>OU015503.1:96876529-97476529 GCA_907164885.2 Dolomedes plantarius | reverse complement strand
AAGTTGCCCTGTGGCAAAACAAATGGTTAAATCAGCAACCAAACACAAAAAATGAAGAAATTCCAGAAACAGGCATTGAAACTCTCATCAAGTGTGACAAGGAGGTTTATCCTGCAATACACGAATTGATGAAGATTTTTGCAACTCTGCCGGTTAGCAAAGCTACTGCCGAGAGGTCCTTTTCAACCCTTCGAAGGTTGAAGGACTGGATGAGAACAACCATGAGAGAGGATAGACTTGTAGCATTAGCACTGCTAAACATTCACAGAGGAATTGCGGACAAAGTTGATGCAAAAAAAAGTCGTTGATAGGTTTGCTAAAATGAAGAAAAGGAAGTTGGACTTTGTTGTTTAGGCCAAAACTTGTTTTTGTCACCTCAAACCTACATAAAATTGTCCAAATATCAGTTTCTTTTATATGATAAATTATCACAGCTTGGACAAAGGGAGCAATGTATTTTACTTTATTAAATATAACATATTAAAAGTTTTTAATAGGTTGAGTTAGATTTATAAATACTGTCTTTACGTAATATAGCCTGATATGATCCTTTGTCCTCAACAGTTTAAGATTTGAGATAATTTTGTAACATTTAAGTTAATTAGGTCTGAAATTATTTACATAACAATAACATTATGAAAAATGTACCAATATGTTATAAAACTGTACCAAGATGTTTATTAATTAAAATAAAAATCCAAATGTATCGTATTTGAATAAAATGCCATGGTTTTCATGTTACATTGGGAGAGAATGTAAATTTCTTGCTTTAAAATAATATTTTAAGGTGCTTTTGAGGCACTTAAAATAGCCTAAGAAGAAGTTTTCAAGCACTGTATATTTAAAAAAATTTCTGGGGGAGGCTCCTCGATCCGTCCGCTGAGCAGGGGATATTCCATAACTTCCCCTTCCCCCCCCCGGGTGGAAGACAGCCCCCCCCCTTGAAAATCGGCTGGATCCGCCCATGGATCAAACGTGTGTAGTCACGCGTTGTCGTGATGGAACACAACTTCTTTACGATTAACGAGCTCGGGACGTTTCTGGATGATGGACTCGTTCAAAGTGTCCAACTACCGACAGTACACATTCGAATTAATTGTTTGGTTCCTTGGTAGGAGCTCATAAAAACACGACACCTTTAAAACCGCACCATATCTTTCTCTGATGAATGTCTGCTTTTGAAGTCGTTTGAGGTGAATCATCACGTTGGGACCAAGACCGTTTGCGCCCCACATTGTTGTAAACAATCCACTTCTGATCCCTTGTTATCAATCTTTTAAAAAAAGAATCGTTTTTCTCACGTTTAAGGAGCATATCGCAGATAAGGAGCATATCACGCTGTGAACCGAACTTCCGTGAGTTCATGAGGAACCCAAATGTCGAGCTTGCTTACGTAACCCAGCTGCTTCAGGTGGTCGTTAACGCTTGAATAATGGATGTTCAATGTTTCTACAATATTTCGTGTCGTGTTACGTGGGTTTTACTGGATCAATACCTTGATTTGGTCATCATCAACCTCGGAGGGACTTCCTGCCCTTGGAGCGTCATTGAGATCAAAATCACCTACACGGAATTTCCTGAACTATCGTCGGCAGTGACGTTTTTGTAGAACATTGTCACTGTAAACTTTACACAAATTTTCACAAGCTCGATACGCATTCTTCCCTTTACGGAAGTAAAAGAGCAAAATATGGGGAAAATGCCCAGATTGGTCTTCCATCTTCAACGTGTTGTAAAATCTCCAAAACGCAACCAAATCGATCAATCTTTTTTTGGAATACAGCTAACTGTCCGCTGTCCCATGATACAGTAATAACACAGATGTGCAGTGTCGTAACTAGCCATTCCTGTGCTCTGGGCAAGAATTTGCATTTGGGCCCCTTAATTAATAAGGTTTGGGAAAATAATAAAACAAATGCAGCATTTTAGGTCCCCTTAACAAATGGGCCCTGGGCGGGTGCCCCTGTTGCCCTTGCCTTGTTACGGCACTGCAGATACGCGTGCCTCTAGTGTTTCAAACAAGGTACTACCTCCATCTGTTGAAAAAATTCGTCATGACTTTTCCGACAACCCAATATATTGAGAAAAGCATTAAAAGGCAATAAAATGTTAAACAGAAGAATCAAGATAATACGTTTACAAATGTCATTTGCGGCCAAAATGATCCCTTCCGTGATATTAGAATGAAATAGATCACTTAATTACATGTTGGCATTAATCATTTTTTTGTATTTCTAAAGCTTCCTACTTAAACAGCCATGAAAGTCTACGATTTCTTTGCCTATTAACAATAACCATGCAGGTTATACATGTAGCTCAACCAGATTTCGCTTTAAGGGAGGGATTCCCGTTTCTTGCATGTTGATGATAAATAACTCTGCGAATACAATTCTTTATAATGCTTTAAGTCCCTAGAGACTGGCCTTAAGGGCCTGTTCACATAGGAGTCCGTTGCGGAGCGTTAAAGGAAGGATGACGTTGAGACGAAAATAAACCAATCATAGGCGTTAAAAATTTCTTTTCTAATCGTTTGGAGGTTTGTCATTGGTTAAATATATTTCAATACTTTAACGCTACGCAACGGACTCCTATGTGAACAGGCCCTTAAAGTATTGAAATATATTTAACCAATGACAAACCTCCAAACGATTAGCAGCGAAATTTTTAAAGCCTATGATTGGTTTACTTTCGTCTCAACGTCATCTTTCCCTTAACGCTACGCAACGGACTCCTATGTGAACAGGCCCTAAAACCGCCCCAAATTGTACCACAGATTACCATAATGATGAATGCTTAAAATACTCGTTAGACCTCTAATTACTCACCACCTGCACCTACAAGATAGCTATTTATAAAAAGCCCTTGAATAGTCGAAGCCTCTTTCTAATGTCTTTAGGCGAGTAAGGGCCCGTTCACATAGGAGTCCGGTAGAGGAGCGTTAAAGGAAAGATGACGTTGAGATGAAAATAAACCAATCATTGGCGTTAAAAATTTCTTCGCTAATCGTTTGGAGGTTTGTCATTGATTAAATATATTTCAATACTTTAACACTCCGCTACCGGACTCCTGTGTGAACAGGCCCTTACAGATGTGTTCACGACTACTACCAGAGGCTAACTTTCTCCCGTTGTACGCTGCACATTGATATCATGCTGTTAATATTTAGCAATAAATCGTAAGAAGTATGATAAAAGTGAGATACTCATTGAATTTATCTCATCCTGTTTAGTAGCTGCATTTCACATGGAAGTTACCGCGTTAAATATTGTTTTATAGTCCCAAAATTACAATTACTAAATTAAATATTTAAAACATTTTTTAAAGGCGGAAATTTATTATTCGACTTCCTTTTCTCAAAAACAAATATCTTCAAATGTTAGATAAACATAACGCTGATTGTATCTTTATTGTAAACATCAGACGTCTTATATTTAACCAATGACAAGACGTCTTTTATCATACTTCTGAAATCGGTAGCCACGATGCTAAACACGTCACAATATTTGTCATCTACAGCAAATACATTATTAGCTCCTTAATTTTGGGACGAAACTACACATTGCGGCTTGGCAACAATAGTTTGTATATATCTCGCGAAAGTGACCTTCATTCGAATTTGTATATCGCTCAGATAACTTCAAAATATCGCTACCCCGTCTTCTGAAGGTTACTTGACTGTATTCTTTCAAAAATTGTCTAATAAATTTGATTGTAATTATCTAAAATAGCTAATTATTATATTTCTTTCCTTCTTTTTTTCAATCTAGGTCATTCTTTAAAATTGAAACTCTAGCAGACAACTTTCGAAATGTCTAAATCTTTAAAAGTTGTCAAATGTGCCACTGCACCGTTTGAAGGACAGAAGCCCGGTACAAGTGGACTGAGAAAGAAAGTTAAAATTTTTAAACAGGAAAATTATACAGAAAATTTTGTACAATGCATTTTATCTGCCATGGGCGATAAACTGAAAGGATCATACTTAGCTGTTGGTGGAGATGGACGATACTATGTCAAGGAAGCTGTCCTAAAGATTATACAAATTTGCGCTGCTAATAAGGTAATATTTTACTTAAATGAATGTCTTTTTGACAGGTTTTATAGCATTGAGGCTTATTAAATAAAGAAATAAAATTATGACGGAGATAGAATGGGTTGTTCCCATTAATGCTCGGAAACACCATTAGCAGGAACTTTAAACATTTGTAGAATCTATAGTTTATTTAACACTACGTTTTGTAAGTTTAGCTATACAGCTAGTGTCTTGTGAACTTTTAGTATTGATGATCAAGCATGAATGCTTATGTGTATGAATGTTAATACACATTATTAAAAATAATGAAACAAGAATTATTCTGCTTAATAAATTCTTTCACTGAGTGAACTATTTCTGAAATCTTTGAATTTTTCCATAAAGAAATCACAATAACACAATAGTTCTTTTGTTCCAAATGCAAGGATAAAGTCTTTTGTATCTGAATCTAAGTTATTTTTTCATTTAAAATATTATAATTTTATATTTGTCATTTAATTTTTAATTGAAAATTGATGTATTATGGTAATTTATAAGAAAACATTGTATCCATTGGAATGTATATTTTATTCATTTATACTTATAAAAATTTAAAGTAAGATTTGGTTAGCTTTATTTGAGTGTTTTCAAGGAATATTAGACCAACAATGCTAAACTATGAGAATCCAAGGATAGAGTAGCTGCTATGTGACATGTAAAATTTTTAACTCAAAAGTTCATTTACATAAATATAAAAAGTCTTCACGTATACAAATAGAAAAATTCTACTTTTAAACATGCAATGTATCAAAAAATTTGATAATGAAAGCTTACTTTGAACGTACCTTATTCAGCATTTTTCTACAAGCTTTAATCTTTAAGTCCATATATTATAAAACTGAGAACAAAACTGAAAGAATATAAATAAATGTTAAAAGACAATAAAAATCAGATGAGAATACAAAACAAACAAACACAAGGTACAGATGTGTTTCACGCACCTTTTTCAATTTGGCGATTTTTTTTTATGTTTGGCGATTTTTTTTTATTTTTAGCAATTTTTTTTTTGGTCTGGCAGCCATCCGATTTGGCTTGATGTTTGTTTTTTGTTGCAACCCTGAATAGGTGTTGTGGTATTGTGTAGTGTTTTTGGAAGTTTAATATACCGGTGTTCGATATTTTTGTTGGCGTTTCATAGTAGCGGTTTAGGATTACTGCAATGTTTTTGGAAGTTTAATGTCTTCGTTTTTTGATATATCTGCGTATGTTTTAAATACATGTTGCGGATATGTGTAATGTTTTTGGAAGTTTAATGTCTTCGTTTTTTCATATATTTGCGTATGTTTTAAAGTAGCGGTTGAGCATTTCTGTTTAGATTTTGAATTTTAATATAGCCGTTTTTAGATATATTTGCGTATGTTTTAAATAAGTGGTTGAGTATTTCTGCTGAGGTTTTGAAGTTTAATACAGCTGTTTTTAGATATTTTTGCGTGTTTTAAAGTAGCGGTTGAGCATTTCTGTTTAGGTTTTGAATTTTAATACAGCCGTTTTTAGATATATTCGTGTATGTTTTAAAGTAGCTGTTGTGGTTTTGTGACATGTTTTTGAAAGTTTATTATTCCCATTGGTAAGTTTGTTTTGAATTTATTTTTATATTTGAGTTGTTATTGATATTTTGTGTATATTTGTTATTTTAAGTGTAAAATGTCCGCGTAGGCCTGTTTTGGCGACAAGTTGGCGACAAAATTTTTTTGACGAGTGTTTGGCGTCAAAAAAATTTTGTCGCCAAGGGAGGTGCGTGAAATACATCTGTTCCAAACACAAATTTAAAACTGAACTGATTCTCTCAGAAATAAAATGATTTCAAATTACCTGTAAATTACTGCATTATGATCAAACTCCCAGTAAATAAACATATTTTGATGAAATCCTAGTGCAACTGGTAAAATGTTAATCTGAAGCAGTAATTTAAAGCAATTAACTATTTTATTCTAGAATTGTCATCATTATGATTATTCCTTTTCGTGTCATTCATAAATGTAAGCAAAGGAAAATATCATGACATTTTAACATTGATATTATTTGTTGTTGTTTCTAATACCCCCTTACTGGAAGTTCCAGACTAGGTGCATATAGGCTTTGGGCTGAAGTGTATGGCTCCGTATATTATTTATCTGTATTCTTCTAAACTAAATGTGAAATTGTCATTTTAACAGATCAAACTGTTCTCTAATATAAAAAGTTATTGAGCTATGTGTAAATCTCTATTTTTTTCTGTAACTTAAAATTTATAACCTTTGATATGGTCTTGCTTAAGCACATATAGGAAAAAGTTCATGGGTCTGGTAACTTTCTAATTTCTTTGATCTACTGCAATATCTGTCAAAAAATTTGAGTGCAAAAATGCAGTAACATACTGGGAAAAAATATTCAGGGGTGAGCTACAGTGTCGGATGAAAAAATAATTATGACTATAATATTGCGGTTTCTAGCCTATGGATTATGAAAGCAAGGGGGTCGTGAAGAGTTTTCTGAAGGGTCACCATGGATTTATCTATATATATAAAACAGTTCCGTGACTGACTGACATATAATGCACAGACCAAACCGCTGGACATGAAGGGCTGAAATTTTGCATGGCGATTCTTCTTGTAGTGTAGGGGGCACTAAGAAAGATTTCTGAAAAATTCATCTTAGATTTTTTTAAATTAAATTTTTAAAGTTGTTTTAGTAACTTTTTTAAAGTTTGCATTTAAAATAATAATTTGAGGGTTATAAAATTTATATCACGAGAAAGATCATAAAAATTCCTTTAAAATGAAATCTTTTTCGAATCTTTACCTCCATTTTCTGATTTTTGGTGAAATTTTAAAGATTAATTTTTAGAATTTAATTTATTAAATGCTGATCATGTGGTTTCTTTTCTTTTAATTTTGCGTCACGTGCATAACAATGAAATAGACAAAAAAAAAGTTTTCTTGCTAATGCGGCATACGATTGGACATTATCCAAAAAAATATTAACATACACTAAAAGAAATGTTCCTCAAACTGTACTATATTCTTTAGTATGATCTATAAAATTTAATTTGAATATTTTCTTCTACATTTTGTCTATAAAAATATCCATTACAATTTTTTTATAAATATATTTTTTCATTTTTTTTACATCAATTGCATACATTGATTGTTGTATTTATTATAAATATATTTAGACATATTTTTGGCATTAATGGCATACATTGACCATTGTATTTAATTTGAATGTACTTCATAGCGAAGTATGGGTTTTCAGCTAGTTCAATTATAATAATGGAACAGCTAACCACTCAGTTGCTCACCAAGCCAATTTTTTTCATGCCAACCTTCGTGTTGTTATTATTAAACCCCAGCCCTCCGCAGCGCAAGTTAGTAGGACTGGTTCTTAAACCCTGCCCTTTTGCACTACTTGTCTGATAACATGCAACACAGCTTATTTATTAACCCTTTTCAATAAAATAAAAGTATAAAGAAATTTATTAATAAATAAAACTTACTTGTAAATTATCTGGTGATGATTTTTTAAAATAATATTGAAGTTTATTATTAAAAAAGTCATTCTTCTTGAAAAAAAAAAAAGCTGGAAAAAATATTGGACATTCTTACTAATGCAGCCTGATATTTTGAAGCAATACTGCTAATGGGCAACATAATTATTTTGTTTAATTTAATAAAGTAAAAAAATTAAATTTTTTTTTAGAAAATGAAAATGATTTTCTAAAATAGTATTCAACTGACAAACTTAATCACTACAAATAGCAAAAATAAATTCAAATTTAACAATCTAATTCAATCTATTTCAATTTAATTTAAATATATTAATATATTATGCTATATGCATGATTATGCTATGTATAAATACATTTAGCTTACATAAAATATATATACTATAAAAATGAGATTGGAAAATTGTATATTTACCAAACATATGTTAGATATGATAATGATAAAGATAATCCAAGTGTGGTCTGGCTAGCTTACTGTTACAGCAATCTTTGTGACGTGGCTCACTAAGGCAAGTTTTTCAAGCTGAGAGAATGAGCCGTGCTAGAAGGATTGCCACGAAATCATCTTGGTGAGCAACTGAGTCTATAAGCAATCTTAACCAAAATAATTTTTTAGCTAATTTCACTGAAAAAATTCCTCAATATTTATTTATTATAAAACTGTAGGACAGTGATTGTTTTCAGAGGAAAAAGTCTCATTCAAACACAAACTCAGTTTTTTAGAAATATACCACCTTTACTGTGTCATAACTGAAAATCACGGTTACTATGTATAGTACATACAAATTCTAATCATCAATTTGTGTTTCATCAGTCTATGCTGTCACTTTTGGCATTACTCCTGTAGTTTCCCCAATGGAATAAAGCAATTTTATTTTGGTGACAGTTTTTCTATTTTTTCATTATAAAATTCTGCATAGATGTAGGTGAATTATTTTTCTTGGGGTTCAGCTCTTGCTTTCACACTTCTTTGACTGAGGGATAAATGTTTCCCTCAGGCATAGAAACCAATGAAGGGGGTCGACTCCCGAAAAGGTTGGTATAAACTGCCATAATATGATTAATACTATGTTTTAAAATATGAAGGCTCTAAAATTTTGTTAGAAATGGGACCCTTTGGACTATATCTATGTACATTTAAGCAGAAAATATGGTATAATATTAATTTCTAAAAAAAATTGAACACATGAATCTAAATTTATATTCTGAAATAGCTGTGATGTTATAAGAACATAAAAGATGGTAACTAATTTTTAAAAAAACATAATAAATAAAAATGAAATATTGTAAGCTATACAAAGTAAAGATTTAGTTAAAAAACCCTTATTTTATCAATGTGTTAAAAGAGAGAACTATCAAAAGAAGCAGTAAAAAATAATGAATTTTGTACACATTTTCATAAAATATTTCCAATTTGCTCTTTATGAAGCCTGTTTTGTTGTTTATTCTAGACTTTATTTTTCTTATCAGAATTCTTTATATGTTTTTTTTTCTTTCTTGAATCTGTATTCAGTGACAAAAAATATATTAGATTTATTTGATAGTCCTATTTGCAGGTTACGGAAAGTTTGATTTAAAATGCTGAAAAATGTGTCATTAGGAAATTTAAATAAACATTTCTTAACAATCAATGTCTCTAAATAGATATATCAAATCAAAGATATTTAAGGTATGCATTTGTGATTTCTACATTTGTAAATGATCTAGTTATTAATATTTTTATGAATTTTAGGTGAAAAAACTTGTTGTTGGTCAGAATGGGATATTTTCAACACCTGCTGTTTCTTGCTTAATTCGAAAAAAGGGTTGTGATGGTGGTATTATACTTACTGCTAGCCATAATCCTGGTGGTGAAACTGAAGACTTTGGAATAAAGTTCAACATTTCAAATGGAGGTAACTGTACTCACTTATGATTAATTTCTTTAAATGGAGTATTTGTATTTTCTCTTTTCATTCACTATTCCTCACATGTAACTTATTTGTTTCATAAAATTCATTTTAAGAGCTTGAAAGTTTTATTCTTGATTCTCACTCCTTGGGAGAAGCTTAAAATGCAATAGCAATGAATTTAAAAGTAAATACTTTCTATTAAAAAAAATTATAGATTCAGAAATGATCTGGTTTGCGATTCAAATTGCCTTACCCTGAGAAAAGGATGCAAATTATGGCTTGACTGCTGTGGTGATTCTTTGTACTATTGAGAAAACATCTTGTTCTTTTTTAAGCATGCAAAATTCATTTAGATGCCAATAAAATGTTTGCAAATTAATGTAAAAGTCAAATTTAAAATTGTAAAAATTCATGAAACAAGCTATTTAGACAACCCATAAAAAATAAGTCTATTTACCCTTGTAATTTTCAAATCAGCTACTTCATTCTGACCAAAACTTTTTATATATCAGCAATATTTGAATTTACAAATTATATAGAGATATTTACCTACAATGAAACTACTATTTACAGGTGGAATAACTACTGATGCAATATTGTATAACATAGTATTATTTCTGTGTATTAAACTTATATGAAAAACAATCTGTAATGGATTTATTACAGATCCATAAGTATCCATAAGTATGTATAGTCTCTTTCTTAATTACTTTTTTGAATTGTTAAAAGTACTTTTTATGTTTCAGGATAAAATAAACTGAATTTTTGCTTTTATAAATGAATGGCATATTTTATATGAGCAGATAATCATTTTTTGTAAGATAAGGGCTTTATAAACTTTGCTTCTTAATTCTCTTTAGGACCAGCACCTGATGGTGTCACTAACAGTATTTACAACCTAACAACTACAGTTAAAGAATATCTGATATGTCCAGACCTGCAATGTGACATTTCAAAAGTTGGTGTCTATGACTATTTAATAGAAGATGAGCCTTTTAGAGTAGAAGTTATTGACTCTGTTCAAGATTACTTAGAACTAATGAAAGAGATATTTGATTTTCCTTTAATAAAACAACATATAAGTAGTGGTTTCAAGATCCTAATCAATTGCATGCATGGAGGTAATAACTTATTCTTTTACTCAATTCTTTTTTTATGCTTTCATATCTTTATAATAAAACACATTTTTTTTAAACTATGAATCACAGATTTTGAATTTGTCTTTTAGTTGTTGTATCAAAAGATCTTAACTGTAGTGTTGTTGTTGATAATGCGGAGGATATTGTAGATTAAACATTAACTGTAATGTAATTATTAACATTCTTTTAAGTACCAAATTTGCCTACAAAAGAAAAAAATTTGACAAGTACTTAAAGATAAGAGAAGTATGAATATTTTGTAATCTAATAGTTTTAGTAAAATTGTTGAGTTTAAATTCTTAAATTTTCTAGGACTTTGAATTAAACCCTTTTTTTCAGGGGGGAGGGTCATTTTTAGAAACTCACTTTTGAGTAAAACGTTTTTATTTTTGTATAAACTTGTAAACTGCTAGTGAAGCTTTCAAAATTCTACTTAGTATAATCATTTTGGAGGATTTTATGATGAAAACATTTGAGAGTATGGAATTATGGAAAAGTTATTGAATTTTAGAAAGGAGTAGTAGAAATTCTAACTGAAAAAAAAATGGACCCTCAAAACTTGTCATTTTAATCATCATATTTAAAGGAAAAACCAATTAACTTGTGTTTTCACTAAGCTTTTTTGTCACAACTATTGAACAACAAAACCATAAACAACAGCTTCAGATCTTTTCTTAATATTTGTAGATTGTTAGTATAATACCAGTTAATTAAATATTTGTCGTAATAGGTTACAGAGAGAATATTGCAAACATTGTGTCTTTCTTTTATGTGTGATTAAATTTGATTTGTGATATGGGAGTGTTTTCTATTCCATTTTCAGGCATGATTATTGCCAAGTGGCTAGAGTACTTGCAGTCAGTACCAGAATCTAAATGCTTGAGTACCATTGCATGAATAGTTTTAAAGGACTGGAATGGGTTTCAAACTGTATGCCCCAGTCTGCTTAGATCTCAAATAGCAACAGGAGACCATGTATAATGATTAATGATCTTCTATTTCATTTTAAAAATTTAACCATCATGGGTCATTGACAACTATTGATATCAGCAGGTGATAACACTTTATTTATAATCTATATATATAAAACGGTTTCGTAACTGACTGTCATACAATGCACAGACCAAACCGCTGGCCCTAAAGGGCTGAAATTTTGCATGGTGATTCTTCTTATGGTGTAGGGGTGCACTGAGAAAGATTTTTAAAAAATTCTTCTTAGATTTTTTAAAATTAAATTTTTAAGCTGTTTTAGTAACTTTTTTTAAGTTTGCATTTAAAATAATATTTTGAGGATTATAAAATTTATATCACAAGAAAGGTCATAAAAATTCCTTTAAAATGAAATTTTTTTCAGATCTTTACCACCATTTTCTGATTTTTGGTGAATTTTTAAAGATTAATTTTTAGAATTTAATTTATTAAATACTGATCACGTGATTTCTTTTTCTGGCACTTTAAATAAATTTATCGTCACATTATAACAACAAAATAGACAAAAAAGTATATTTTTTTTCTTGCTAATGCAGCAGACGACTGCATATTATCCAAAAAGATATTAAAATACAGTAAAAGATATGTTCCTCAAATTGTACTATATTAACTGTACTATATTCTTTAGTATGTCCTATTAGATTTAATTTGAATATTTTCTTCTACATTATTGTCTTTAAAAATATCCCTTATGATTTTTTATAAATATGTATATATTTTTTTACATCAATTGTATACATTGATCGTCATATTTATTATAAATATATATACAGTCGAACCTCCATATATCGAACTTCCACATATCGAAATTTTCTATATATCGAACTCTTAGCAAATCTCCATGTTCATTACATAGAAAAATTGTTTCTATATATCGAAAAAATCTCTATATATCGAAATTTTTTAAAGACAAATTGGGAGATATTATTCCACTTTAGAATAAAATCTCCCAATATTTGGCATTTGAAACAATAAGTCGTGGACTTCAACTCGCGGAAAATGTCCCTGATTAAGTTTTTAGCGGACTGAATAAATACGAACATTTCTTTGAACTATCCGCAAAGCTGGTTGTTCAGCAAGATATTCGTAGTCTTTTTTATAAGAATGTAACTGTGATCATTGTAACCACTGTCTGGATTATTGTTTTTTTAAAGGTATGTAGTACTCAATAAATATTTCATATTAATTCATTTTTTAGTTATTAACTTTCATTTAATGGGATTCGCATATAAATTGGAAGTGGAGTTTCGTATACGAAAATTAGCTTTAATTTTTTTAGGAGAATTATGGTAAAACTAAGCTCAATTCTATATATCGAAATTTCTATATATCGAATTTTTTTCCGGAAATTTGCTACTTCGATATATGGAGGTTCGACTGTATATATATATATATATATATATTGGCATTAATTGCATACATTAACCATTGTATTTAATTTGAATGTACTCCGTAGAGAAGTGCGGGTTTTCAGCTAGTTAGTATATATAATGTTAGGAAAGGTTCTCATAGCCAGCAAATTATCAATAACAGTCAATGATCTGATATGGTTAATCATTTGAAAATGCAATAGCGAAATCTTTAAATGTATACATATTGCTAAGACATAATTATCATGACATACATTTAGTATGTTACAGATTGTCGGAAAAGTATATCTGACTGAATACTTATAACTAATTTTTGGATGTATACTGAGTAAGATGTATTTTTTCTATATTCTCCAATACATCTTGTTTAATATCAAACCTGCATATCAGAAAATATAAATGCAAAACTATCACTTATGTTTTTCCACACTTGTTTTAAAAAAAACTTTAAAATTTCACTTTTTTTTTTTCTTTTCTAGTAACTGGGCCTTATGCAAAACGTATTTTCATTGAAGAACTTGGAGCTAATCCCAGTAGTGTTGTAAATGGTGTTCCTTTAGAAGACTTTGGTGGACATCATCCTGATCCTAATCTTACATATGCTGCTGATTTAGTAGAAGCAATGAAGAAAGGAGATTCTGATTTAGGTGCTGCTTTTGATGGCGATGGTGTTAGTATATATTATGTAAAAGATTTTATATACAGTTGAGTAATCAGTTAGACTTCTACAAACAAGCCTGCTGCTGTAAATAGAATAGATGTTGCCTTCTTCCTTCTGCAATATTTTCTTTAAAGTGAGAAGAGTTAAAAATTCCCGAATTTTTTTAACAAGACATGTATTTATGCTGTCATAATCCCTAGATGTATAAACTGAAATATATTTATGAAAATATACATACTCTAAAATTTAAAATTTATCCAAAAATCACACTATGGTTTGATGTATCTTTACATTAAATATTTAGATGTCACTGCTGTCTAGTGATCCAAATTTCATAGAAGACTTGTAAATTTCAAAGCAATCTCCTAATGCCCTAAAGTTTTTTTATCTTCCTGAATTTTAAGAAAAACTGTACTTACATAAAGAGTCGAGTTTCAGAATTGTTACACTTTAGTAATTTGTAAAGAATTTGCTGTTGAAATTAATATTGTCAACCTTGAAACTCAATTACCAAGATGATTCACCCTGGATTTTTTCTGATAAAGTCAGGGTTTGCATGTCCTTCAGGAATCCATACGAATTCTTTAAATTTATGTATCTAAGGGCCTTATTTTTTTAAAAAAAATTAAGTTCTTTTTTTACAATAATGGATCTTAGAACTTTAAGATTTCTCCTGCATAACACCAGGAGAAAGTATTCTTTTATTATTTGAGTTTTTTGGATGAAATTCCTTCATGTCATTATCTATTTAACTCCTTTTGCATCTTTTACTGTACATATGAGGAAAGTATACAGAATAATTTATTCTCATTTAACTTGTGCTTTTAAAGTTCATTAAAACAGAAACAAAACTTTTCTGCAAGCTGTGCTTTGAATTAACTTTATGTAACATTCTATTACTCTCACCTCTGGAGAAATTTTGTTTCCATGCCGTGAACATTTACTCTGATCATAAAACTGGAAAAGTCAAGAAATTTCAATTTATCCCAAAAATTTTAAATTTAAGCGTTTCTTAGGATTTATGAATTAAACACAACTAGGCATTAAGAGCTGACACCCAACATGGGAAAAGACTAATACTGCACTCTATATAGCTGATACAAAACTCCTGTACTAGCATTCTGCCTGGACCACTAAAGCTCATGGGCTCCGAAAATTTTGTCCCTTCTTTCCCTGTCTTACTAAGACTGCAGTTAAGGAAATTTAAAATCTTCAAAATTTAGGTACTTTTGATTATTTTTTTCTTAAAATTATTACCTGATCTATTACAGTCAAATTTTATCTTTTACTCTCAAGATGGCATAGCTTGCATATAACTCTTCTGTATATCTGTGATTTGCCATTTGTCTGTTCTTTACTTTTGAAGCAATATAAGGAAATGGTGTAAGGCAAACCCCCTGACACCTTGTCTTGTTATATCATTTACCTGAAAATAGAAAAAGAAAACTGTCTAGTCTTCATATTCGTTTCATTTTTAGAAATTTGAAAGGAAATTATAATCTACTGTACTGACAAATAAAATTAAAAATTGTATTAGTTGAAATTCTAATACTTAATAGGTTCTTCAAAACATTTTGTTTTAGGAAGTCAAAGAAAATTATTTTCAAAGTTATGCAGAAACTGTGATTAATTTTGAAAAAAAAAATATTTGGTCTAAAATAAGTTATTTTTAATATCTTAAACAATTTATTTCAATTAAATCAATGAAAAAAATTATGCCAAAATACTTCCTTAATGGAAATTTGCCACAAATATAGAATATTAACTGGAGTCAAATCAGACTATTAATTTCTATTTGAAACATAATAAAAAGTTTGTCTCAGTAGTCAAGCAAAGACATTGTCTGGATTGTATCGAAGTTGAATTTCTCAGGCCGTTAAGCCTCTCCCCTTAACAAAGCATGGTAGGAAACAAAACCATATTTAAATAACTTAAACAATTTATTTTTAATATCATTTTTGGCCGAGTCTACTCTTTAGTATTTATGCTTCATCCCTGTTAAGTTGAATACTTAGTAGAGGTAAATATTCTTATCATTTGGTTCTAGTATATGTATTATCACTGTTGTGGAAAAATTAAAGACAGATTGGAGAAATTAACATAATAGCAGAAATATCGGGCAGAACCAAACAAAAGACCTATCGGGACATTGCCTAGAGGCAGGTGCCGCATATGTGGGCATATAGGCAGCATGACATACTGTGTGCATTTTGTAAGGACATAAAGTATGAATGCAATCTATACACAGCAGTGGAGTGGAAAATAGTGAATGGTACATATTGTTGGTAAAGATGCTGAATTGAATTTTCAGTGTAACATAGGTGACCACTGCTAAATTTTGGCCAGAATGTATATGTCTTTTGTTGAAGTTTTTTAATTTTCAAATTTAATACATTCATCAGTTTTAGTTTTAAGTCTTGCAATTTGTGTTTAATCCCCTGAGGGAGTTTCTGGACTCAGTGGCACACCCAGGATTTTTTCTTGGGGGGGGGGGGGGGCGAGATGAATGGATAAAAATATTTATAGTGCAAAATCCAATTAATATTATAATCCAATGTTGTAATCATAATTGCAGTCATCCCTTGAATAGCATGTACTTGAATTGCATGGAAACTAATAACGTGGTAGTAAATTGCGATAACCCTTGAATAAGGTACTCAAGGTACTCAAATTGCACGGAAATTCAAAATGCAACAACCTTCGAAAAACACTGATCAATTTTGGAAATTCCTTATGAACACACTTGGCATAGTTATGGTCTTTTATGCAATTTTGTTTTATGTATTAAATTTCCATTGGCCCTATAATTTGTTAGTGATATATAGATTGAAAACTATATTTTATACTCCATGTAATTTTTAAAAAAACAGTCTATAAAATCTTTTGTATGATTGAATAAATATTTTTTCTTTAATAAATGGGCAGCTTGATTAAAGACTTTTTTATCAGTAATTGCATGAAATTAATAGTTAGAAGGAAATTCATTAATTTTACCAAATGTCCATTTTTATATGAAGCTTAAGTCTCAAATTGCACAGTTTTAAATAACGTGGAACCAATTAACTCTGTTATTCAAGGGCTGACTGTATGTTATTTTTATATTTTGATAGTTTTTGTAAAATGTTTAATATCTTTACATGTTATTTTATGTAGGATCGTAACATGATTCTTGGAAAGAAAGCCTTTTTTGTATGTCCCTCAGACTCTTTGGCAGTATTAGCCAATAACCTTGAATGCATTCCATATTTTAAGAAAACTGGTGTGAAAGGCTATGCAAGAAGTATGCCAACAGCTGGAGCTGTTGATAGGTTTGTTGATGTTTGTAATACTTTATTTTGTTTATGTAAAAGTGTATGCTACAGTGATATTTTAATCTGAGAAAGTTCTTAATTTTTACATGTTTTGTATGAACATTGAGATATTCATTATTAACTCAGTTAAAAACTGTGCAATGATGTAAAACTTGTTTTAGACTTAGACATAAATCTACAGTAGAATATAAATAAAGAATGGAATTAAAAGGAGAAAGGGATATCGTTAACTTAAGATGAAGCAACTATTGGAAAAGTTTATTAGCTATGTCAATTCTTTTGTAGCAGCAATATTACTGTCAAGCTGAAGGGCATTTTTCTGGACAGACTGTTCTTGAATGTAAGATATGATATAGATGTAATATATCCCATACAATTTATTTATTGTTGGATTATTATGTTTTAATTATGAATTTCTTTTATTAGTGTTAATTTGTATTGATTTCTAACATTTGAGTCTGATATTTATATTGATTTCAAAGCTTGAGATGATGGCAGGGTTCTTTCAGTCCTTAAAAATCCTTAAGTAGTCCTATTTTCAGTTTTAGTTTTTAAGGACCCGTAAGTAGAGTTTTTTAAAAGTACTTGTTTTTGCATTCAAGGTCTTTGCATTTTTTGTTTGCTATTTGGTTTTTAAAAAGTACTTATTTTTGAGTTGAAATACAAGAATATGTAGTTTATTGCTGTCAAGGAATGCCTTCAGAAAATTGCAGGTAATCCTTTTTTTGTGTGAGTCTTTTGTGTTTTTATTACTGTTATCAGGATAAGATTGCTTACATATTATCCTTCTCCCCCCCCCCCCTCCTCCTGTACTCTCTCTCTCTATATATATTCATTTTTTTTTTTTTAAACTTCTGGTGCAATCAAGTTAAAGGCAAAGATAACCAAATAGAGTGCAACCTGTAAAAATAATTTTTAAATATGATCATTTATATCATAAATTTATAAAGTTAGTATTTTAGAAGAAATTATTATAAGGTTATATGTGATCCTAAAATAAATATTTTTAAATGTTTAATTTTTTTGGAAATAAAACATTCTTTAAATCAGGGTTGGGCAAATTGTAGCCCGCTACAGATATTTTTGTGGCCTGCCAAGACACCCAGAAAAATTCGAACCACCAGAAAAACTGCCAATATTTTATTTAATTTATATTTATTGATTTTTATGATACAATTTATACCTTTTCTGAAATGGAGAGTTAACTAATAAATGCAATAATTTTAATGGTGCAGTCTGCCGCTAACCTCCGCTTACACAAAGTGGCTCCCAAGTTAAAACAATTGCCCACCCTTGCTTTAAATCATTTTTAAGGTCATTAAAAAGGCTACCATAGATCCCTAAAAAGTTCTTAAGAATACCTTTGATTTCTGGAAAAGTGTACTAACTCTGGCTAGGTAACTTGTCATCTTTTACACATAATATGGAAAAATTTCAGTTATCATGTAAATATTTTCCTGCTCAATATATTTTGCATCTATTCAAATAACTTTTAGTTTTTTAATTTCTTTGTATGTAGCATCAACAATAGTTCTTTTATAAAAAAGAAGAAAAATTGGGGAAAATTCTATATGGGGGTAAAAGCTGATTTAGAAAGATTATTTTTTGTACTATTTTTTCTGCATTGTTTTTAGATTGTTTTTATGTATTAACCCTACCTGACAATCACCTGTTTAAAAGAGGTACCTTGGCATATCTTTTAATTAGTGGGTTTGCCTACATATACTTTTGATAAGTATGAATTGAACCCATAATGACTAATGATTCATAGTCATACCCACATTAATCATCATGGGTATGATATACCTTTCAAATGCTATATAAGTAGAAAACAGCTCTGATGTCCTAATGTTGCATGGATACTGCTACTGTCTTTAGTAAAGAATGTTTTAATAATAAGAAAGGTCCAGGAGTAACTAATCAGTTCAGGATATTTACAGCATTGTTTTCAGACAGGTCCCAAAGAAAATCATTATGTACATTTTTCCATTCTGCATTCAATATTACCAGCTTTTTGAAGTTTGGGTTTGGGTAATAAAAGCTTCCTAATCAGGAATGTTGTTATTGTTGTTGCTAATGCCCCCTTTTTGGATGTTCCATTCACCAGGTCCTGATAGGCTATTGGGCTGAAAGGGGCAGCTCCTGTTTTTAAATTAGCACCACAAGGGTCAGAGTCCTACTTGGCTAAAGGACCGGTCCCGTAATTTTGAACAGAGTCAAGTGACGGGACCCGAACACTTGACCCTTCACCTCCAGAGGTAAATTCGAGAACTTGGAGGGCATTGCAGCCACAACCTATCTTACATGCCCCAGCCACCATTAGTGAACACAACAGTGGATTTGCAGTGACGAGCATCGAACCAGGGACATTCAGATCACTGGCCAGCTGCTTTTGCCAACTGGGCCACTGCACCCACAATCAGGAATATAAAAGTGGCATCTAAAGTTAATTTAGTCATCATAATTCATAACATTTACTGTGCACTAAAGGAGATGTTTTTAAGAATATATGTCACATATAGTGGTTATTATAGTTTCTTCCCTACCAGAACTATAGTTGGAATTTTTTATTTAAATTCACTTTTAAAATTATTCAAAATTACTGTCATTATCAAATTGTGAAGTATTCCAAAAACAAGCAGAATTTTATACCTAACTAATGGATAACTAAGTTTCTCATCAATTGGGTTTATTTTACTAAATTTTGTGCTCTTTGCCTCATCATCTATTTCAATATGAGACAGTTCAAAATGTTGCATTGAGAATCCCTATCTTGTGTATTAAGTGAGGAGAAAATCATAGCAAATTCTAGATTGTTAAGCTGTATATCTTTCCATTTGTTTTAAAAAATTTGTGAGTTATTGTAAGCTTAAAAGATATGTATCTATATAACATAAATATATCTTGAAGGGTTTGGTGTTTTGCCCTCGGGGAAAATTTGATTGTTATTCTAATTTTGTTAAGGGTAAAATAAATATTTCTGACTGAGCACACCATATTGTTATTTCATTGATCATCTCATAATTATTCATCTATACATCATCAGTTATTATACCAGAGAAAGAAATCTAGGAACTATTCTTTATTTCTTTTAACATATATAAAGTATGATATATATAGTTTTGATGTACACATAATATACTGTCCAAAACAATTAATTTGTTAGTGAGAAAAAAAAATGAATCTTCCTATTTTTGTTTTGATAGAGTGGCTGAATTCACAAAAAAGAAAATGTTTGAGGTTCCAACAGGGTGGAAATACTTTGGCAATCTTATGGATGCTGGCATGTTGTCATTATGTGGTGAAGAGAGCTTTGGAACTGGATCTGATCATATAAGGTAAACTGGTCAAATGAATATATAATATCTAGCTGAATACCTGTGCTTCGCTACAGAGTACATTCAAATTAAATACAATGGTCAATGTAAACAATTAATGCCAAAGAAATATAAATATATATACACTCATGGACAAAAAAAATTAGCGCACCAAGAAATAATTGCGGGATCGTAACGAAACTTGCAATGAAGGTACATGTCGGGGAGATATGCAAATGATTAGAAATGCAGCGTGATTGTGCATTACGTATAGCCGGTAGAGGGCGTTGAACATCGTACTCTGTGGAGTATAAAACAGGTAACCAAAGCTTGTTTGAGTGTGCTGAATCATTTACAAAGGAAGAGTTGTGATAGACATGCCATTACGCCGCGTTCGAAGACAATATAAGCAGTTGTCGCAGTTTGAGAGGGGGAGAATCGTCGGGATGATGGAAGCTGGGTGGTCAGCTAGGCGAGTAGCTCGTCAATTAGGCCGCTTTGATTGTGTTGTGAGAAGGCGTTGGGGCCAGTGGACCCGAGAGATGTCATGTACACGAAGACCAGGCTCAGGACGCCCTCGACAGACCAGTCATCGAGAAGACCGCCACATCATAAGAAATGCACGCGTACAGCCAACTGCTTCATCGGCCGCCATCCAGGCACAGGTAGCACCTTCACTAGGGGCCTCTGTGTCTTCTCGAACCATACGAAGGTGCCTGGCTGAAGGACAGTTGGTATCGCGGCGCCCATTACGTGTGCTGCCCTTGACGCCCACCCATCGACGCCTCCGTTTGGAGTTTTGCCGCGCACGAGGAAACTGGACTGCAGCGGAATGGAACCAGGTCGTCTTTAGCGACGAATCCAGATTCAATCTCGGCAGTGATGACAATCGTGTTCGTGTGTGGAGAGCCCGTGGTGAACGCTTCAATCCTGCCTTTGCTGTACAGCGACACATCGCTCCCACAGCTGGTGTGATGGTATGGGGTGCCATTGCCTACAATACACGGTCACCCGTAGTATTGTTCTGTGGCACCATGACAGCCCAGCGGTATGTTCATGAAATCCTTCAACCACATGTGTTGCCACTCCTGCAACGGCTCCCAGGAGCCACTTTTCATCAAGACAATGCTCGGCCTCATACGGCAAGGGTGTCACAAGACTGTCTCCGCACTGTTACTACCCGTCCTTGGCCTGCCCGATCTCCAGATTTGTCTCCAATCGAGCATGTCTGGGATCATTTGGGACGACGAGTTGGGCATCCCACAAGTTTGAACGAACTAGAGGCAAGGTTACAGCAAATATGGAACGAAATGTCTCAAGACATCATACAGAACTTGTATGACTCAATGCCTGATCGTATCGCATCGTGCATTCGCGCTAGAGGGGGTCCAACGGAGTATTAACTCCTCCGTTCTTTTGCCTTTTTCTCTGAAATAAATTATCCTTTTTCTTTGATTTTCTTATCATTTACTTATATCAAAGTAGTCATTACGTATGTAAAATTTCGTTTCATTTTGACGACTCCTTCTTGGTGCGCTAATTTTTTGTCCATGAGTGTATTTGTAATAAGTACAAGGGTCAATGTAAGCAATTAATGCCCAAAAAAATGTATATATTTATAAAAAAAATCATAAAGATATTTTTATAGACAAAATAATATAGAAGAAAGTATTAACGGGCAGGATCCCCCGCCCCCGAAATTCTGGAGTTTACTGCATTGCATTTTAACATCGAAATAAAAGTGCATTTTTAAATGTAAAATTTTTTAAAACTGCATACTTATTCAAAATTTAATTTTTGAATAAAAATTCAAATTTTTAAAAGTCTATTTACTGTCTTAATTTCAATTTTTTTGCTCCGAATTGTTTTATAAATTTACTGAAATGTATTACACATGATTGTGCATGGACTTTTAGATTATATAATATTAAATTTTATAATTTCTTAATATTATTATTTAATATTAATATTAAATATTATGTAATTTTAGTAAATTTTATATTATTTTTAGTTAAAAAATAGTGAAATATCGGGGAGGCTCAGTCCAGTTTGAGTTGTTCTTCATCTTGATGTTTTCAGAGCAGTTTAGGAAAGTTCCTAAATTTAAGCAAAAATTATCTCGAATTAAACATTGATACAGCTATTTTACAATTGTATCAGTGTAGAATTAATGAAAAATTGTTATTTAAATATTATTTACTTTTATGGGGTTTCTGTAGTAACTGTAACAAGTATGAGAATGATTAATTTTTGCATCATTCACTTTCAAGGTGTTTTACATTGCATCAATAAATTTCATGGGTGTTTGAGTCACAATCATATCTGGAATTTGTATAACAGTAATAAAACTAGTAAATATTGCATGGTTGTAATCCCAACTTTTTAAAAATAAGGTTTTCCTGATAAGAACTTAAATAATAAGGTGAATATTGTTGAAAAACGAGCTGGGGTAAGGGGGAGACTAATTTTGTTTAAACATTAGTATGTACTTCAATGGTCATGAAATTTTATTTTTAAGGTCATGAAATGTCATGAAATTGACTTGCTCAAAAGTAGTAGACACCCTGTATAAGCTAAGAAAAAATTAAAATTTTTTTGAAAGTGATAAATCAATCATTGTCATCAAATTTTATTTTTGATGATCACAGCAAAGTTACTTTTCAAATAATGAGGTCTGATAAATTCTGATCTTCAGTTTCTAATATAACTTAGATCAGTGGTTCCCAACCCGTAGAAGTCTGTGGACCACTAAGCCAGAAACTGAACCATGTGTGGACCCCCACCACTACCGAGGAGGGGAACCTTCCAGAGGGTATGGGGGGGGGGTTCTATGAATATCCCTCGGCCAAAAGGGATATGTGATTAACTTACTCACTTTTTGTTTCAACCTTGTTTTCAATCTTTAGAATTAGATTGCCTAAATCTCAGCCTCAAATTGAAACATATTGATTCGTGGATGATTAAGTAAAACAGTTTTTTAGAACACATTATTTATTGTTGCTTAATGACAAGCGATTTTAATTCAACACCTGATAGTCATCAGATATATATTTTGCCCATCTAGTTCAATGAACATTGCTTTTAAAATCCCCATTTATTTGGCAACTTTTTTATATGTAGTGCCGGACCACTCCCGAGGCTAAGGCGGACCACAGGTTGGGAACCACTGACTTAGATGGATTGAAATATATGAGTAAACAATATTTGAAAGTACTTAGTTTTTGAGTGAAAGATTCTAAGTAGAATTTATGGTGCAGTACGAGAAAATAACATTTGGTGAATTTGTTATAACCATGAATTATACCTTAAATATAGGTAGCCAAATGTAATAAGGGTCATTAAATCTTATCGAATCAGATGGCTTGACCATATTTACAGATAGGAAGACTGACTCTGTTAAAAAACAGGCTTTTTATAAAATGGAAGGTACTAGAAGAGGGAGACTATGTACTAGGTGGATTGATTGTTTTGAGAGAGATCTTAAGATCATTGGAATTAACAGGGGGAGAATATTAGCATCTGATCGGGCTGGATGGATGAAACTAACTGGGACTGGTTTGGCCTGTACCAGGCTGTCATGCTGATGAAGAAAAATATTTGAAAGTAAGCTTTCCTTCAAGGGTATTGTAAGGACTTTGCCTTAAATAAGACTGCCAGCCTTTTTGTATTTAATGCTTTAATTGCATTTCTTGATTAAATACAGGCTATTTACAATATATATAAAATATTAAATTTGTGGGTTCACGATATCGACAAGGAAGGTCAGACTTGAGTTGTCGCTGCACTCAATCAAGTCTATCTAGGCCCGACAATATCTCCTTGTCTACGGCTCCAGCGTCACTCTGAATAACTTAGTCTCTGAATCACTGACTTCTTTTAACTCACATCTGGTTACTTTATATACCTTCGCTGAACGTTCTCGAAAGGTCTGGAAAACACCACCTTTCTTTATTCAGTTATGTTCCCAGGCGACTAGGTGCCTCCGTATGGCCACTTCCTTTTGGTAGCTGACGAACTGTTCCATGAGCTGTCAGTAGCACTTCCGGTCTTTATGTCGTCAAGACTGTCTGTTTCCAGCCGTCTAAATCGATTATGCACACAAACGGCATGTTGGTTGGTCTTTCCAGAATTTCCCTGTGGAAAATATTCGCTATTGTACGGGAGTTGTTACAGTACATTAAAATTTTGTATGTAGGTTTGGTTAGGAAAAAAACTTAGTAGTCTTTATTTTTATCCATATATATTTTGTTTATGCAAATTTCTCAGTATATAACATGTTGATATATTTTAACAAATTTTAAAATATATTCTGTTTCTCAATGTTAACTGTATAGCATGTCTTACATTGGCAACTTTTTTATAAAATTTCATTACTGGTCTTCAACTAATTTTAAAAAATTTTTACAGAGAAAAAGATGGCATTTGGGCAGTTTTAGCTTGGTTATCAGTTCTGGCAAATTTGAAATTAAGTGTTGAAGACATTCTTAGCCAGCATTGGACTAAATTTGGAAGAAACTTTTTCACCAGGTTTGTTCTAGTATGTTTTAGAAATATTAAATGTTCTTTTTGTTAGAAAAATTAGGCTGTATACTTGGTAGTATACTTTTTATTTATTCTTTTAGAATTAAATGCTACTTTATTTTTCCATTTTTGATTGATAAAAGGAGACTGTTCTATGAATGTAAAAAAAAATAAAAATCTTTTATATAAAATATAGGTCCATAATTATTTTTACTAGTATAATTATATCAAAAGATTTTAAAAATTTTCGTATTTTATCTTGTACACTTATGTACAGTTGCATAAATATCACGGTATTATATGTTAGTAAAATATTCTATATTTTATAGGTATGACTATGAAAACTGTGATGCTGCACCATGTAACCAAATGATTTCTGAATTGGAGGGTATGATAGCTTCTCAAAAATTAAATAAACAATCATTTTCTGCCGAAGGGAAAACTTATGTCGTAGCTAAAGTTGACAACTTTGAATACGTGGATCCTGTTGATAAAAGTGTAGCATCTAAACAAGTAAGGATTTGTTTTCCCGATTTTCTTTAACTGAGACTTAAATATGATTGGATTTATTTTTGATGAAATGAGTTTGCATCATGTATTATGAATCACTTGCCTCTCAAATCTTCTAAACTTTGTTGTTTATGTATTAATAATTACGAATTAATAATATTAATTACATATTAATCTTTAACTGAAACTTAAATATGATTGTATTTATTTTTTATGAAATGTGAGTTTGCATCGTGTATTAATGAATCACTTGCCTCTCAAATCTTCTAAACTTTGTTGGTTATAATAATAATTATGTTATTATTACGTATTAATAATGTTATGTATTAATACATATAATTGCATATGTATTAATATGTTATTTACGTATTAATATTAATGTTGTTTATGTACTAATAGTTTTAACCGTAGAAAATTTAAGTGTTTACTTTTAGATATGCCTTTAAGACACTCATTTAACACAATCAGTATCAATTATCTGTAGTGTAAGTATACTGGAGGATTCTGGAAATCTTGGAAAATCTGGAATTTGATTAGAATTTCCAGATAATCTGAACTATTTCTGTGAGACAAAATGCATAAAATGTATCAAAGAGGTGGAGCTTAAAACAAAAATATATAGATATTCCTCAACTTAGATTGAGATAGGGACCGAAACATTGGTCGTAAGTCGAGTTTCAAATAATATTTTTTATGTATGCACATACACATATTTTTTACTTTCATACATAATTTAGAATTGTAGTTAAAAGACATAAATTATTCTCTGTCATCACTACTTATTATGTTAGCACAATCCATTTGTTCAGAAGCTGTGACAGAAGATACGTTGAAAGTTTTTTAACAAAGTTATCCAAAGCAGTTTTAACAGTTTGCCTTTTCTTTTCCTTGTATATTGTTTGGTAGCAAGCCAGATTTTCGCGAATACGACGATTTACACTTGTGAATCTTTCTTCAATTGGATCCATTGCTTCTAATTATTGTAGTCCTTTATTAAAATAATGAAAAGCTGAAGCCATTTCTAAAGCCAATGAAGGTTTATTTGATTTAACATGTGGATATCAAAACTATTGCATCATACATTTTTAATATTGCGTCATAAAATTTTGCAGTATTGCATAATATTTTTTAATAATTATGTAATACATATAGGCATATACTGAACATTGAAGAAACAGTATTTTTGTGAATAATTTTTTTTTTTTTAAATTTCGGTCATAAGTGTGAGCAGTCGTAAGTCTAGGAATAACTGTACATATCCAGTGTACAGGTAACCTTGGTCCAGGGTTTTGCCCTTAGGTATGTGCTCCTCTGATATGTGCATAACTAATGAGTATGCTGGAGGGAAAGGAATTCCAAATGCAGAATTTTTCTAAATTTTCATTGGTAACAGATAAAGTGTAGTCATGCAGCCCACTTCAGAAAAGGCCATCATCTATTGTGAATTGTGGTACAAGTTTTAGAGTGTGAGAAGATGACAAAATGCATAAAGAGTATACCAAAATAGCATAGCTTAAAGCCAAAATTGTTAAAATTAAATAAAAATATTTATATCAAAATTAAGTGTGAAACCAGCTTAAGGCTGCCTGTATGCTGGAGTTGTATACAGTTGATTCCAGTTAATCGGACCACATCAGGATGCGATCATTTTGGTACTAATAACTGGCTGGTCTGATTAAACGAACATGCCCTATTTTGCAAGATGGGATTCGGCTCGAATAAGCAGCTGGTCCGATTTACCGGTGGTCCAATTAACCAGAATTGACTGTATTTTTATTTCTGTCAGAATCTGGTATTATAGAATTTTCGTGATTTATCTGACAAAAGGGGAAAATATCTTGTTATTTTTGGTTAAAGACTGAACCCATACTCTAGCTGAAGGTCTTAGAATTAAAACTGAAGCATCGGTTACATGCTACTATTTGCTATAATATGAGGGACAAGACATTTGTGCTGCATGATATTCAAATATCTTGCAGCACATTTGGATATTTTCCTCCTATAAAACAATCTACTTCCACCTTAACCACTATTCTATACCATTGTAATTGGAATTTCAGAAATAATATATTTTTATATGACTTACTAAACTGTTCTTGAAAACATTACATTAGCTTCAGAAATGACCTCGGCTTTTCGTTATATTAATAAAGGACTACAACAATTAGAAGCAATGAATCCAAATGAAGAAAGATTCACAAGTGTAAATTGTCATCATAGTCAGGAAAATCTGGCTTGCTACCAGACAATATACAAGGAAAAGAAGACTCAAACTGTTCAAACTACATTGGATAACTTTGTTAAAAAAAACTTGCAATGTTTCTTCTGTCGCAAATTCTGAACCAGTGGATTTTACTAACATAAGTAGTGATGACGAAGAATAATTTGTCTTCTAAATACAATGTATTGTAAATTACGTAAGTATGAAAGTAAAAAATATATATACCAACATATACAAAAAAAAATTGTTTGAAACTCAACTTACGACCAACATCTTGGTCCTTATCGCGGTCATAAGTCAAGGAATATCTGCATGCATATATATACAGTCGAACCTCCATATATCGAACTTCCCCATATCGAAATTTTCTATATATCAAACTCTTTGCAAATCTCCATGTTCATTGCATAGAAAAACTGTTTCTATATATCGAAAAAATCTCTATATATCGAAATTTTTGTCACGACATATTGGGAGATCTTATTCAACTTTAGAATAAAATCTTCCAATTTTTGGCGTTTGAAACAATACATCGTGGTCTTCAATTCTCGGAAAATGTCCCTGATGAAGTTTTTAGAGGACTGAATAAATGCGAGCATTTCTTTGATGAACTTTCCGCAAAACTGGCTGTTCAGCAAGATATTCGTAGTTTTTTTTAAAAGAATGTAGCTGTTATGACTGTAACCACTGTCTGGATTATTTTTTTAAAGGTATATAGTACTCAATAAATCTTTCATATTAATTGATTTTTTAGTTATTAACTTTCATTTAATGTGATTCGCATATAAATTAGAAATGGAGTTTCGTATACAAAAATTAGCTTTAATTTTAATGTTTTAGGAGAATTATGATAACACTAAGATGAATTCTATATATCGAATTTTTTTCCCGTCATTTTGCTACTTCGATATATGGAGGTTCGACTGTATATGTGTGTGTACTTTTTTTTGCAGCAAAATTAGTGGAATTCCTATGTGTAGGAACTCTGACTTTTTTGTCGAGATGGTAAATTATTTAATTAATAGAACAATCTGTTTTACATGCATTTTAAATACTGATTTTAATATACAGTTAAATCTTTTTGTTTTTCTTTTTGAAATATTATCATATTTTACAGGGCATTCGAATAATCTTTGAAGATGGCTCAAGAATTGTTTTGCGGCTGAGTGGAACTGGAAGTAGCGGGGCAACTGTGAGATTATATATTGACAGTTATGAGAAAGATCAGGCTAAATTACTACTGCCTGCTCAGGTATTTATTTAAAACAGATTTTTTAATTGTATGTAAAATGTAAATGTACTAACATCTATTTCAGTGCACAACCATTTTTTTTTCTTCTTGACAAGACTACTTGACATACTTTTATAAATCTACTGACATTCAGCATCGTAACTATAGACTGTTTTCTCTTTATTTTGCCACTACTCATGTTGTCTCATTTTGTGTCATATGAGCATATGTTTTACATAATTGTATCCCAAATTTGTGAATTCAATGCATTATTTTAGAAGCTCTGTTTATTCAATTTTTTTAACAATGTTTGACTACTGTTGACTACTATGTGTGTTTGTACTTTTGATTTACTGTGCAATGCAGGTTTTCAACATTTTACACACACACATATAAAAAAAAATTTCATCAAGTTTTGTATTTATTAGAATAGAAATCAATTTCATTCCATTATAACCTGCAAATACTTTTCTAATATTGATTAATATATACCTTTTTAATTTTTTTTTTATCTGATTTTGTTTTAATCATTTATATTTCTAATTCATGGCACAACAGTTGGAATTGCTTTTCAGCATTGTGAACCAAGGTTGATGGGTACTCATCTCCGCTTTTATGACTGTGGGCTTGGGGTGCCATACAGCATATGTCTCAGTCAGGTGGTCAACTTGATGCGGGACCCCCAGAGTTAGTTCCCAAGCACGCTTGGTCCTCATTTTATCAACCCACTCAAGGGATGAAAGGCATGAGTCGACCTTGCCCAGTTGCAGGGTCGAACCCTGGACTTGTGGTATGGCAGCTTAACCACTACACCACTGGGTGTCCATTTATATTTCACTATCTAAAAAATCCTGGAATTTCCTCTCCTTTCATAAGGGGAAGGAGAACTAATATTAACTCAAATTTCTATTTATAATGCTTAAATAGACAACATTGAGATAACTTTGTCATGCAGCCTGTTTAATTTGTTTATGTGAACACCTAGGTTTTATTTTTTATACATTAAACACCTGCCTATTGAATATCTAGCTTCTTTATTTGACCAATGAGCTAGTGTATACCAGGTGATAAATATGTCTATTTATGCCGCCCACATGGTATAGTGGTTAGCTTCATGAGCTTCCATGCAGTAGGCTTGGGTTCAAATCCCGAGTAAGGCTTGGTTGTTACCGTGTTGTTCCATCATAGGGAGCAATACTGGCTCACCTAAATTTGGCTCCTGTAATAAAGTAACCAGCAAATAGTTCATGGTGAATAACAAAAAGCAAATGTCTTATGACATGTGCCCTCTGCATTTTGAAAAAAAAGTATTTTAAAACTGTTTTATTGCCTTTGTGTTGTTGTTGTTGTTGTTGCTTATGCCCCTTCACTGACAGTATATCAGATCAAGTCCTTAAAGGCTATTGGACAGAGTGGTGAGGCTCCGGTTTTAAATAGCATCATAAGGGTTGGGGTCCGACTTAGCTAAAGGACTGGTCCCGTAATTTTGAACAGAGTCTAGTGACGAGACTGGTACAGTTGACCCTGCACCTCCAGAGGTAAATTTTGAGAACTTGGAGGACATTGCAGCCATGACAGATTTTTCATGCACCAGCCGCCATTAGCGTACATGGCAGTGAATTTGTCAGCAACGGGCATCGAACCAGAGACGTTCAGATCACTGGCTCACTGCCTTTGCCAACTGGACAACCACACCCTTTGTTCCATAGCTTTGTAAGAAAGCTGTTTGCATACTGTAAATGAGTATTAAAAAGAACATTCTGCTACTATATACACAAATTTTCCTGTGTCGGCAATCAACAATTTCATTTTCAGGGTTCCCTTTAAAATTTTAATAACCCTTTAAAATCATTTCAAATCCTTACAAAACCATTTTTTTTCTTTTTAGTGGGGAGGTTGTTTTTGTGTTGATGCATTAATAATATTGAATCTAAATTCGTAATTTTTTTTTTTTTTTTTTCCATGTTTGATTGTTGCCATGTATCTAACAGGTGAACTTTTGATTCTTAAACATAAAACTTTTTCAAAGAATATTATCTAACCGCTGAATTTTATTTTTTCTTTGAAAAAGAAATATTTGGTAATATTTTTATATATTTTGCATTTAGAAGTTTATTTTTTCTATGACATACTAAAAAAATATTTATACTTTTTCATTGATTATTTCATGTATTTTTTAGGATGTCCTGAAACCACTGATTACAATTGCTCTCCAAATCTCTAAAATGAAAGAATTCACTGGAAGGGATGCCCCAACTGTTATCACATAAAGAATGTATAATAATTTGTACTGAGCTCAAAGTATATATTTTGTTGATCGGTTATGAAATCCTAGTCCACTGTTTTTAACGTGAAGAAATATTTTAATTGGACTGTTACATCGGCTAAATTTTTTTAAAGGAAAAGAAACACAATTAAATACTACCTGTGCGCGTTTTTTTAAAGTTTTATAAGTTGTGTTATGAAAACCTTGTTTGTTATGGGCCATCAAAGTGCCAAAATTTGTTTATATCTTTTATCCTTGTGTTACTTTATCACTCCTGATTTCTCACCTGAATTAAAAGTATTTCTGTGAATATGAAAATATTTCAATGAAATAAAACTTGTTACTTTTCATTTCTTATCTTTTGTGTCGTGAAAGAGGATTATTTCTATATTTTGTATGCATGTGTTGCATTTTCACTGCATTCTAAGGCTCTGACAAGCTTCTCTTATCTCATTGGCAAAGTAAGAAAATGACAATGAATTTAAATATTCAAAACTTGATGGATGAAGGTAGGGAGTACTTTATAAATATCAGTTTTCTGTGTGTATTAAACACAAAATTTTGGTATTTAGGTGTAAGCTAGAATGAAGAGCAAATCGAAGAAACTACTCATCAGAGTAACGCTTTTTTAAAGGAAGCCATGGAAAAATCAGTTCATAAGTTTCTTGAAGACCCTGAAGAAAAACTTACAAATCCAAAGACACTGAAAGCTGATTTTTCATTATTTGAGGCAACGAATAAAAGAACCAAAAACTTATATTTGTTATTTGATGCCCTGAAAACTATAAAACCAAGCTCAGTAGCTAGTGAACGAGTATTTTCAATTTCAGGCAATATTGTGTCCAAAATAAGAACAAGACTGAGCCACCGTTCAGTGGATATTTTATGTTTTTTAAAATCCTATTTTCTTAGGAGAAATTAAAATTAGTGAAATAAATATAAATATTATTTGAAATTTGAAATTTTTGTTTGAGTTTTCGTTATTTTGTGTAAGTAATGTGTAATCCTTATTTTTATTTTTTTTGACTTTGATATTGATTTCTTTTTTGTTATTGTATATAAATTAAATAAAATATTTTTCCCTATTCTATTTTTTTTTTTTTTTTTTTTTTTGACAAAAATTCGAAAACCGGTTTTTCAAAAAGTAGGTTTTTGTATAAACCCTAGTGCAGCAAAGTAAATCTTCATCATCTCACCGGGGCTTCCGAATCAAGGACTGTGAGTATGGCAAGAGCTTCTCCATCAGGGAACGAACGGCGGGCGACGGTGTTCGACGAAGTCAAGAGGACGTCAGATACCAGGCTCGGCCAGCGATCATCTCTCGGAACCTAACTTTTCCTCCCTAAGGAGAGAAAGACGCTTCACGCCTCATGAACTGTGCCCTTCCTCTGACCGGCGCCGAGAGAGTAAAAAGTTCCCTTTTCTCAAAGCCTTGGAATTGTTTTAAACTGCTGGAAAAGTTACTCTGCAGTTTCCTCTTCCTTCGCTTGAATTTTTTCTGATGTTAAAAGATGCCAAACAAGAGTCTTTAGGGTGGAGAAAACTTTTCACGTCGTTTCTGGCATCCTCGGTCTTTTGGTATCACTCCGCCTGCCCTCCCAATGTCCAGAGGAAGTCTGGTTTTTAGATCACGAATTCCGATGACCTGTGATTTGGATCCATCCTGGATACAGCTGCACACCGAAAGAAAATGGCAAAAAGGGAGGGATTGGGTTACCTAAGCCATGCCTACGAGGATAGAAGAATATTCGAGGGGATACACGGTTCTTGTTGCTATGCAGGGGTAAAATTTTCAAACTACCGATACCTAATTACTTTTAGATTTTACGCACATTTCGCCAACCGAATCCACCAGTACTTCACCACCACCTTACAATGATTTTAACACTTACATGTAACTATTTCTCTTAACATATATGAAATTGCTTTCTAATTAATTTAAATCCAACCACATTTGACCCAATATACACACTCTTACAATGGGATCAATTAATTATAACACTTAAATTGAAAAAAATATTCGCACATTATTTTTGAAAGCCTGCGGTTATGTCAGCGACATTTACTAATGTAGCTATCCCGGCTTATTATTTTGAATGAAAATAAAACTGCTTTTAAAAAATTGCAGTTTTGTTGTTGTTGCTTATGCCACTTGACAGACAGCAACATCAGATCAAGTCCCGAAGGCTATGGGCGTTGAAGGTGCAGCTCTTGTTTTGACTGGCACCACAAGGGTCGGAGTCCGACTTGGCCAAACGACCAGCCCCGTAATTTTGATTCGAGCCAAGTGACGAGACCAGAACACTTGACCCCGCACCTCCAGAGGTAATTTTGAGAACTTGGAGGACATTGCAGTCACGACAGATTTTACGTGCACCAGTCGCTATTAGTGTACACGGCAGTGGATTTGTCAGCGATGAGCATCGAATCAGTGACTTTCAGATCACCCGCTGCCCTTGCCAAATGGGCCACTGCGCCCTTTGCAGTTCTTTATAGTCTTCCGTTTTCCTGGGTTCGTTAGGATTGAATAAGAATCTCTTCAGAAAGTTCACACAAAATAGATTTATTCTTTTTTAAATTCTTAAGGCGTATACACAAATTCAAACATAAGACGTAACAACAGTCTTCTATACAGCAGAAAATTCTAAAAACAAGTGAGGATACCAGAATTTTCAATACACGCCAATTAACGCAATTGCAACACATTCAGTTCGCACTAGGAAACTGAACTGAGTTCGAATGGCAATGTCAGGTATATTTATAGATTTCCAAAGCGCCCTCTATAGGGAAAATAATATTTTGAAATGAAAATAATATTTTTTTTTTGTTTCTTTTCGTTTTGTGTTATACATACATTTATATTTTTAATAAAAATTTAGTTGTTTACATGGAATTTTTAAAAAAATGTTTGTTTTTAATAATTTTTCAGAACGTAACCCCCTGTTTTGAACTGTCTCTGGGTCTCATCTTACACGGTTTCACACAACACGGTATTTTCTAGGAACCTATCTACCGTGTTATAGGAGGGTCACCTGTAATTTGTTTCCGTGTATATTCAGTGACATGTTTTAATCTGGCTTTAGATACTTACTAAGCACGAGGCCGCGTAAACACGTTAATTTGTTTAATCTGGTGGATCTCTCTAGTTATCTCGCTGCCATTTTTCACTTTTAATTATGTTAGTGAGATGTAGAATTAAACCTGACAGAAATTGTTTATTTCGCGCTGTTTCACACTGTATAATACGGAAGACAGTACATTTTATTTACTATCCAGCCCATAGGCGTAGCGTCGGGGGGGCACGTGCCCTCCCCCAACTGAACTTGAGATATATTAAAACGTTAATAGAAGTTCAGTTAAAATCTGAAAATTGTAGAAAACTTTTAAGAAAGTTGGTTTTTTCCCACTTTTTCAAACTGTGAAACTGAAGATTCCGATTGTGCTTCTAGCCTTTAACATAGTTTTTAACGATGATATGATCCATAACAAAAATTCGATGCTATATTTTTTTTCTCATTTTATTTATGTTATATTTATTTTTCTCATTGCATGACATTTAAATACTACTCAAACATCAATTCTATTGTTATTCAATTAAAAAAATTCATAATATTTCATATTTTAAGGACTGTCCGGCAGTCAGTGCGCTGAGGAGGGCCCTAACTGAATTCGATTTGTGCCCCCCCCCCCCCCTCAAAAGTTAGAAGCACGCTACGCCTATGATCCAGCCGTTATGTTTTGACAGGTACCAACTAGTAATCCTTTCAATTTCTGTAAGAATTATGATTCTCCGTCATAAATCCGGTTAATATGAAGAACATGATACGGTCGCCAACCTGTAGCGATATGGCGCCAATGTGACATTACAAATCGAAGAACAATATTGTGTAATTAACACTGCTCTTTCTGGCAAACCCACAAACCAAGCCAAATATTTTGAGCAAAAAATTACTTGGCGAAAAACAGTATCATGTTCTTCATATTTATGCTTAAATATTCATTTAATACAGATATAATCACGTATGCCATATATCTAGGTTCGGTATGCTCGAGTGAATCCCACGGCCGGATCCCATAAGTAAGACTACGAGACGACCGCCTCAAGCGCAGGATTGAAATAGGCGCCAAAATGAGACAGTAAAAATACGAAATGCTTAACAAATAACGGAAAGATATCAACCGTTTAATCTAATGTATAACGAAATTCGTAAAAATGCACAAAGCTAAGTCAATATTTAGACTATTTTTTTTGTAAACTGCTGAATTTGAGATCATAAGTAAATGCGCACGACGCTTGTTGTTATCGCCCGAGACGCGGTCTATCTGCGCTTTTTGTGACTCATTTTCTAATAGTCGCTGAACGCTGTAAGTTTTTCATCTGCGGACAACAACCACCACCTAAGAGCAATTAAATGATCTAACACTAATTTCTATAGAAAAGATGGTATTTAATACAATAGATTATAGAGATGCAATCGAGTAATTTGCTGACATAAAATGTCTATGAATGATTTAGCAAATTATGTTCAAATTCATTTACTATTTCTAAAAAAATTATAATTTTTAAAAATAAATAAATCTTTTCCTTTTAGTTAATATATACTTTCAATGTGCGTTATTTTACAGAAGGTCGTTCTCCCTTTATGGAAACGACTTTGCAATTTACTATTTTTGTCGTTTGCATTTTCAGATAAAAATTTGGTAACTTCAGAATAATCGTCTGCTACTGTTTTGTTTTGATTTAAATGTAACATAAAAGATTTATTTTGAAAATGGCTCGTAAAATTGACAGATGTCTCGACGGTTACGTAACTACGCTTTCCGGGGAGAAATATTCGTATCAACAAATTATAAAGCTGTGTAAAAATCGCGGTTATGGCACTTCAAAAGAAGGTATTTACAATATACTAAATTTGAAAGGGAAAAAACATCTAACTGAAAGAAAAAATGGAAACATACCACGAAAGCTCATCCTGAGACTGTTCGAACGCAGGTAAATATCAAGAAAGGGAAGTTTCTGATACTAAAAGAAAATTCGCCGACTCAAAGATCCATTACATTGAAACTAGGAATATCTTCTAGCACTGTAAGTGAAATCATTCATAAAGATTTGAAGTTAAAAATTATGTTTAAAACTAAAGTTCATCTCTTTTTGCCAAAGCATATTGCTGAAAAAAAAACAAATTGTAGAAAATTAGGATATGAAAAAGATCTAGCTGCTGAAAAATAGAAATTTGTGGTAACACTCGATGAGGCATGGGTGTATTTAAGTGACTGTAATAAAATAATTACAAGATGAAAATAACTTTTTATACACCATATTTTTAAATTTTCTGTTGAATCATATAAACTTAACAGTTCTATGTATTAATAAATACTTTTTAAATTTTTTGATGAATTATCCCATCAACTTGAAAGAAAAGGAAGTTAATTGGAAGTTAACTTGCGTTTAACTTTTCGCTCCCGTTCTGGCTGATAGATGGCTGCACCAGTCTAGAAAACAAAATTAATTGAAAATAATAAAAACATGGTAAAAATCTGCTTAAAGATGGCTAAAAGTATTAAAAAAATGCATTGTCATCGTGTTCTGAGCTATTCTAAAAGTTTCAAGCGTCTAGCTAGACGGGAAGTTAGTTAAAAATCAATTGCAAGACTTTAACCGGACAAACACACACACACAAACAAACAAGGAAACGAGTTAATAAAAACATGAAAAAAAAGATCAATTTTCTATTGCTCAACTGACAGGGAATGACCGTACGAAATGGCTTCGTCAACGTACAGAAAAGTTCCCAAAGGGATTCGTGATTGTTGCAGGATTTTGTAACAACGGCAAATTAAACATAAAAAAAAATCTGGAATAAAGCCAAAATTAATTCACTCTACTATCCTCAGAATATTTTAGAACCAATTTGTGAAGAAGAAATTCCAGCCTTATATGGAAAGGACATTGATAAAGTTGAGCCTCATATGGACAAAGCCTCTAGTCACACGTCTAAATTAACGATTCGAAAAAATTCAAAAAGATTCGAAAAAATTTCATTTTAAAGGAATTTTTATGATCTTTCTCGTGATATAAATTTTATAACCCTCGGATTATTATTTTAAATGCAAACTTTAAAGAATGTTACAAAAAATCTTAAAAATTTAATTTTAAAAAATCTAAGGATTTTTCAAAACTCTCTCTCTTAGTGCACCCCTACACTATAAGAAGAATCGCCATGCAAAATTTCAGTCATTTAGGTCCAGGGGTTTGGTCTGTGCGTTATATGTCAGTCAGTCAGTCAGTCACGGAACTGTTTCATATTATATAGATAAATAAAAATATTAAAAATAAGCATGTTTTCTTATTTAAATACGAGTAATTCAGTACGAGTAATTCAGTACTGAACTGTTTTATACACAGGGTGATTATAATTAAAGTTTAAGTTTCAAAACGCTATAAAAAAAGAACCACTGATGAGAATGACGTCAAATTTGAACGGCATGTTATTGAAGAAGGCGAAAAGTGTATGGCAGAAGAAAAAATTTAGTTTCAAAAGTTAGCAACAGATGACGCTGTAAGCGGCAGAAAATGTAAATTAAAATACCTGTCATGCGCACGACACATTTAAGTGTTATAAAGCCGCCAGGTACACGGATGCCAAAATTGGACCTGAATTCATTAGAATTGACCCAGCTACGGCAGAAGATCACAGGCAAATTACGAAATGCCTAAGTGAAAATAACATTAAAGGATTTATTCTCCCTCTGGGAGTTATTAGACCAATTAAAATAGTTATCAGAGGCCTCCCTAAAGAATTCACCCCCGAAGAAATTAAAGAAAAACTTGACGAATTAGAACTCCCTGTAATAAAAGTTGCTCAATTGCAGCGTAAAGATATGTCTAAACTCCCACTCTACCAAGTTCAACTCACCCCCACAGATAAAGCTAAAACAATATTTGAACTAACCTCCCTATTTTATATTAGAATCAGCGTGGAATATTATAAATCTCCTTTTAAATCTAATCAATGTTTTAAGTGCCAACATTTTCACCATCATAGCAAGAACTGTTATATGGATCCTAGGTGCGTGAAATGCGCAGGTGATCATCACACCCCCGAATGCCCGGATGGCAAAAAAGCAGTCACAATCAAATGCTGCAATTGCAATGGCGATCACCCGGCCAACTACAGGGGTTGCCCAAAATTTCCCCACAACATCATAGCTAAAAAACAAGCCGAAAAAGAAGCTAAAGTACTTGAACGTCAAGCTACCAAACTAGTTAATCCAAATTTAACTTTTGCTCAAATGGCTAGTGCCAACATCAATAATTCATTAAACCCAAACACCTCAGAAATTAATCAGGAAAATCCCTCAACCAATCAAACCCCCATGAAAAATCCCAATAACAGTTTTCTTCTCATCAAACAATATCAGGAAGTAACAGCCATAATTAATGAAATACTTCAAGACCTAGGTATTTCGGACTTCTCCGAAATTCTAACAAACCTCAGAGCCACCAGAGCTAATATTAAAAATTCTGTAACCGCTGAAGACAAATCTTTTAGCTTCTTCAACGGTTTGATCAATGCGTTCCCTAAAACTGGTTAATGGCCCCTTCTTCTCTCTCCGTTTTGGCATGGAACTCCAATGGTATCAGCGCTCGTATCCTTGAGTTCAAAGATTTCATACAAGAGCATAGTCCTGACATAATTCTTCTACAAGAGACACATCTCAGACCTGGGGATAACCTCCGCATTTTTAATTATACTACGTATAGAAATGACCACATTAATCCCTTACATTCCATGAGAGGCACTGCCATTCTAATCAAAAATTCCCTTCCGCACCACGAAATAATTCTCCCACCTCTTAAAGCCATTAATGCTACTGCGGTTAATGTTAAATTCCATAACCTCCCCCATTACACCATCATTTCAACTTACATCCCGCCAGGTTTTAAAAATGCTGACATCAAAAATGACCTTAATCTTCTCGATACTCTTAATATAAATACTCTTATCTTCGGAGACCTAAATGCACAACATAAACTCTGGAATTGTACTACACATAATTATTATGGTAACATTATTTATGACTTCACCAGTAAAACTAACTTTGACATTATAGCTCCTCCCCTCCCCACTCACTTTAGTAACAATAGCAGTAGCATCATTGACTTTGCTCTCGTTAAGGGCTTCCCCCACGATCTCACTATCAACACCCTTTGTGAACTCTCTTCTGATCATAACCCTGTTGAAATTAAAATACCACTTGACCGCAACCCCTTAATCATAAATTATACTAAACAAATTAACTGGAAAAAATTTACTAGTGATCTTGATAAAATCCCTTACATCCCTCCCATCGTCAATAATGTTAATGATCTTGAAAACCTTGTCACCAGTATCACCGCGGATATCAATAATTGTATTAAAACCAGCACCAAAATTATCCCTCCTAAAGTTAAAACCAATCAAGATCATCAACTCAAAATCTTAATTAATAATAAAAACAGAGCGCGCAAAAACTGGCAGATTAATAGAACTCCCCAAAACAAAACTAACATGAACAAAGCCCAGGAAGACCTTAAATATTACCTCAGAGACCAATCCAACAAAAACTGGCAAAATTATTTAGAATCTCTTGATACTACGGATAACTCCATTTGGCGAGCTGCAAAACGTTTCAAAAACCAATATCGTACCATTCCCCCTTTAAAAGACCCTGAACTCAACTCGAAAGCCCTTACTGAAGCTGATAAATGTAATCTCATTGGCAAAAACTTCGCTAAAACTTCACCCCCAATCCTATCATTAACTCAAGCACAGAAAACATTGTTAATAATAGTTTAAACCTCTTCCTTAATACTCCTCATGAAAGCCCTACTCCTTACATTGTCCCAAATGACGTCCGTGAAATCATTAAAAAACTTCCTAAACGTAAATCCCCTGGAGAAGACAATATCAACAACACAGTTCTCAAAAATCTCCCCTATAAATACATTTTCAAAATTACTATCGTCATTATCTCTGTTTTCAAATTTGAACACTTTCCACATAGCTGGAAAAACTCTATCATAGTCCCCATTCTTAAACCGAACAAACCACCCTCTTCCCCCACTAGTTATCGGCCCATTAGTCTTCTTAATTCCATCAGCAAAATTACTGAAAAATTTATTGCTAAATACATTAACGAACACCTCGAAAATAATCATATCCTCATACCTTACCAATTCGGCTTTAGAAAATCCCTTTCTGCCCCTCATCAAGTCTACCGCCTCACCGAACACTTAACTAAAGCAAAGAAAAATAAACATTCCACTGCTGCCCTGTTCCTTGATGTTGCACTTGCTTTCGATAAAGTTTGGATTGACGGATTAATTCATAAACTTATAAATTATAACTTTCCCCCTCAAATCATCAAAATTTTAATTTCTTATCTCAACAATCGCACCTTCCAAGTCAAAATTAACGGTCAACTTTCTGAAAAATTCCAAATTCATAGTGGCTTACCACAAGGCAGCGTTCTGGCACCAATTCTCTTTAACATTTTCGTTAACGATATTCCCCAACACACTAATGTAAATTTAGCTATCTTCGCTGATGACACAGCCCTGTACTCCACTTGCAAAAATTTTAAATATGCCATTAAAAATGTTAATAAACATATGACCACCATTCAACTCTGGCTCGACAAATGGAGAATTAAAATTAACTCTGAAAAATGTGTAGCTGTACTTTTCACTTCTAAACGTAAAAAGACCTTTCAAAATCACCAAATTCAAATAGGCAATACAAAAATCCCCTGGTCTGACACTGTTAGATACCTCGGCGTTATTCTTGACAAAAATATCACTTGGAAACAACATATTACACATATTAGGGACAAGTTTCGAGCAGCTCGCAGGTTAATCTACCCCTTAATTTCTCGAAACAGCAAATTAAGTATTAGTAACAAATTGCTCTTGTATAATTCTTACCTTCGACCTATTATTACGTATGGTGGGCCAGCATGGTCATACTGTGCAAAAACGCACATTAAAAAATTAGCTACCGCACAAAGCAGCACCATTAGGCAAATCGTTAACGCCCCCTGGTACTTTAGAAATGCTGACATCTATAGGGAGATTGGACTCCCAGCTATTCGAAATTATCTTCAAAAATTAGCTCTTAATTTTCACAAGTCTATTGACAATGATTTATTACTAGAATTTGCAAATTATGATCATGCTGATCCCCAAAACAGGAAAAGGCCTAGAGCCATCCTTTCTCTTTTTTAATTTGTCCCTTGTCTGCTTCTCTTAAAAAATGAAAAATATTACTTAGGTTTGCTAAGGCAAAAAAAAAAAAAAAAAAAAAAAAAAAAAAACTTCAAAACAAAATAAATATTATGTGTTGCTATCCTTAAACTTCCTCCTCTTCATATTTTTACTGTAGCTAAGCCATTTTCTCTCCCATTTCCGGGAAGATTTCTACAGTATCATTTTTCTTTCCTACTGTCTTGCCCGATGCTGGATCACTTCGGTGATTCCAGCTGAAGGCATTGAACTCGAAGATCCTGAGCGCTCCATTCACTTTTCTTCTCTCTCTACTTTCTGTCCAATCATGGTTCCCCGCTGCTTATTTTCTGAAAGCCTGCACTTGAGGGCGTGGCCCAGGTAGTGCAGTTAGACCAATTTTCCTGTGGTCCTGTGGTCTGTTCCTCATTTCGCGTCTCAGACGTTCGCCATGGGTGTCTCACTGCAGGACCGCGCTCTGCTGGTAAAGCTGTATTACAAGAACGATGATTGTGCAAGAGTAGCTCTGCAAAAGTTCAGGACACTGAAGGGTATAAAAGAAGACGTTGGTCCAATGAGTGTCGTGGGTCTGAAGAAAATGATGCAAAAATTCGAAACAACAGGTTCGTTTGATGTGCAATGTGGTAGAGAGAGAAAACGAGTGCATTCGACGGTAGTTGAAGAAGTGGCCACAGCATTACAGGAGGGGTCGGCCGGTGGTGTGCAACCGTGCAGTGCACGAGGAATTGCCCGAACATTGGACAGGCCTACGAGCACGGTGCTGAAAATTGTACGAAACATCCTGCAATGCTATCCGTACAAAATTGGCCATGTGCAGGAGTTGCTTCCGTCTGACCTGCCAGCAAGGGAGACGTTTGCGTTAGAATTTCTTGGTCGCATGGAAGTGGATAATGAATGGCCGTGGAAAATTTTGTGGACAGATGAAGCCCATTTCCATCTGACAGGGTACGTCAATACCCAGAATTGTCGAATATGGACAACAGAAAATCCACTGGCAACGCACCCCGTACCACTTCATCCTGAAAAGGTCACGGTGTGGTGCGGCTTTACGGCATCGTTCATCCTACAGCCATATTTTTTCGAGCAGACGGGTGCTTCCGGTCCTGTTACCGCTACCGTCACTGGTCAGCACTATGCGTCTCTTTCCCGCAACCACGTCATTCCAGCTCTGCAACAGCGTGGATGTGTGGATGAAATCATTTTTATGCAAGATGGCGCTCCTCCGCACATTGCACATCCCGTGAAGCAGCTGCTGAGGCGCCATTTCGGAAATGCTCGAATTATCAGCCATCATTTCCCTACAGCCTGGCAGTCCCGATCACCTTATCTTACTCCGTGTGACTTCTGGCTGTGGGGTTATCTCAAAGATGTTGTGTTCCGTGCTCCAATTGCAAATTTAGCAGAATTAAAGGCACGCATTTCGCAACACATTCTGAACATCACTCCGGAGACACTGCGATCCGTTGTGGAACATGCTGTTTGTCGCTTTCAACTTGTTGCACACAACGGTGGACACCATATTGAACATGTTTTGCGCCAGTCTCGCGACATTTCCGAACGTCTTTGATAAATGGTTCTTATGCGGTATGTCGCCGCAAAACTCTTGAAACCGATTTGTCCCTTTCGATGTGATATGTACAGTCATGCAAATAAAATTACTCAACAATTCTAATTTGTCAATGCGTTTTAATGTCTAACTTACACCTTAGCCGTTGTTTTACGAATCATTTCTCATTTCTCGTCGTGATTCTGCCGCTTACAGCGCCATCTGTAGCTAAAATTTGAAACTAAATTTTTTCTTCTGCCATACGCTTTCCGCCTTCTTCAATAACATGCCGTTCAAATTTGACGTCATTCTCATCAGTGGTTCTTTTTTTATAGTGTTTTGAAACTTAAACTTTAATTATAATCACCCTGTATATAGATTTTAGGAATCTAATTGAATTGAACAATTTCTATTACTTGCAGCAACAATTGCACTGACGGATTGTCTGAAGATTATGTTCCCCTATGAATAAATACTCTTTTTACCCCCTTCAGTGTGATTATGGAAATCCTCATCAGCCACAATTTTCAGCGATTCCATAGGTTCTGGAAATCCAAGAAAGATTCTGAAATTTTACTTATTCAGTAGAACCTCGATATAATCAAATTACTTGATAAATCGAAGTTTTTCCATTCCCCTTGAATCCACCTAACACTCCAATGTTATTTTTTCTTCTACATATCGAAGGACTGGTCAGGAAGACCTCGATGTTTTGAATTTTTAGTTGGCTTGGCTTGGCACCGCACCTCTATATGTAAATTCTCTTAATTTATTTCACCAGTGTAGTACAGTTTGAGGAACATTTCTTTTACTGTATTTTAATATTTTTTTTGGATAATGTCCAATCGTCTACCGCATTAGAAAGAAAAAAAAATTGTCAATTTATTTCGTTGTTATGCACGTGATGTAAAATTAAAGTATCACAAAAAGAATAGAAACCACGTGATCAGCATTTAATAAATTAAATTCTAAAGATTAATCTTTAAAAATTCCCCAAAAATCACAAAATAGAGGTAAAGATTTGAAAAAGATTTCATTTTAAAGGAATTTTTATGATCTTTCTCGTGATATAAAATTTATAACCCTCAGATTATTATTTTAAATGCATACTTTAAAGAATGTTACAAAAACAGCTTAAAAATTTAATCTAAAAAATCTAAGAAGAATTTTTCAAAAATCTTTCTTAGTGCACCCCTACACTGTAAGAAGAGTCGCCATGCAAAATTTCAGCCCTTTAGGTCCATCGGTTTGGTCTGTGCGTTATCTGTCAGTCAGTCAGTTACGGAACTGTTTTATATATATAGATAATTTGATTACATTCTGTCTGGGTTTCCCATAACAGGTTTATGGGATCATCTACTAAGATGGTTGTTGGCACTTATGTAATCGAGAATATGTAGCAGCGCCATCAAGAACAGAAATGTTCAGTGTACACTATGACTCCCCAGCGGGGAAGTATTTGTAATGTACTCTGAGAGAGTACAAGTGTGTGTTGAATTCCCAGAGATAAAGTGTCTCAGCGAGAGATGAAAATAAGTATTTCAGCACTCAAAACTGAGTCTTTATTGAGTCTTCATTCGTGACACTTCACATTGTTTAAAAGCGATGAGTGCAAACTGAGCTATCGCGAACAATGACTTATAGATTAAAACGATTTTCTTTTAATCTGATCTGACCATAAATAACAACAAATAATTCATTCGGTTGTTCGAGTAATCTGCGTCTGTTTTTAGACTTTGGAAAATCCTCCACTGAATTTCTAATACTCATACGACATTGGTACCAACACGTTGTAATGACTTGACGGTCCCTACGGGTAAATTCCAAGGGACACCCGTCTTTGTCATCTAAGGTGTTTTATCAGTGCCGAAAGGTGACCTTCCGTTTAGTTACACAAAGCCGTGTCGTAGTGACTCTTCAATACACTTCAAGAAAGGAACCTCTTTTGAAACGGTTCCCTAGTTGACAATGGAGTCCAGATGAAAGACTAGTGTCGGCTGGTCAGACGCATGAAGGCACAGCGCGGCAAGCGGTAACTTAAAAGGAACCACCCAAAGAGATGGGCGAGGATATATATTCGCCACCTTGATGTAAATGGTGGCAGTTGACTTCGTTTTTACAGGTGTGAAGAACCCCTCGTCGCCGAACGCGTGCCAGAGAAGGAGAGCCTGCCGAGTTCCATTATGATATCCTGAACCCCGCGAATAGCCTCAGATAGTGCTTATTTTTTTGTAATTATTGTATAAAGCCTATATTTAGTCGGGATGCAAATAAAGCATTTTGTAAATATTAAAGGCTGTCAGTCTTAGTTTTAGGCGAAGTCCTTACAACGTGTTTAAAATATGTTACATTCAAAGATTAAACTAATGGCAGGAATAGAACGAAAGTAAAGCAGTGTCATATCATCAATCGATTCACTCCATAGTGCAGCCGCACCACCCGTTAAATCCAAATTGCTTGATGCTGCCATTCTAATTAAGTTAGATTGATTTAAATAGAAAAATAAACGATCGTTAACTTCATCAATAACAGGTTGCAATTCAGAAATCTGATCGGAATTAACTAAGCTTAACCCTTCAGCGGGAGCGTCCGTGTAGAGTGCAACATTTTCGCAATTTTGAATGGTTTGTTTTTACATGTACGGTTTGAATGTTCTAAGCAGTTTCTATTTATAGCTACACCCTTTCTAATGCAGGTCTGATTTTCTGACACATGTATTCCTTTCCATTAATTTGTTAGTCGTGATTTAACCGTGGTAAACCAGCGATTATACTGGATTACAGTACGACAAAAGAAAGAGTTGATGTACTCTATCAAATGTGCAGTTATTACTCGGTATCACGAAGATGGACAATCTCATTGTTTTTTGGGTTTTGGTACATAATAGGAATCCATTCGCAAGTTGTCCTTAGATCCTATAAACCAGTCAGATTTGAAAAAAAGGCGATTGTATCTGGATTCATCGGCCTTTAATTATAAATATGTCTCAATATTATCAACATTTTATATCTTGTCATAAAACGCAGAATTATTATTTTCAATTTGAAAAAAAAGTTTATTACAAAAGGAATAATCAAGGTTGAAAGAGACGTTGCACTTTGTGCCACGCGCGTCTGCTGGTGTTCCAAAAATTGGAGCGCCCGCTGAAGGGTTAATTTTCCCCAAACACGGTCTTGAGGCAGTTACAGGCCGTGCAGATCATTCGCACGCTGATAGGCACTTAATAAGGCTGTATTATCCCACATATTAAGACTTTGATATTAAAAGTGTCTCTATCTATCTATATAAATTAAGTAACAGACGTATTTGTCGTGAGTTTTGTCGAGTCACGTGACATCACGCCTCCGGGTCTCACTCATCCAAAAAAAATGGCCGACAAATACACAAATCGGTGTATTTTTTTCTCATGAAAGTACATAAATGTTACATATTTGGAACCAGGAATAACGTAGATTTGTAGATCTTCATACAACCCTAACCAGCGGTCTTTATACTGCTTACTTTCTTCATAACGCGCATGCCGTTGTTCAAAGCTCACTGAATCATCTGTGACGGTAGATTAGGATTATCTGGATTATCAAAACCGATGCTAATCCAACGAGAATGGAATGATATTACTGAAATGTCATACTAACTGGAATTTTAAAATTCTGGGCGAGAGCGAAAATCTTGAACCAAGGGACTTATAACCATAAATATAACCGTACGTCTCGTTGAAACGCGTTCAGTCATCTGTAAAGGATATCGAAAATGCTTTAACAGTTATATTAAGTAGCCCATATATTAATTATTTTTGTCTGTTGACAAATAAGGAAGCATTTACAGCAAAAATAACATTCTGTTTTGCACGAACTGATGTGATTATTATAATTATAGTGCAGGATGTCAGATGGACATTCTTATCTCAGAAAACCCGAACTACTTCTAAGATTTCATGTTACGTATATGACTCCAGTTTGACAACAGCGTTCATTTATAGCAAAAGTAACATTCTGTTTTGTAACGAACTGACGTTATTATATAATTGTAGTGCAGGATGTCTGAAGGACGTTTTTATCACAGAAAACCCAAACGTTTTTTCTAAGATTTCATGTTACGTAAATGGCTCCAGTTTGACAACAGCGTTCATTTATCTTTTTAGGAACGTATTTTACCGCTCGAGAAATTTATCAACGTATGGCAAAATAATCAACAATATCATTTAAATTTGAAAACTGCAGTAGTATATTTGAATCGAAGTGATATGTTGGTGTAAAAGTAAGTTGGTTTGCAAGTGTGAGAAATGAAGAAAGAACATAAAAGAGAATACCTGTGTTTCAAACCCAATTTTAAGACCGTGACAAGATAAGGATTTAATCAATCTTTTTTTTTTTTTTCTAAGGCGGAGGCACTTGTAGTGAGGAATTGGCCTTTTGTTGTTCACAACGAAGTCTTACTGGCTACTTTTGATGGGAGCACCATTTAGATGAGCCAGCATTGCTTCCTATGGCGAAATAACACGCTAACGACCAAGCCTTTCTCGGTATCTGAACCCGAGCCCACTGTGAGGGAGCTGAAGACGCTAACCACTAAATCATGTGGGCGGCGGATTTAACTGATCTCAGCACATTACCCCTAATAATCTGGTTACAACAGTACAAATGATTTTATATGACTATGTTTATCTTACGGGCGCAGTGGCCCACTTGACAAGAGCAGCAGGCAAGTGATCTGTAAGTCACTAGTTCGATGCTCGTCGCTGACAAATCAACTGCCGTGTACGCTAATGGTGGCTGGTGCACGTAAAATCTGTCGTGGCTGCAATATCCTCCAAGTTCTCAAAATTACCTCTGGAGGTGCGGGGTCAAGTGTTCTCGTCTCGTCACTTGACTCGGTTAAAAAATTTCGGGACTCGTCCTTTGGCCCAGTCGGACTCCGACCCTTTTGGTGCCAGTCAAAATAGGAGCCGCACCTTCATTGCCCATATCCTTCGGAACTTGATCTGATATTGCTGTCAGTCAAGTGGACTAAACAAAAACATGTTTAGCTAATATACTCTGTCACAAAAAATATATGCACCCAGAAGATATCGAGCTACTATCACGAAATTTTGCTGGAAGGTAGTCTGGTAAGAGATATGCAAATGATTAAAATTTCGAGGCCGATGAGACAAGGGTAAGCGCGCTATGCGCATAAGAGATGCGCAGGTGCAGAGTTTAAAAGCAAGATTGCTCGTGCCATAGGGTTATTCAAACAAATCTCTCGACTTGGATGGACGGTGTTGTGACTAGAGATGCCCCTGAGACGTAACCGGCGACAGTACGAACAATTACCGGACTTTGAGAGGGGACGTATAGTAAGCCTCAGAGAAGCAGGTTGGTCGAACGGGCGTATCGGTCGCCACCTCGGTCGGAGCGATATGGTAGTTGCTCGGTGTTGGCAACAATGGATCACGGAAGGGATAGTCTACCGTCGCGGAGGGTCAGGGCGTCCCAGGAACACAAATACGCGCAAGGATCGCGCAATCATAAGAGCGGCCACGTCCGCACCAACAACGTCGCTAAAATAGGTTCGACGCCATTTACCACCTTCCAGATATCCGGTGATATCAAGGGAAACCATTCGGAAACGACTGGCCGACACAGGTATAAGGAACCAACGTCCATTAAGACGCGTAGCACTGACCCCACATCATAGACAGTGTCCATTGGATTTTTGCCGACCTCGGGCAAGCTGGAGTGTGACCGACTGGAGGCGTGTGATCTTCAGCGATGAATCCCGATTCAGTCTCAATGCTGATGACCAGCACATACGCGTGTGGAGGTGGCCAGGTCACCGGTCCGATCCGGCATTTGTTTTCGAGAGGCATTCTGCGATTACACAAGGTGTGACAGTGTGGGGAGCGATTTGTTGGGACACACGATCACCTCTAGTCGTCCTTCAACGCACTTTGGCGGCACGCAGTTACGTGGACGAGATTTTAACACCAGTTGTACTGTCTATTCTATCAAGTCGCCCAGGTGCCATTTATCAGCAAGACGACGCTCGTCCACATACTGCGCGACTTTCCCCAACAATGTCTTCAAGGATATGACGTACTCCCATGGCCTGCCAGGTCACCAGATCTCTCGCCAATAGAGCACGTCTGGGATGTGTTTGGAAGGCAACTGCAGCCGTCCCGGAATACTGGTGAATTAACTGCCCAGTTGTTAAGAATCTGGCATGATCTTCCGCAGGAAGTCGTAGGTGACCTCACTGATTCGATGCCGTATAGCTGCCAGAGGTGGATTTACTACTTACTGATTTGTAACCTTTTTCATGCCATATCTTCTTAATAAAACGGCCTGTTCTTCCATATTTGTAATCATTTGCTTATCTCCTCATACACTACATACATGTTAAGTTTCGTGATAGTAGCTAGTTTCCTTCTGTTTACATATATTTTTTGTGACAGAGGGTATTTTAAACGAAAACACTGATTCTACAACGTGTTAAACGCTTTGCAATTGCGCAATATTGAAGTTCTTTTTATCTCTTTATTCCGTAAATTTTACTTGCGTTTTGAGAAGATTGCGTGTTGTATGTAGTGAACTTCCAGCTCTTTTATACTTTTCATGAGTGATTTTACGTTAAGTGCCTGAAATGTCTTAACACCGCACGACTTACACTGTTTCTATTGAAATTTCATCTCTTTTCTGTGAAGTGGGGCAAGTCGCGATCTTCGCCAATGATAATTTGTCCCCTTTTTCAGGCTTCCTTTCCAGGTTATAAATAAATACTAGAATACTTTTTTTTTTTTCTTGTTGCTTAGGTATAAAGTTCTGACTTCTTATATTCACTAAATTTTTAGGTGTCTTAGGTTTCATTCTTGTAATTTTCGGTATAATAATTTGTTTCTCTGGAAATATAGAACACAGGATAATAAAACAAAAGAGGGTGACATATTTTTTTGAGAAAATTTTAGACTTCGAAGAAGAAATTTATAAGTTCTCAAATTCGACGAAATACTATGTGTTATTAGACAAGGTGATATACAGAGTCGGCATAGCACAAGGTTTCGGAATACAGAACTGTAAAGCAGAGGTTTCATACACCCATAAAGCCCACACTTATTGTCTGCGAAAATTTGGTTCCCATTATAACCCGTATGAGAAATACCGGCTTCCATAGTCAACTGATCAATTGAATTCAACAGATTAATTCTCAATGGTGAACGGCAATCACCTTTCCCAACGGTAAAAACTAGTTTTTATTTATTTATTTACTCTGAGCATTAATGTACTCAGTGCTAGCGGCTCTTTCGCAACTTTTAGGCATATCGAAAGATATTTACTCGGTGTCTCTCTCTTACAACTGTGCATTTGAAACCAAAGTAGAAAATGTCTTTGTTACAGCGCTGTTGATACTTAGTAAAAATTAACAAAATGTGTTGTTGCCATTTTTTGACAAATAACAATTGAAAGACACCGTGCCTCTAACTTTGGGGGGGGGGGGGGGGGGGGGGGGGCACGAACTGAATTCAGTTAAGGCCCCTCCTCAGCGCATTGACTGCCGGACGGTCCTTAAAATATGAAATACTGTGATTTTTTTTTAACTGAATAACAATAGAATTGATGTTTGAGTAGTATTCAAAAGTTATAAAATGAGAAAAATAAATATAATATAAAGAAAATGAGGAAAAAAATTATAGCATCGAATTTTTGCTATGGATCCAATCAATGTTAAAAACTATGTTAAGACTAAAGGCATAATCGGAATCTTCACTTTCACAGTTTGAAAAGGTGGAAAAAAACCAATTTCATAAAAGTTTTCTACAATTTTCCGATTTTAACTGATCTTCTTAAGTTGGGGGAGGGGGACACATGCCTCCCCCCCCCGACGCTACACCTATGAAATGCACTGAAGAATCTCTTTTTAGAAGACAAGAGAATTCGGTGGAAGAAAAGACGAGCATCCGTATTATACGTATTTAGTTAGTCGGCACCTAATTGGCAAGCTCATAAAATTAATGAGATGTATAAGATAAAAACCAGAAATTGCATACAACCGTGGGCAGCTTGCTTCGGTTTGCTTGGGTTGCCAAGCTTTTTTTCGACGATTGGCAACGAGACAAGTGGTTACTGATTTTCCTCTCTAAGCTCCGTATGTGTCTAGTCTAACCTCCCACACATTGGCTAACACAAAGGAACGTAGAATGAAAATCCAGTGGATGCTTGATGAGAAAAATTCTCTATTTTGCCTAGTGAAAAAATATATTGCGTAATAAACGTCTTTTTAGGGAATTTAAATGCGATTCAAAGAGAAATGTTCATAGTAAAAATGTGTGTGGTATTATTCATTTTATACATAAATTCATAAGAATGGATTTTTGTATATTACTAATGTCATTAAATTCTCCACTCGTTTGTCTTTTAATACAGGGTTTCTCAAAATTTTCCTGCGTTGGAACACTTCGTAAATCTTGAAATATTAACAGAACACCTTATTTATTCTGTAGGGTATGTAATAACACATAATCAATAAAATTTTTAAAAAGGAGAAACTGTTCATCTTGGCCACCCCGCCTATATATACCGGAAGGCCAGAATTAAAACACCCCTACTTCGACCTCTCTATATATTGAACTACTCAGTGTATAAGCTTCAAATTTTGTATACATACTATTCAAGACATGGGGAAACGGACTAGGCGAAAAACTATTTAATTCCAGAAAATACCGATAGATAGCGCTGTAAGACTAGACATATGCTTAAAAGTGACACAAAAACACATTTTAAAAACAGGTAACCCCCGTATACCAACACCTCCTAAAGATTTTCTAGGAGGTGTTGGTATAACACGGCACTTCTATAGCACGGATTCACTCTAACACTGTTCAATAATTGGGAACATCGCCGTATAGCACGGTGCTTTTATAGCCCGGATTCACTCTAACACGGTTCGAGAATTGGGTAAATCCCTCGTAGAACATGAAATGTAATAAAAACTATTGAAAGCGAACTTTATCTAATTTGAAATGAGGGAAATCCCCGTGCAACAGCTCAATAAACGTGATAAAGCTTTTAAGTGCGAAAGATACCTCATTTGACATTTTTCATTCGAGCGCGTACGTATTATCAGATTTTCCTGCATATTTTCATGAACTATTAATTAAGTACTCTTTAAGACATAATTGTGTCTCTTTTTTGGATACGTAGATTAAAAATTTCCGGGTAAGTAGTACTCGACCTTTTTTAAAGAAATAATAATTAATGTTTTTATTTTTATGAATTAATCTGTAGCCCCTATGTCTGGCGAAAATAAAAAAAAAATGTCTCTTAAAAGACATTTCATCTCTCTGGAAACAAAATTACAAATTTTAGACCGGCTTGAAAAAAGGGCGAAAAGATATATGTCGCCAAATTGTTGAATTTAAATGAAGCGACAATACGGACTATAAGGAAAAATGAGCAGAAAATTAGAGATTCCGTTGCTGCAAGCTGTTCTATCTCCTTAAACATGACATGTCGAACTCGGGCAGCAATAATTAAGCTGATGGAAAAAGCCCTTAGCATCTGGATTGAAGACTGTTAAAAAAGTAACGGATTCCACTGAGCACCAATATTATTAAACACAAAGACTCGAAAATTTACGACTGCTTAAAGGAAAATTGAGAAACTGCTACTAATCCAGATTTTGTAGCCAGCAAATGGTCGTTTGATCGTATGAGAAAACGCTTATCACTACAAAACCTAAAAATAGAAGATGAAAGTGCATCAGCCGATAAAGGAGCCGCCGAAATTTATCCAATGGAATTGAAAAGAATTATTGAAGAGGGTTGATATTAAACACTCCAGGTTTTTAATGCCGACGAGACTGCTCTTTGGTGGAAAAAAAATGCCGAGGAGGACATATTTCTAAAGACGAAAAAGTTGCGCTAGGTTTCAAGATATCAAAAGACCGTGTAACATTACTTATGTGCAGTAATGCTTCAGGCGATCACGTCGTAAAACCTATGCTTGTTTATAAATCTCTCAATCCTCGTGCAATGAAAAACCTAAATAAGAGTATTTTACTGGTATACTGGGCAGCAAATAAAAAATCTTGGGTGATTACTGAATTTTTTAAGAAATGGTTTTTAAACTGTTTTGTACCAAGTGTGGAAAACTACTTAAAACAGAAAATTTTAGATTTTAAAGTTCAACTTATATCGGATAATGAACCCAACCATCCGCAAGATTTAAATAACCCAAATATCAAAATAATTTTTTTACCTCCAAATACAACTGCTTTACATCAACCGTTAGATCAGGGAATTATAGCTACATTTAAAACCAATTACATAAGGAGATCATTACAATGGGTTTTGAAAAAAATCGCTTATGAATCTATAGACGTCAAGGAGGCTGGGAAACTCTTCACAATTTTGGACTGCGTTAATCTAATAAATTCATCCATTAGAGAAATAAAACCGACGGCATTAAATGATTGATGGAAAATAAAATATGGCCGGAGTCAATTGAAAGTGAAAATTTGATCGAGCCAGCAGAAAACAGAATGGATGCAGTAGTAGAAATTGCTAAGGCCGTCTGCACACGGGGCAACTCAAAAGAAACTGATAACTGACTCGACTCCATTCAATTACATAGGTTACGACTCAACACGGACTGGTTTGTGATTCGAGTCAGTTATCAGTTTCTTTTGAGTTGCCCCGTGTGCAGACGGCCTAAGTCTCTAGGATGGGAAGGTTTTGACGATATGACTGCACAAGATATCCAAGAATTACTGGTGGAAGAAGAAATTGATGAGGCAGGTTTGGTAGAAATGATATCTGGAATCCATGATGATAGCATAGGTGACAGTGTTGCCAACTTGGGGGTTTCCCCCCTAAATTTGGGGGTAAGTCAGATGAAAAAGGGTGTTTTTGTGTGCCACATTTTTTTAGGGGCATTTTGTGGGGGGAACATTTTTTAATATTTTGTACAATCGAGAAGCGTTTTTTTATTAGATTCTAAGTTCCATACATATGTCAAATGTAAATAAACCTCCATTTCATTATGTAAGTGTGCATTTTCTATTTATTTCAGTTTATCTCTCAAACAGGATGCCTATTTGGAACCAGGATTTCTTTTAGGAAGGTCTAGGGTGATCTCAAGTTGGTGTTAGGGGGGAACAGGGGGATTTCGAGATGGCGCTAGGGGGAGGCGCTTCGTAGAGGTTGGCAACACTGATAGGTGAAGACAAAGAAGTTAAAAAGTTCTCTCTACAAAGTATAAAGAAAGGTCTAGGCTTAGCTGAACAGTTAGAGTCATATTTCTGAAATGAAGATCCTTCAAATGAAGAGCACAAAGTTTAAAAGAGAACTTCATAAGTGCTTAGCACCATATAAGGAAATTTATAAAGGTCTTTTAACTAAAAGCAAGCAATCCAAAATAACAGATTTTTTGCAAAAGGCAGAGCATGGATCTGAAGATAATGCAGAAAAATGCTCAGAGGATAAGGATATCTTGCCAAAAAGAAAACGCCCTCGGTTAATAGTGCTTAGTGATGACGAAGAAAACATTGTTAATATGTATTACCTCTTAAGAAATCTATACTTATATATAAAGAGAGAGCGATTTTGTACGTGGAGGGTAATCTTCAGAACCACTGTACCTATTTGAAAAATTCTTTCACTGTTTGAAAGGTACATTATTCCAGATGGACATAGGCTATATATTATGTATATCTAATCAGTAGAAATAAAGTTAGGGGCTTAATCCTAACAATCTCCATTGTTACCGCTACTGTCCTCTACCGCTTTTTGTGCCGAAGTCTTCAACGATCCTTAGCGTGGTGCTATCGCGGTGGGCTACTGTTCTGACGCTAGCGGTTCGAACCTAGCCGTTCTCCAGCAAGCCTTTTTCTTTTAAAAAATTTATTTTAATTATTAACTAACATAAAATTAATTTAAGATATTATTTAGGTTATTATTAAAGTAAAAAAAAGATTTACAATTTATTGGCTATCAACTGGAAATTTATTGGTATAATATTTTGTTCAACCCGGACAAAGTCGGGACGGGCCGCTAGTTTTTAATAAAGATATTTATCTTAATAATGAATATATAATAGCATGTTTTTTTTTTCATTTTTGGAACCTAACCCCCCCCCCCTTTTCGTACTTGTTCTTTTTTTCTTATAACACGGATTAGCAATTTTTTGGACCATAACTCCCGTGTTATACGCAAGTTACCTGTACTTTTTATTTGAACGTACCGAACAATCCACCGTGACAAACGCCTTATCGACGCAGGGAATGCTGTTCAATATCGTTCACTTCTTGAAGATGTAAAATCTGCAGTCTGTGGACAGCTTGTTCAACTGCGGGTCTTAGCTGGTCGACTGAAATGCTTCTCACATGCGGAGTAGTACCTTTTTTCAAGTCTGCCAAGGTTACCAGACGACCTCGATAAACAAGCTTTATTTGATCTGCAGTTAGAACACTCAGTTCTCAACAAATTATTTTTTAGGGAAATAATTCTTCAAACCATGACATGAATGCTCTATTAAACAAGTAATGCGAGAAACAATGGACGGGTGAATAACTCAATTTCCTCGTTAACTAGATACGCGAGACATGATCTCTCAGTGAATGACTTTTAATGGTAAAGAAGCAAATCAAGCCACAAACGATGGCTAAATGAATTGCCGGACCATTTTTCGGACCATAAGACCGGATGATAAAAAGCATCTCAAATTTATGGGAGGATTTTTAGAAAACAATATTTTGTATTTTGTTAGCTATATAAAGATATTTTCAATTTCTTGCTGAATAAAGATAAAAAAATATATAATAAAAAGTATACAAAATAAATATAAAAAAAATATATAAAATATATATAATAAATTTATATGATACATATAATAAAATATTCCTTTTATTTTAATGCTACCCTCGGGCCATAAGACGCCAATTGTAAGTCGATTTTTTTTATGTAAAAAGTTTCGTCTTATGGTACGAAAAATGCGGTACTAGAATGATATATACGTCAGTTATTCGAAATATGATCACCGATTAAATTACTTGAATGGTTTAAAAACCAGAATGCAAGAAATGATGGATGGGTGAATACCTAAAATACTCATGTAAAATGATATGCGAGAAACTATTACTTAGGCCCTACGTACAAAGACATTTTAACAAAGTCATTCCCTAAGACTTGGGGAATGACTTTGTTGGTTTAGAAATGTTACGCCAGAAATGACTGTAGATTGAATATTTTACAAGCCAGTAATTCGAGATATTATCGAATTCTTAACGAGTGCCTTGCAGGGCTTATCGACCATTGATATTAGAAATGATGGAGTGGATCCCTTAAATACTTATTTTACTAGATATACGAGAAATGATTTTTTTAGTAAATGATTCAGAAACTAGTGACCCCGCGAAAGACGATCAGGGTTGACTGAATCATTCGCTTGCTTTACTTGTCAGTTATTCGAGATAAGATATCTGAGGAATCACTCCGAATGTTTACAGACTAGTTAAGCGAGAGAGGATTGCTGATGGAATCTCTTCACAAACCAACATTTGAGAAATAAATCGACCTTGCGAATTATTTATTTTCAAGAGGTTATCACCACGGTTAATAATATGAATGATTCCTTCACAATCGAGTTATTCGATTACAGTCGATTCCGGTTAATCGGACCAGCCGCTAATTCGGTCCGAATCCCGCATTGTAACATAGGGCATGTTCGTTTAATCGGAACAGCCGGTTATTAGGACCAAAATGATCGCATCCCGATGTGGTCCGATTATCCGGAATCGACTGTAATTTGTTATTTTATTTATATTACATTAAATAGGGTTTAAAAACGATTAAATACTATGAACTCTAGAAGACGACGTGAAAAATATTTTCCATATTCACATTAATGTCTTTAGTTATATATATATATATATATATATATATATATATATATATATATATATATATATATATATATATATATATATATATATGTGAGAATGAGTTTGGCAACACAACTGAACTATTACTACAACTTCCACTCCTCACTACTGCGGCACGAAGGACTTTAAGCGGATGTGTTGTTCTGCAAGCTCCCGATGTTTAGCTCTTTTGATGCTTCTGTGTTTATTTTTTTAATTTCATACTAAGTGTTAGTCCTGTCTTGTAAACATCGTCTAGTTTAATTAAATGTTCAAAATAATTAAGTCTAATGATTCACTTCTAAAGGAAGGAGTACTAACTCCTTCCTACATGGGTGCTCGGCCCTCGGACTCGAAAAATACCCCTAGCATGCTGAACTTAAAAAAAAAAAAAAAACTTTATTTTCTTTCGACTTGATTTCGACTTGATTTCGACTGGATTACTGTTGTCTGTCATTTTGGATTTGGATATCGAAAGCAAAAGCCAAAGTGATGTGCCACGGACTCTGATGATACTCTGATGGGATGATGAGAACCAAAACCAGAATTGTAAGTAACTTGGATCATGTTAAAATTATTTGATGCATACGTTGACGCTTGTTCAAGAAAATTTTGATGATTAAGGGAATTCTCAACTTATTGATGATTTAAGAAAACTGAAAGATATTTCAACGTTCTTTTGATGCAAGAATTTAATTGATGCTAAATTCATTTTTGATGGTCTTTGACGTTGAATTTACCACTTCTGTTTTCTTGAAGAGAATTCTATTTCGATGAAATTATTTGATGATTTGATGAAAATTTCGACATTTAACTTGAAGAATCTTGTTTCCTTGAACAAACCACAACATAATATATATTTTGAAAGATCGCGAATTGAATACTTTTGAAGATTATTATATTATTATTTTGATGCATAATTTTGACGAAGCGAATGTTTATTTGATGACAACTTTGCTTATTTGATGCGCTTTGATGTTGAACTTAATTCTGCTGTTTTCTTGCGAGAATATTTTTTATTTTGCAGAATGCTTTGATGCTTTCGATTTCACAATTTTGATACTTTCGATTTCCCAATTTTGATGCTTTTAACATTAGAACTTTAACTATTATTTTGATGCTGCATTTACATCCTCTATTTTCTTCAACAGTGATTTATTTTGAAGATTAATTTGATGAATATTTTGCTGAAGTAATATCTAACTTGATACATATCTAAATTTACGTCATCTGTTTTCTTCAACCAGAGAAATTATTTTGAAGAACTTATTATTTGATATTTGATGCTTATTTTAGTTCATAATTTTGTTTTCTTGAACAAAACCTGTTTTAAAGATTACTTATTTTGATGCATATTTTGAGAATCAATATTTTATTATTGAATTGGTATTTGAAAAAATTTCGATTTGAAATATTATTTTCTACTTTTGAATTTGAGTAACTACGTATTATAATTAGTGATTTTGGTTTTGAATATTTGTATATTTGTGTACTATAATTGTTTGAACCTAGTATATAGTTATGGCTACTCTCAACGATTACCCCAATATTGCAAAATCATTAAAAATTGGTGGTACGAATCAAATAAAGGTTCTACATCGTTTAATTTTTGGTACAGACGGCGACAGACAAAATCGTACCAGATTACGTAAATTTACAGGTTTTAAACAGCCATTCGTGTTGGAAGCAACGAAACAGAAAGTACTTAAAGAGTTTTCACTTAAAGACTTGATTTCTATTTGTAATCTACTTCATTTAGAATTTTCAACTGACCCAGACAAATGTGCCAATACCATTCTTATGAGTCTTAGTGATTTATCGTTATTAAAAGCAGAATTTTCTGATCTTTCGGAATGCGAAGTGAATGATGACTCACTTCCGGGTGCACGTTCATCCCAAACTAACAGCGTTATAGAGGAAAATAGATCTCCCTTTTCCCCCACCATTGACGCAAAAGAATCTTCGAATAAGCAAAATACACACATTTCCGTTGGTGAATCAGATCAAAATTCATTGCCTTCAGTTGAAACTGCGAATCTCTCTTTCCAGTTGTTTAGTCTGAAAGACGTTGTTGATTTAATAACACCTTTCTCGTCTCGTGATAATTACAGTGTTGAGAATTTTATATCTGACGTTGAAGAACTTTTTTGTTTATATCAGATAAACAATCCAATTCACCAAATTACTTTTGTTAGAAAATGTTTAACTGGTCCCGCTCAAACTTTAATTAGGTCTATTCGTGGAATTACAAATTGGGAACAATTGAAGCACCATTTATTAGACGAATTTTCGGACAAAATAAACTTTATTCAGTTACATAAATTAATGGAATCTCGACGTATGAAACCGTTTGAAACCCTACAAGAATATTTCTTAGCTATGAGAGATTTGGCACACAAAGGTTCTCTCGATGACTCCTCTCTGTTTGAGTATGTCATAAACGGAATTCCTGATTCAACAAACAATAAAGTTATTCTTTACGGTTGTAAATCCGTCCCTGAATTTAAGGAAAAGTTGAAAATTTATGAACAAATCTTTAACAGATCACAAAATTTCAGACAAAATAATCAGAAAAAAATTGATGCTTCCTACCTCAATGTGAAAGTCGATAATACACGTAGCCCAAATACACAGCCAGTATGTTTTTCCTGTGGCTTGAGAGGTCACAAAAGCAACCAATGTTTGAATAAGTCACATGGTAAACAATGCTACGGATGTAAAAGTTTTGGTCATGTTCATGCTAATTGCCCTAAAAGTTATCGAAATTCTAAACCAAAACCTGATTCTCAAAAACCTATTTCTGATAAAACTGTAAATGCACTTTCTCCTGAAACTTCATCGAAAAATCCCATGCATGTTGACATTCAACTTGCAGGAATTCAATTGACAGCACTCTGTGACACTGGGTCACAGGCAACCCTCATCAATGAGAAAACCTATCGAAGAATTGGTTCGCCACCATTGCAGCCCACCAACATTCCCTTTTCAGGAATTGGCAAAAACCAAGTTCACAGCATCGGATTCTTTCAGGATTCCATCGAAATTCAAACCATTACTTTACCTGCTAAAATACATGTTCTAGAGGATGACTTGATTCCTTTTGATGTGATTATCGGAATCGACTTTTTACAGCAAACCCAATTTACATTTGATAAAGACGGTATTCGTTTATGCAAAACTCCTGAAAATAACACCTTCGTTAATATTGCTAATGTTTCTGATGATCAAGCTTTTCCATTTGATCTTTCACACATTTTGAATTCTGAAACTCGTGAGGAAGTTCAAAATATCGTTACTTCCTACAAACCACATAAAGTTCAAGACACTGAAATTAAGATGACTATTTTATTACAAGATGAAATCCCTGTAGCTCAACGTTCTCGACGACTCCCTTTCGCGGAACAGAAAATTGTAGAAAGCCAAATTCAAGATTGGTTAAATGATGGAATTATTAAAGAAAGTTGCTCCGATTATGCCGCACCGATTGTTCTATGTAAGAAAAAAGTGGAGATTATAGACTTTGTGTTGATTACCGCAAATTGAATAGAAAAATGATAAAAGATAAATTTCCCTTACCGCTCATCGAAGAAGCTTTAGACAAACTTGGAAAATCTCGGGTGTTCACTTCACTTGATCTCAAAAATGGTTTCTTTCATGTACCTATGGACCCTAATAGCACTAAATATACTTCTTTTGTGACTCATGAAGGACAATACGAATTTTTACGTGTCCCATTTGGCTTATGTAACAGTCCCAGTGTTTTCCAACGATATGTTTACACAGTTTTTAGAAATCTCATTCGCGACAATGTTCTTATTGTTTACATGGACGATCTTCTCATACCATCTAATGATGAAGTTGAAGGTCTACAAAAATTACGCCTAGTTCTCCAAACAGCTGCAGACTATGGCCTTGAATTGAACTTTAAAAAGTGTCAATTTTTACAGCGAAAGATAGAATTTCTTGGTTACATTATCGAAAATGGAGTAGTTAAACCCTCACCTACCAAGACACAAGCTGTTCAAAATTTCCCACAACCTCAAACCCCTAAACAAGTTCAAAGTTTTCTTGGATTAACAAGTTATTTCAGAAAGTTCATTCCAAATTATGCGCTGATTGCTAGACCATTAAGTGACCTCCTTCGGGATAATGTAGAATTTAATTTTGACTCTGAACAAATAGCAGCTTTTCAACAACTTAAAAACATTCTTTCACAAAACCCAGTTCTTCATGTTTTTCAACAGGGATACCCATTAGAACTCCACACTGATGCCAGCTCCTTAGGTTTTGGCGCTGTGCTCTTGCAACAATCCGATGATGGACAGTTTCATCCTATTCATTATTTTAGCCGTAAAACTACAGTTCAACAAGAAAAATATCATAGTTATGAACTGGAAGTTCTTGCCGTTATTGAAGCGCTAAAAAAATTTCGAAACTACTTGTTGGGAACAAAATTTAAAATTATCACCGATTGTGATGCTTTCCAAAAAACGATGCACAAAAAAGACCTACCAGCTAAAATTGCTCGATGGGCATTGATGTTAGAAGACTTTGATTATGAAGTTTGTCATCGACCCGGTAGACAGATGAAACATGTTGATGCTTTAAGTCGTAACCCCATTCTTGTAATTACCTCAAATGATATCACTCAAAAGGTGAAAAATGCCCAAGACCAGGATGAATTTATATCTCAAATTAAATCTATGCTTGAATCTACACCTTCTGATGAATTTTTTGTTAAAAACGGAATTCTTTATAAACTTCATCAGGATGCCGAACTTTTAGTAGTACCACAAATGATGCAGAAAGAAATAGTGCTAAACGCCCATTCACAAGGTCATTTTGCTTCACAAAAAACCGAATTAATTGTTTCTCGTGAATTTTTCATTCCTCAACTTAAGAAATTAGTTCAAGAAATTATTTCGAACTGTATTCCTTGCATTTTGTCCTCGCGAAAATCTGGAAAACAAGAAGGATACCTTCACCCCATTCCAAAAGGTGATGCACCCCTTGAATGTTACCATTGCGACTTTTTAGGACCTTTACCATCGACAAAAAAATGTTATAAGTATCTTTTTACAGTAGTTGATGCCTTTTCCAAATTTGTATGGATCTATCCCGTGAAGTCCACCTCTACGAAAGATGCCTTAGACAAATTATCCTTGCAACAAACTACATTTGGCAACCCTTCAAAAATCATTACTGACAAAGGTAGCGCATTCACATCTTCAGAATTTCAAAGTTACTGCCAGGAACAGTCAATTGAACACATTTCAATAGCAACAGGTGTGCCACGTGGCAACGGTCAGGTTGAGCGTGTTCATGGCACAATTATTCCCGTTTTAACTAAGTTAGCTCTAGATGAACCTGACAAATGGTTTAAATATGTCCCAAGATTGCAACGTATCTTAAATAGTACCACCACACGCAGTACAAAATTCACACCCTTTCAACTTTTAATTGGTGTTAAAATGAAACAACAAGAGGATCTACAGATTAAAAATCTTCTTGACGAGGAACACCACCAAAGAATTCTTGATGACAAAGAAGCGTTACGTATCGAAGCTAAACAAAATATCCTCCGTTTACAGGAAGAAAACATACGACAATATAACAAACGGCGTAAACCGGCTTGTAAATACAAGATCGGTGACAAAGTGGCAATACAACGAACTCAATTTGGAACCGGATTAAAGCTCCGACCAAAGTTCTTCGGACCATATGAGATCACGAACATCAACCCCAACGATCGTTACGAAGTTCGAAAGTTAGGACATCACGATGGTCCAACCATAACATCAACTGCAGCGGACAAAATGAAACAGTGGTGCAGAAACTGAACACCAATACCACTGTGTTGAACACTGCTTGATTTTTTGAAATATTTTTCCTTTTTCTGCTCTTTTTTTTTTTTATCTTTTCAGAATTATTGTTGACAACCCAGCCGCGGACGTCTGGAAAGTCAGAACGGCCGTGTGAGAATGAGTTTGGCAACACAACTGAACTATTACTACAACTTCCACTCCTCACTACTGCGGCACGAAGGACTTTAAGCGGATGTGTTGTTCTGCAAGCTCCCGATGTTTAGCTCTTTTGATGCTTCTGTGTTTATTTTTTTAATTTCATACTAAGTGTTAGTCCTGTCTTGTAAACATCGTCTAGTTTAATTAAATGTTCAAAATAATTAAGTCTAATGATTCACTTCTAAAGGAAGGAGTACTAACTCCTTCCTACATATATATATATTAAAAAAATGACCCCAAACACTGTGTTGTCAACGTATTAGAGTTTAGCTCTTTGATTGTCGACCACTTCATTTTAAATGCAAAACTCCAGAAATCAAATTGGACGTTTTGAAATTTCCTGCTTACAAAATTATAATTATTCCTCTAACTCTGGACTCCCAGTTATCTGTGAGTGGATTATCCATTTTGAGGACTACCCGTGAATCCCAATATAAAGGTCAGAATACAGTAAGAATTGTCGAAAAAATGTCGTCATATCTTGAAGACAAGAATATAACATGGTTTTAACGTAGGATTACGTTCGTCCATAACGGTCCTCCGGAAAGCAAAATTTCAGACGCTAAAACCGTCCGTCCCTACCTCGCGAGTTATAATTTTGGAAGTGCGCCAAACTCAGTCTGTATCACTTGGACAAGCAGTAAACAGTTAAACATAAAAGTACCCCAATGCGTTAAAATTTTGACATACATATATATATATATATATATATATATATACATACGTACATATATAAAGATACATATACAGGTATTCCTCGACTTACTACCGCTCGACTTATGACCACTCGCACCTACAACCGAAATTTTTAAATTTAAAAAAAAAAATTCTGAAAAATATTGTTCCTCGAATGTACAGTACATACCTATATGTATTACATAATTATTAAAAAATATTATGTAATATTCTGCAGCACGGCAAAAATTTATGACGCAATAATAAAAATGCATGATGCAATAGTTTCGATACCTACACGATAAATCAAATAAACCTTCATCGGCTTCAGAAATGGCTTCAGCTTTTCATTATTTTAATAAAGGACTGCAACAATTAGAAGCGATGGATCCGAACGAAGAAAGATTCACAAGTGTAAATCTGGTTTGCTACCAGACAATACACAAGGAAAAGAGGACGCAAACTGTTCAGACTACCTTGGATAACTTTGTTAAAAAAACTTTCAAAGCATCTTCTGAACCAATGGATTGTACTAACATAATAAGTAGCGATGAGGAAGAAAAATTTATGTCTTCTAAACACAATTTATTTTAAATTGCGTATATATGTATGAAAGTAAAATATATGTATGTACATGTACAGAAAAAATTTTTTGAAACTCGACTTACGAGCCACTCAACTTAAGACCAATGTCTCGGTCCCTATCTCTGTAAGTCGAGGAATATTTGTATACATAACACACGCGTACATACATACATACAAAAGAGGTAAGCAACGATAAGTAATCCTACGTTAATAACCCGCGGTAGTTTCGTTAGAAGAGACTACCTGAATTTTTTTTTTCAGAAAAAAATACATTAAATTTCTTCCTAAGCTTTATTACAATTTTGTTTCGGCTCTATATAAATCGTTGCATGTACAGTGGCTCCCAAAAGTGTTAGTACACTTACGATTTTCAATGAAATACGGGTCTATCCATTGATTAAAATGAATATTTCAGAATGGATATTTAATAATAAGATCTATAATCTATTCTTAACAAAACTACATGAAATATTTTGAAAACATAGTAAAACTTTATTTTTAAGAAACCAGTAATCAAAAAGTAACAAAAACTTTATCTCACAAAAGTCATCGTACACTAAATCAGCACCAAAAATCAGCACCAAAAATCTCTACATATTAGTAAATATTCTAATTTTTCGTTAAATTAATATTTAGTAGGATATCCTTTAGTATCCACAACAGCTTTTAAACGTCTGGGAATAGATTGCTTTAGTTCTTTTGTAATTTTTGCATCAATGTTCATCCATTCTTCCATCATAATTGTTTTTAGTTCGCTTTTCGTGTGAATGTCGTGTTTTCGTACTCGAACCTCCAGTTCTCTCCAAATATGTTTTATTGGGTTTAAATCTGGCGATTGAGGTGGTGTTTTCAAAACTTGTGGACAACTATAGAGACACCACATGCGAACGTTGAGAGCCGTGTGCTTAGGATCGTTATCTTGATAAAAAACAAAATTGTTTCCAATACCCAAATTTTGAGCTGATAATTTTAAATTGTCTCTTAGAATATTTATAAACACAGCATGATTCATTATGCCATCAATAAATACCAAATTTCCTAGTCCTGATGCTGACATGCACCCCCACACAAGGATACCTCCACCGGCATGCTTAACTGTTCCTACTAAGTTCTTGGGATTAAGTTCCTCATTTTTTTCTTCTCCATACAATTATACGCCCATTGCACCAAAAATGTTCATCGGCAAATAAGATATTATTCCAATTGGTTTGGGGCTTATTGATAGTGCGAAGGAAAGCCTAAGCTTTCTGTTTTTCTCACTCACAAAAAATTTTCTACGGGCAGAACGCCCATGTAATCCAGCTGCTCTGAGAACTCGCCGAACAGTTTCAGGTGAAATTGAAGTAGAAAATGTTTCATTGAATTCTGCAGAAACTTTAACAGCACTTAAAAGTGAATTTTTCACAAATTTTCTAATTATAAATCTCTGATCACGTTTTGTTAACTTTGCCGGACGGCCTTTTCATACCTTGTTTTCGATCCAATTTTCTTCTTTAAAGCGTTTTTTCACATACTGCGCAGTAGAATGGGATAAATTAAGTAATTTAGCAATATTCTGAACTGATTTACCACTACTATGATGAAAAATAATCAGTTTTCGAATGCTGTTTGTTGTTTCTTTACGACTACGAGCCATTTTTAAATAATAAATAGAATATTACGGAGTAGGCAAGCAAAAATTAAAGCCAAACGATATTTTAAATGCCACCACAATTCAAAAATAAAAATATAGCGCCAGACGATAATTTTAATTATGAATTTATCCGAAAATATTTCAGTGTACGATGACTTTTGTGAGATAAAGTTTTTGTTACTTTTTGATTACTGGTTTCTTAAAAATAAAGTTTAACTATGTTTTCAAAATATTTCATGTTGTTTTGTTAAGAATAGATTATAGATCTTATTATTAAATACCCATTCTGAAATATTCATTTTAATTAATGGATAGACCCCTATTTCATTGAAATTCGTAAGTGTACGAACACTTTTGGGAGCCACTGTAGTTCGTTTGTGTTTCGTATAATGATATAAGGTACAAGCAGAGTAATTTTTTAATTACCATGTTTTTCCGATTTCCCGTGCTCTAATAAACTCGGGTAATCGAAACATCAGCGTGTAATACCTTGCTCTGATATAAGTTGTTGATTGCTTTTGCGGGAAAAGTCTACTGAAGGACATACAGGACAAACAAAATGGTTACAGAATGAAAAAAAAATTTTATAAAATGGCCTTTACAGAACCTTGGAATGAATAATACCCACGATGCCAAACAGTTATGTTAACCTATGGAAATTTACACCCATAATGATAAAAAGGTAATAGACTAAGAGGTTATTAGCGATATAAAAGCTAATGGAAAAAAAATTTTCAGGTAGTCTCTTCTAACGAAACTACCCCGGGTTATTAACGTAGGATTACTTATCGTTGCTTACCTCTTTTGTATGTATATATGTGTTATGTATATATGTATCTATATATATGTACGTATGTATATATATACATATATGTATGTCAGAATTTTGACGCATTGTGGTACTTTTCTGTTTACTGCTTGTCCAAGCGATACAGACTGGATTTGGCGCGCTGCCAAAATTATGACTCTCGAGGTACTGATGGACGATTTTAGCGTCTGAAATTTTGCTTTCCGGAGCACCGTTATGGAGGAACGTAATCCTACGTTAAAATGGGGTTAAAGTTCAAAAACTGAGCATTTAAATATAAATTTTAAAAAAAAGGCACGAAAAAAAAATTTTTTAGAGAAACGGGGTCGTTCTCCAATGAAATCCGTTAAAATCCAACTATCAAAAAATGTTTAGAATTTGAATATTTACAAGAATATTTACAGCCCCATACGGAGAGGTTGAAATTTGTAAATTGGCTAAAGGAACTTTTTATTATATGCCACATGTATTCAGTTTCGTTCAAAAGCATCTGAATAAAACTTAACTTGGAGACTCTACAGAATCGCTAAAGAATTACTTCTTCCTTATCTTATCGGCCTAAATTCCCGATTAACAGTCGGCAGATTATATTATCCGTGCATCGTGGAAGAAAAGATTAGGGATAAGATGCCAAAGTATCATATTATGTAAGCAACATTCATTAACTTCTCCTCTCTCTCAATTGACAGTTTCAAGGGCAGGTTATAGAAAGAGTCATTGCCCTTGGTTTGTTGTTGTTGAGTGTGGAGTAATCATGCTGCCGCGGTACATTTTTAAAATTCCCCTTTCCCCTTCCATCTGCTATTTTAAGCTTATCAGTAGGGATGCGTAAATTTCGCATTAAAAAAATATCGAAATTTCGCAACAAAAAAATACTATATATAAAATTTCGCATTTATTCGCAAAAATATATATATAAATTGAAAATTTTCGCATTTATTTAAAAAAAATTACAATTTTACTTACTTGGATAGGTAAGTATCAAAATTCTTAGTTAAAAGCTAACATTGTAGTAGTCACCACATTATGTTCCTTAAGTCTTTGCCTTCTGTCATTAGTTATTATGTTGTACATTGTAGGGTTCGCGTGTTGCTCAGATGCAAATTTCTGGTAGCTGCCCAGGGCAGGCCAGTCGAAGTGAGTTCAGAGCAGGTGTCTGGTCTATTTAAGTGACACACGCTGAGTTGGCAAGAGCAAAAGAAGGGAGTGGAGCTTTGTACGGCAGTACGCTACGCTATTAGTAGGGATACGCAAGAGTCGAGGGAAGTTAGATTGAAGGCGATAGCGATATTTAACTATTAGAGCACGTATTAGTATTTAGCCTAGGTGGCTGCACGATTTCGATAGTTATTTCAGAGCCCGATGGTTACGGGTATTGTTAGTGAACGTATATTCTGCCTGAAAGGGTTCATTCCGACTTTAAAGTTCAGTTTCTTAGTACCGCAAGTTGCGGTACTGTTGTGTTATTATTTGAAGCCCCGAGTCGGTCTATGTTAGTCTACCTCTACGTAGAATAAAAAAAGGAATTATTTATGTTTATGCCTCTTACTTTATAGTGTGCCTGGACCGTTAGAGGATTGCAGGGTAAATAAGAAATAGAACCACATAACATACTAAAATATATCAGCATCTACTCTGTTAACGGGACTATAGAGGCTTTGTATAGCTAACTGCCTTTGCAAAGTTAAGGTAGCAGCGTTTCGTTGCAATTAAAATCTGTAAAACATCAACAAGAGTCTCTTGGTTGACTACTGTAAGTAGCTGAAATACCCTTGACTTTGGTACTCAAGAGACGTTCTTAAATCTACTAAATAGTTCCACAAAACTTGATGGTTGATTTTTACAGTTAGATTTTTAGGTTCGACTCCGGTACGGGCAAATTGTCAGGGTGAAACTCGGAGCAAATCCGAAGGAAAGTGAGATCTCTCAGTCAAATACCGTGGAGGGTGTTAGATAAGCAATTATGTTAATAAATTATTACTATTATTACCTACTTTCGCATCACCGAGTTTTCGCCGAAAAGTGGTAAAAAAAAAATAATTTTCGCATTTATTCGCTCATATCGGAAAATTTCGCATTTATTCGCATCAGTTTCGTAAATACGAAAATTACGTATCCTTACTTATCAGGCATGCATACAACGAAAAGAAAATCGACATTGCAATAGCTGTCAAATAATTTCTTATTGACACTATGCTATGCGTATGATTTTGGAAATAAATGACTACAGGTATTCCTCGAGTTACGACCGCGCGACTTACGACTGCTCGCACTTCCGACCGAAATTTTTAATTAATTTTTTTTCCCTCAAAAAAGTTGAGTTTGCCGTAAGTCAAGTTTCGAACAATTTTTTCTTTTTGTTCCTCGAATGTACAGCACATACCTATATGTATTACATAATTATTAAAAAATATGATGAAATATTCTGCAATACTGCAAAAATTTATGACAATATATATATATAAAACGCGTAGGTATGAGGCACAAAAATCGACGATATTTCTACACTCCGAATGGCAACGGCTGCTACTACCAGATGTAAACATTAGCGGCCGTCTGGATTTTGCAACCATGTGTCAACAGGGATTTACGCACTGAAATCAGGAATGCTCGAAAGCGAGCTGCACGATCAAGTGAAAATTGGGAACAGTCTCAAGAAAGAAAGCGAAGAAATAATTCATTAAGAGAGAGGCGTGAAAGAGAGAGCATAAATGATCGCGAGGTTAGGCTTAACCGTTGCCGGCATAGCAACCGATAGCCAGTGATAGTTAAATTTTCTACATTTTTTTCAGTACTTGCAAAATTTTTACTTCATTTTATAACTGTAGAAATTTTCCCAACAATTTATTATTTGATATGATTAAGTGTTGATATCTAAATTGTGAACAATAGTACATACAGCGAGTGATGTAATCCACACTATATTTTAGTACTTGCTGAATTTTTAGTCCATTTTTTAAGTGAAAAAACTTTTCCCCAACAATTTCTTATTTCATGTAATGATAAAGTGTAGATATCTTCATTTTGAAAAATAGTGCATACACAGAGGGATATGTAATTTTAAAAATCATTGGTGTTGGGTTTCTCAGTCTAATCTTAAACTCTGTTCTGAAGTAATGGAAACTCATATTTTTTAATCACGATGTTTTATAATCAGCCTTATGAAGAATACCCGAATAACAACATATGTTTATGATGACAGGTAATGGTAACATTCCTTACATACGTTACTTTCAGTTTAGATGTTTTGCAAAAGAATATATAAAACTAAAAGCGACCATGCTGGTCTCGCGACGGCTAGTAATTAAAAATATACGATGCAAGTTTCGATATTCACACAAAACAAATAAACCTTCGTTGGCTTCAGAAATGACTTCAGCTTTTCATTATATTAATAAAAGACTACACTGAAGTGCCACTGAATTAGGGATACCTACCTAGTAACGAGTTGGGCCTCCTCTGGCCTTGATAACGGCTGCCACACGACGAGGCATAGATTCAACAAGTTTCTGGAAACGTTCCACGGGAATGGCTTGCAAAATATTGGCTAAAGCTGTCCATAATTCAGTAAGGTTCTTTGATGCTGTGTGATGGCCTTTCAAGCCTTGTTCCAAAACATCCCAAAGATGCTCAATAGGATTTAAGTCTGGGCTTCTAGGGGGCCAATTCATGACAGAGAAGTCAGAGGAAAGCTCATCCAACCAGCCAGTATCCAACCGGGACTTGTGAGAGGTACAGTTGTCTTGCTGGAAAACTCCATTACCGTGCGGATAACAGAAAACCATAAACGGATGGAGGTGATCACCCAGCAACTCTACGTTCCGAATTGCATTGAGGGAGGTTGGTACACGCACCAAAGAAAAAACACCCCAGACCATGATTGAGCCACCATGCCCTTGTACAGTTCCAGCCAGGCATGCAGGATCCATGGCTTCACGAGCCTGACGCCATATTCTCAGCCTCCCGTCGGCGTTAAGTAGTCGGAATCGAGACTCATCACTCCATGCTACTCGTTTCCAGTCCTCTACACTCCAGTCTCTGTGCTCTCTTGCCCAGGCAAGACGTGCAGCCCGATGGCGAGTATAGAGCAATGGTACTCTCGTAGGTCGACGGCTCCCGAAACCTATACGGTGAAGCGAGCGTTGGACAGTCCGTTTACTGACTGTACGACTGGTACCGTCATTAAACTGGGTGGTAATTTGAGCTAACGTTTGGCTTCGCTGGCTACGTACAATACGCCTGAGCCGTCTCTCACCACGCACTGTCAAGGCTAATTGTCCTTTGCAGTTTGCCCGATTTCTAGTTTTTTTTCCACCATCCATGTATTCTTGGTATACTCTTGACACTGTCGACCTTGAAAATCCTAGCTGTCTGACAATTTCGGAAATTGAATGGCCCATGCGTCGCGCACCTACGATTTGTCCGCGATCGAAGGCGTCTAAATCAGGCAGTTTACCCATACTGGCAATTCCAACAACTAATTCAGAACCACTACAGTACGCGCTATATATGCAGTTACCACAGCGCCCTCACTTGCGCATACATGATGCGCAGCGCTACACAATTTGCATAGGCTTTGCTATCCCTAATTCAGTGGCACTTCAGTGTACAACAATCAGAAGCAATGGATCCAAATGAAGAAAGATTCGCAAGTGTAAATCGTCGTATTCGGGAAAATATAACTTGCTACCAGACAATATACAAGGAAAAGAAGACGCAAACTGTTCAGACTACCTTGGATAACTTTGTTAAAAATTTTTAGACGTATCTTCTATCGCAAATTCTGTACCAATGGATTGTGTAACATAATAAGTAGTGATGACGAAGAATAATTTATGCCTTCTAAATAAAATGTATTTTAAATTACGTATGAAAGTAAAAAATATATGTATGTGCATATACAAAGAAAGAAAAAAAAAGTCCGAAACTCGACTTATGAGCAACTCAACTTAGACCAATTTCTCGGTCGTAAGTCGAGGAATATCTGTATCACAATCCAGATGCAACTGCCACTTTCTGAGTTATTTAATACGTTTTCATTATCATAGTAAAATTCCGAAGCAAGAACAAACCTTTTGAGCAGTTGAAAGTAGAAACCGTCTAAGGCACTGGGTGCGCAAACTTTTTTCGCCCGCGACCCATTTTCATTTTATAAAAATCATGCGACCCAATGAAAATTTATTGATTACAGCAATTTTTTTTTAAATATGAAAATTTTAACAAAAGAAGAGAAAAACAAAATAAGCATATTTTGAAAAACTTTCAAAAATCAATAAACTGTAGATTTTGGGTATATATTTACTTTTCATAATAAGAATTTTTTTTAAATATCTTCCTTATCATCTACACTTGTTTTTTGCCAAACAGCATGTGATTAAAACTCCATATTTAAATGTTATACATTTGTATTTCATTTAGGTAAAAATTAACAAAAAATAGAATAAAAAAAGAGCATGCTTTTAAAATTATAAGCTTCCTATTTAAAGCCTTGAAAATCATAAACTTCATTTTTTTATATAAAACTAAATTATTCATGAAAAAAAATATATTAATGAAGGGTTAGCCTGAACCTCAGATAATATTACTTCAATGTTTGGGGAAATACTTGATAATTCTATTCTCTTATTAACATTGTTTAGTATTTATAGCTACTCATTTTGAAAAGCCAGTCTTGCACATATAGGTAAAAGCGAATGGACGCAATTTATCCTTGTAAGACTGACACCTTATTTAGCAACATCGTATATTTGTAACATATAAAACATACTAGCTGAATACCCATGCTTCGCTACGGAGTACATTCAAATTAAATACAACGGTCAATGTATGCAACTAATGGCAAAAAAATAATAATAATAATAATAAAATTAAATTAAAAAATATATATATATATATATATATATATACTAGCTGAAGTACCCGGCGATGCCCGGGATTTTAAGAATGTTTGTTAACCAAAATCAATTTAAAAATTAACACAGTATAAATAACATAGAAAAAATATATGTGAAATGTTATACACATCTCAGAATTTCAGCCTTTCATCATTGTAGCACTAAAATCTGAAAAGTAAAAATGTCAAATTTACTTAGCCGTGCTTCGCCCGTCTAGCCGGTCGGTTTAGGGACCCGCTCCCTTCAGCAATCATGGAATAGCAGTAATCAAAGCTAAAATCAAAGCTTAACACAATTATATCACAGAAATATTCCAAAGTTCAACGGTTCCAAGTTTCAACGGTAATCCGTATACTGGGAATTAACTCAGTAAAAAAGGATTAATGAAAAACAGAAAACAAAAGGAGTAATATTAGAAAATTAACTTTAAATAACACCAAATAACTATAAAATAACAATATTCCATGACTATCACAGAAATATTCCAAAGAGTTTCAACGGTGATCCGTATACTGGGAATCAACCCATTAAAAAAGGATAAATGAAAAAAAGAAAACAAAAGGAGTAATATTAGAAAATTAACTTTAAATAACACCAAATAACTAGAAAATTCACAGCCCTTCCAAAATATCCAATAATAACACAATTTCCTTCGCAAATATAAAATAAACAAAAAGTGAAAACAGTAAAAAAAGCATAATAAATGATGTATAATAAATATTTTTTTATTTGGGGCTGTTTTCATAAGGAAAGGAATGACAAATCGGGGAAAATTTTCATATTCGAACATAAAATTGCGTGTATTATTTTTGCATTTTAAAATTTTCTCTTAGATTGTAGGCCATTTTGAAGATAACTGTCATATGTATCATGTGTGAGAAGGAAATTAAAATAGTAGTATCAAGATTTTGTGCAGAGTGATAGGCGTTTTAGCTAAATTTCAGATTAATATTCTACGTTCGGAATCAATTTTAAAAAAAAATTAAAGGTTATTTTGGTCTTTTATGATAAAATAGCACTTGAAAATTAAAAAAAGAACAAAAACTTACCTCTAAATAGCATACTTTTTTTATATATTGGTCAATTTGAAGTAATTTTTATTGAAATTTAGCTAAAACGCCTATCACTTTGCAGAAAATCCTAATGCTACTATTTTAATTACCTTCTCACACATGATACATATGACAGTTATCTTCAAAATGGCCTATAATCTAAATACAGTAGAATTTATGAAATTTTTTTCTTAATTTAGAATTTTTTTTTAAACTTTTTTTCTATGAAGAACTAAGAATTTTGATTTCAAAGTAGTTCATTTTTGTCCTTAAATTATTGGTACCAATGTTTAATAGAGTCCTTATTTGGAGGACAACGATTTCATTATTCTAAACGAAAACGTCTCTGAACAGTTACAACGGATTTGCTTTCCCGGAACCACAAAACACACATTGCTTTTTCCTTTACGGTAGCCATTTGCAGACTGATTCAATTAGTAAATTTTTCTTGCAAAATGTGGTCGCGCCATCTACCGCCTTATGTGGAAGTTATTTAAGGTTTAAAATTTTGTTGTGTAAAACTGTTTTAAATTATCTTTCCAAGAAAACAATAAACATGTACTACTCAATTTTGTTCTCTTTTTTTTTCAAACATGAAATGCGCTCAATAATTTTGGACCACCCTGTATATCTTGAGATATACATTTAAATTAGAATTTTTAAAATGTGTGTTTAGGTAATACGTTTATCCGTAAACATAATTCAATTCAGAACGTACATATGATAGAGACTATTTTGCTTGAGTTGGCTAGCCCGATAATTGAACCCAGAACCATCTACTTTCCGGACAGATGTGTCAATCGTCGAATCTCTCAGGCATAACGTGATCTTAGCAAATACGATTCATGGGGTAATTGCTATAATTTTTTTCTTCTTTTAATATACATACTCCAAGACAAACGACAATGTCGGTTACAAAATCCGGTAGGACAGTTTAATACTTTTTTACTTAGCTTCAAGTTCTCGTTTCATATCTGAGTGCCAATACACTACGGAAAAAATGTCCTCAACCCCAAACGATTTATTCCCTCTAGCACATGGATGTCAGACTCCTCATGGACATTACGAGTGCGATCTAAATATATCTGGTAAATAATTTGGTGTCACAATTGGAGGAAATGCAACATCATAACAGCCATTTCATTGCACTGGTAACCACACGACGCCGTATGACGCTCTGTTTTCGACGCAAGATGATGCAACGTCGTCAGTGCTGGAAGCCGGCCCACCGACGGTTGTTAAAAAAACAGTAAACTCAGTTTGCATGAGAAACAAGCAACGGAATACGGCCAGACTTTTTTTAAGAAAGAACGAGACAAAAAGCATTTGCAACCATTTATCAGTCATCTCTTAAAATGATAGACTACCCGACAAAGTATACTGAGGAACATAAAAATTAGAAGTAAAATACGATGGACGTGACAAACTTTATTGAAAATCTACTCTTTTAGTTATCGTGGTAAAGGTATAGTTGTACAGTCGAACCCCGTTATAACGAACTTCAAAGGACCAAAAGTTTTGTTCGCTTTATCCGGTGGTTCGCTATATCCGAACCGTTAAGAAAAATACCAGAGTTCACAAAATGTATTAATCATTAGTTGCAACGTGTATTCAATAGTGATGTATTAAAAAAAATGATAAAATCTATTAAAAAATTATCATTAATGAATTAAATCGACTAAAATCGATTACATTAAATTGACACAATGCTAATTAAATTACGTACAATAGGAAAACGGCGGGACTAAAATTTTCGTTCGTTATATCCGTGAGTCCGTTATATACCGCGTTCGCTATAACGGGGTTCCACTGTATGAATATGTGCAGATAGATGATATAAATGATTGGACAAATAACCACTACGAAATCAAACTGAAAAATTACTTCCTAGCGTCCATCACAGAGATGCTCCGACTGAACTAAACTAAATCTTAATAACAATAAAATGAAAAGCGGTGATGTTTTTTATGTTAATCGAGTTCATTTCAAAGCTGCGTGGACATTGCTTTCATTTGAACAGAAATGTTTAACGAGATTTAGCGACAGCTCATGCTTTTGAAGATACAGATATAACAGTTTTGTTATGCATTAATTTGTTTCCGTTTTCTTTTGCGCTCAGACTAGGATAAACTGTAGATATTTAATAAGACATAAACTTCACCGAACTATTAGAGTTCTGTTGTTGTTGTTGTTTGCAATGCCCCCTTGACTGAAGTATGCCAGACCAGATAGCGGGCTGAGGAGTGCGGCTCTGGCTTATAATGGCACCACAAGGGTCGGAGTACGATTTAGCCAGCTGCTACCTCAAATTTGACAGAACCCCAGGGGCGGCATCTGAAGAGATCGTACCCCCTCCCACCCTCTCTCATAGAGTGACTTTCCAGTCTACGTATTTAACGTGCTCTATTCGGCCTAGACAAGGAGGTATTTAATGTCAGGATTCAATCCCAGCACCCTCAGTACCAACAGCCAACGCGCTACCACTAGGCTACCGTGAGCCCAATTGGAGTTCTGCTTTCTAAATGGAGATCCTTCTAATGAAAGAAGCGGAAAACTAAAGATAGAACATCACTAAATTTTAGCTCCATGCGACGAAATTCATAAATATATTTCATGCAAACGCAAACAAACGAAAGTAACAGATTTTGAGGGAAAAGTAGAGCATAAAAACGAAGATGCTGCACAAACCTCAGATGAGGATATTTCTCCAGAAAGAAAACGTTCTCGTTTAATGATGTTTAGCAGTTATGAAGAGAAAAACTCTGTAACATTAGTAAATAATACTAACTAGTTGAATACCCGTGCTTCGCTACGGAGTACATTCAAATTAAATACAACGGTCAATGTATGCAATTAATGCCTATATATATATAAAAAGTGGACGCTCGTTAATTCGAACTCGGTTAATTCGAACTTTCGGTTAATTCGAACTAATCCAAATGCCCCCAAAAACTTGTATTGGAGTTAATGTTAAAAATATCTCGTTAATTCGAACTAAATTTTTATCACTTCGGTTAATTCGAACTAAAAATTTGACAAAAAAAAATTCTCTTTCCTCGTTTAATGGAGAAAATACACACTGTATTTATTATTTTGTGTGTCAAAATTTCTTTTCTGTGTAAAGAGGCACATGCCTGCATTCCTAGACTATTGCATGTCCGCTAAACGTTATTAGCTATTGTCCTTCTTATTAGTGCTAAACGGAAAAAGCAATTTTCCTTTATTTGGATCGATTTTCTTAGAATTTCAGAAAAACTAGTCTTTACTACAGATTCTAGGGAGCTGCGTCAGTTATAACTGCAGTGCAGACAAGTCAATGTGGTCTAGTTTTCTTCCTCATTGTGTGGTGTGAACGTGTAAAAATTCAGGATGTCTACACGTGGAAAGTACAAAACCTTAACTTTGGAGACAAAGGTAGAAATTTTAAAGAAAGTAGAGAATGGCGAATGTAAAACAAAGTTAGCAGCTGACTATGAAATTAAAAAAATGCCTTGTCAACAAATTTGGAAAACAAGGAGTCAATTTTAGATTCATGGGAAAAATCAAAATTTGCTAGAGGAAGGAAACGCATGGGAAATGCGTCCCAAGAAGTTCTACAAAGAGCTCTACTGCTATGGCTTCAGGATGTTAGATCTCGAAATTTTCCGATAAATGGACCCCTAGTGCTGACGAAGGCTGATGAATTGGCAAGTCGAATGGGTATTGAAGATTTTAAATGCAGTGATGGATGGCTTTCTCGATTTAAGTCAAGGCAAAATATTTTTTATCAAACTGTATGTGGCCAAAGCTCTGATGTAAACGAAGACGTATGCACTAATTTCGGTAGGAAACTGCCAGGGCTTTTTTCTACTTACCTGCCGAAAGATATTTTTAATGCGGCCATAATGAACTCTATTAAAACTCTGAAAGCATTTATTCAGATGGAACCTTCCTCTGAAAATGAATTGAAATGTTTACTTCAAATCGAGAAGCGGGGTAAACAATTGTAGGCATCATAAACAGAACCAAACATCCATTTTACAGTTTTTCCCCAAAGTGTAATTCATATTTTTAATAAAAGTTTACTTTATACTGCATATCTTCTGCTTCATTTTATGATTAAGGTAAGTCTGTATTGCTTTTTAATATGTTGAACTTTAGATAACATAGTTTAATATATTTTCTGGGGTTATACATACTAGGAGAGTTTCTTCTTCAGTGATACACATTTAAAGTTATATATTTTCTCTTAAAATCGGATAATTCGAACTTCGGATAATTCGAACTTTTTTCTCAGAACCTTCGAGTTCGAATTAACGAGCGTCCACTGTATATATATATATATATATATATATATATATATATATATATATATATATATATATATATATATATATATATATATATATATATTTGTGTGTGTGTGTGTGTGTATATATATATATATATATATATATATATTATATAAATACAACGGTCAATGTATGCAATTAATTTGTATCTTTAATATCCATAAAACATACCAATTGGAATTAAATTCTTAAAAAACTTTCATCTCAATTAGTCTAGTGGTTAAATTTTATCTTTTACCGTATTTTGATATTTTTCTGTCAATTTATTTCGTTGTTATGCACGTGATGTAAAATTAATTTAAAATATCACAAAGAAAAGAAAAGAAACCACGTGATCAGCATTTAATAAATTCTAAAAATCAATCTTTAAAAATACACCAAAAATCAGAAAATGGAGGTAAAGATTCGAAAAATATTTCATTTTAGAGGAATTTTTATGATCTTTCTCGTGATATAAATTTTATAACCCTCGGATTATTATTTTAAATGCAAACTTTAAAAAAGTTACTAAAACAGCTTTAAAAATTTAATTTTAAAAAATCCAAGAAGAATTTTTCAAAAATCTTTCTTGATGCACCCCTACACTATAAGAAAAATTGCCATGCAAAATTTCAGCCCTTTAGGTCCTGCGGTTTGGTCTGTGCGTTATCTGTCAGTCAGTCACGAAATTGTTTTATATAAATAGATGATGAATTCTTGATTTTTGTTTTATAAATATATTTCCCTCAGTTGTAAAAAGAAAATAATGTTGATTTGTTAATTTTTGGAACCTAACTCTGATTTTTGCAGTAATTACGTTTTCGTATAACATGAATTCGGATAACGCCGCATTTTTTAGGAACCTAACGACAGTGTTTTAGGTTCATAAACAGGAGTTGCCCATATAGAATGATCATTTTTTCCCTTTTTTTTTTGTTTGTCCTTTTTTTTAAAGTTTTTATATTTTATTTCATTTTATTTATTTATTTATTTCAAGTTTTTTTATAAAGTTTTTTTTTAGATATTTTTATTGCATATTAAAGTTCTTGAAATAAATTTCTGATCAATTTTACAAACTTCTGATATGGAATGGTTTACGTATGTTGTTATCAACCGTAACCACAAAATATTTCCCGCAAATCCAGAGCTAGCCTAAATCGGTCGGAATAGCTTAGTATTTCGTTTCCGAAGCTCGCTGGCTTATGACTGTGATTTTCAAGAATATCCGTCCATCCATGTCAGCAGGTAAGGTTTATTCTAGAGACTTCTATTTGTAACAGGCAGCTTAAGAATTCATTGAATTTGTAGATAACTGAGTAAGGTAGTCACGTGCGATCTGCCTGGAGGACGACACGTTCATTCGATAACTAACCGCAGGGTTAATCTTGTATCTTCCGTGCCAACAATGCCTGAATAATTTTTATTTGAGCTACAACTCACCTAATAAAAATTGGAAATGTAGAAAAAAATTTATTTATTTATTTTTAATAACTTGCTACTATTATAAGATTTCTGAAAAATATGTTAAATTCCTAACCTATTTAATTTGGACTGTCTGGTCCCTGAGTTCAACGGAACGCGTTTTGTTTACCCAGAGCACATGACCTTAGTGATCGTAATAAGAGAATCTAGATCTGAGAAAAGTTGACATTGTGCCGCGAATAGCATCAAGGAGGTTAAAAGAGACAAAAGCACGCGACGATCTTTTGTGGAGCCGAAAATTCGCAGTGACTCACGGCGAATTCTCTTCCCGGAGGTAAAAAACATGCCTAATTAATCATTTAAGTCAACATACCTTAATTAAAATTTAATGTTTACCCAAGATCAAATTTGCAATTCTTTGTAATAAATCTCTGTACCCAAACTAATCTCCTCAAAATTAAAAGAGAACGCGTTATGTATATACAGAGGCTCCAAGAAGTGTTCGTACACTTACGATTTTCAATGAAATAGGGGTCTATCCATTGATTAAAATGAATATTTCATAATGGGCATTTAATAATAAGATCTATAATCTATTCTTAACAAAACTACATGAAATATTTTGAAAACATAGTAAAACTTTATTTTTAAGAAACCAATAATCCAAAAGTAACAAAAACTTTATCTCACAAAAGTCATCGTACACTTGTAAAAAATCTCTACATATTAGTAAATATTCTAATTTTTCGCTAAATTAATATTTAGTAGGATATCCTTTAGCATCCACAACAGCTTTTAAACGTCTGGGAATAGATTGCTTTAGTTCTTTTGTAATTTTTGCATCAATGTTCATCCATTCTTCCATCATAATTGTTTTTAGTTCGCTTTTCGTGTGAATGTCGTGTTTTCGTACACGAACGTCCGGTTTTCTCCAAATATGTTCTATTGGGTTTAAATCTGGCGATTGAGGTGGTGTTTTCAAAACTTGTGGGCAATTATAGAGACACTAGATGCGAACGTTGAGAGCCGTGGGCTTAGGATCGTTATCTTGATAAAAAACAAAGTTGTTTCCAATACCCAAATTTTCAGCTCATAATTTTAAATTGTCTCTTAAAATATTTATAAAAACAGCATGATTCATTATGCCATCAATAAATACCAAATTTCCTAGTCCTGATGCTGACATGCACCCCCACACAAGGATACCTCCACCGGCATGCTTAACTGTTCCTACTAAGTTCTTGGGATTAAGTTCCTCATTTTTTTCATCTCCATACAATTATACGCCCATCAGCACAAAAAATGTTCATCGGCAAATAAGACATTATTCCAATAGGTTTGGGGCTTATTTATCATTGATAGTGCGAAGGGAAGCCTAAACTTTCTGTTTTTCTCACAAAAATTTTTCTATGGGCAGAACGCCCATGTAATCCAGCTGTTCTGAGAACTCGTCAAAAAATTTCAGATGAAATTGAAGTAGAAAATGTTTCATTGAATTCTGCAGAAACTTTAACAGCACTCAAATGTGAATTTTTCACAAATTTTCTAATTATAAATCTCTGATCACGTTTTGTTAACTTTGCCGGACGGTCTTTTCTTACCTTGTTTTCGATCCAATTTTCTTCTTTAAAGCGTTTTTTTCACATACTGCACAGTAGAATCGGATAAATTAAGTAATTTAGCAATATTCCGAACTGATTTACCACTACTATGATGAAAAATAATCAATTTTCGAATGCTGTTTATTGTTTCTTTACGACTACGAGCCATTTTTAAATAATAAATAGAATATTACTGAGTAGGCAAGCAAAATTTAAAGCCAAACGATATTTTAAATGCCACCACAATTAAAAAATAAAAATAGAGCGCCAGACGATAATTTTAATTATGAATTTATCCGAAAATATTTCAGTGGATGATGACTTTTGTGAGATAAAGTTTTTGTCACTTTTTGATTACTGGTTTCTTAAAAATAAAGTTTTACTATGTTTTTAAAATATTTCATGTAGTTTTGTTAAGAATAGATTATAGATCTTATTATTAAATACCCATTCTGAAATATTCATTTTAATTAATGGATAGACCTACGTCACGATAGAACTACGTCACCGTGTACATGCGTACCCAATCAACACCCCCTATATCCGATATAGGGGGTGTTGACGCAGTCTCAAGTCCCTTCATATTGTTCACGAGGTTTCCTCCCCTCCCCCCCTCAAAAAAAAAATAAATAAATAAATAAATAAATAAAAACACCGGCCATCCGATTCCTACCATTGGCAGTGCGAAGGAATTAAGTAGTTCAGTGTTAGAATCCAAAGACAACACGATTCAAAAGTTATATTTACGCGTAGTGTTAAAAATGGCTTCAAATGTGTGTTTTATTTGTGATGAAGTGCTGGATAATAACGTAGAGAAGGTTATAACGGTGCGGCAAAGAGGTTTGAAAACGTTTATCGAGTCAAGCAAGAAGAGGAAGGATGGTGAGCATGTTCAGCTACGTGAAAAATCTGCAGTTAATGTTCATGAGCGATGTCGTACAAACTACATTAATAAAAGAATGATTGCAGCTCATTTGAAGAAGGCGGAGCAGGGTAGAGAGTCAAAAGACGTTCTACTGAAGCGCATTTCAATTTCAACACTCATTGTTTTATGTGTGGCCTCGTCATAACACTTGACTTTATAGAACAACAAAGAAAAAAGAAAACCAATCGTAATATTGTGTATCAGGTTCGAATTTTGAAAGTCAAGGAAACTATCATAAAAAGGGCAGAAGAACGTGGTGATGAATATGGACAAGCCATAATCAAACGTCTTTTGCCTGTCTCAGACTTGGTGGTTTCTGATTGTCAATATCATAGTTTATGCATGAGAAAATTGTACAATCGCTCAAAAATTCAAGAGAAGAGAAAAAGGGGTCGATTCGCCAATCATGTTGAAGCAGCGATGGAATATGTCTACACTTATCTTGAGAATAGTGATGGAGAATGTCAGTTTACGCTAGACGAGTTGGTGGACCAAATCAAGGGTGATTATCGTCCTGACATAAGACAGTTAAAGCTCATCTACTCAAAAAATATGGAAGCGATATAATAATTACCTTTTCTCCAAACAAGAAGCTGGTAGTATGTTTCAAAAACACAGGGTATAAAATTTTAAATGATGTTTGGTACCAGCAGGCGTTAAAAAATGAACAAGAGGAAAGACTCCGGATTATTAAGACGGCTGCTGCAATTGTTGTTGAGGATATCCGGAGCCAGGTTTATGAGACAGAACAGTACCCCTCACCTGATAAATTTTTGGAAGGAAATGAAGAACTCATTCCTGAAAGTCTCCGTACATTTATGAAAACAGTTGTACTAAACAAAAAACGTGGAAACCATGATATGCGGAAGAAGAACACAGCACTGGCTTATAGTCTTGTAGCAGCTGTGAGGCCCAGATCATTCGTTTCACCAGTCCTCGTAAGGATGGCAGTGTTTCTGTACAAGAAGTACGGCTCAAGGAAATTAGTCGATGTGGTTTCCTCATTGGGATTTTGTTCGACTTACACAGAGGCTGTTCGCCTGGAAGCATCAGCTGTCAGCAGCGATCCGCTGAAAGTTAACCAGCCGTGTTTTTCACAGCAGGTAATGCTGCGAAATAATGCTGATTTTAATGTACATACAATCGACGGATACAGCACCTTTCCCATCATGGGTACAGACTGAAGAAATAAGCTTACATGATGCGGAAGGTATGTCAAATCTCACAACCTATTTCGTAATCACTCATCTCTCCTTAAGATATGATCACAAGTTGTTGTTTTCTCACCACCTCTTTCATTTTCCAGATGAACAAGCCCCGACTCTGACGACAGAACAACCCGAACCTGTGCCAGGACTCGCCGCCTTCGAAGAACCTCAGCCAGGACCCTCTAAACGACAACGGCTCATATAATAATGTAATATATGATCATATGTATTGTAATACAATATAATAAAATGTAATAATTTTTCAAGATTTTTCTTTGGAATTTCAACTTTTTTGTAACAATTACAACTAATTTGTACAATTTCGGACTTCTTTAAATAACTTGAACATTATTTTATTTTTTACCTCTACCTCTACATATACGATCTAAATAAGGTATGTGCAGAGAACTGGGAGGAATTCGCTAATTGACAGCCATTAATAATAAATTAGAATTTTGGAGTGGAAAAAGTGGATTTTTGTGGAGACAGCCGAAATACGCCAATTTTCAAATAGCGCTTGAGCCTAAACGGTCCATCGGAGAAAAAAACGTAAATAGTGAAAATTGTAGGAAATTTTATGTACTTTAATTTTGGTACATAGGGTTATATACGAAAAGTTGATAGTTTCCGAGTTATAAGCAAAAAAGCGCCAAAAAACGAAAAATTTTACCTTTTTTTGCATTTTCTTCAATGTTGCGTCACGAAATTTTGTTAACAAACCTCAGATTCGGATTCAGCACCCCAAAAAACATATAAAATGGAAGAAATCAAAACTACCCCAAAATTTTCCTCCGAAAAACACAATTTGACTGGACTAATATTCTTTAGTATGTTCTATTTGATTTAATTTTAATATTTTCTTCTACATTATTTTGTCTATAAAAATATCCATTACGATTTTCATTTTAATTATCCTAAAATGTTATGGTAATGTGGCCCATAGCGATCCATAACCAACTTCGTGAAACAAGTTAAAACACGAAACGGAATAATTTGAGAAGGAAACTTGTTTACATATGTACAAAGGTTTTATTAAACCTTAATATATTTACAAAACATCATTTATTACAAGAATTTCCCTGGCTACCACAAGCCAAATATCCTTATCCACGGTCTCTGTTCCGAGCAAACCCGTGCAATCTCTCATAAGATTAATCACAGACCCGGCGCACTCCAGCGCTGTCGGTCTCACCCCAGTCGATCAGCTAAAAAAGCCCCCAAGACAAAGAAGGGGAGTCCTTTTATCCTTTTCTTCCAATTTTCTAGAAGAATCCAGAAGACTCCACAAATTGCTGGAACAACCTGGACTTCCGGGCCGATGGAGGTCACTTCCGCTCGTGCCGACCCTTTCAAGGAAACCTGAAATCCATTTGGGCCCGGGACATACTTCATTGTTAGTTTAATAGATGCCGCCGCTGATCGGCAACATATGTGCAGACTGCGGGAAGAAGAAAAGAAAGGTTATTTGGCGACTTTTGCACATTAGCGTTCCTTTTGATGTGCCTGCAACACATGTGGAAAACTCATCAATTCCACCGGCTGAGTCGAAATAAGGAGTGCCGATGTCCACGATGTGACAGCTCCTCCTCCCATCAAGTCTTTTTATATTTTAAAAAGACTAAAGTCACAGGTGTACGTCCAAACGAGGTAATCCTTCGGAGAGGTCTTTCACACAATGACTTATTTGAGCCCTATCTTAATGGCTTAATACCAGACCTACCGCGCACTCGAAACTCTAACACCAAACCCTTCTTAGTACTCAGTTCGAGAGCCTACCAGTCAAACCTTCGTCTCTACACATTATGTTGACACATCAGAAACATTTTATAGCGGTTACAAAAAGAATAAACACAATTATACACTGAAATAATTTCTACTCACAACTTCTCAGAACATGAGATTAAAACACCGCTACCATACTTATATAAAAACATACAGTCACTTTACACTTATTGACATGCTAAAAATTCCAATCATTTTACACATAATTAGTTTACAACTTAGCACCTTTAACAATAGTACTTAAAACTTCACCTTAAAAATTCAACACAATGATAACTTACAACCTGCTCGTCAAACGACTCACAGTTTTCTTAAATTTTTCCATTTAGTCGTTGGTTCACAACTGACTCAACCACCAGAATTTACACAATTCATTTGGACTTTCCTTTGTCCGTTCAACCTGAACCAGACATGACAATAGGCAAAACCGCCTCACATTCTATTCACGGAACAGAAACAATCATACTATTAGACCTAACATACTAACAAATAAAAAAAAAACCTTAACTAATTTTCACTGTGAAACGCAATACAAATCTTTAAATAATTTCCATAATCAAATAATCAAAATTAATTGGTCCACTTACTTATGGATGCACAAACAAATTAAAAATTAATTACTAAGATTTCATCACAATGGATTAATTTCTCCATTCTTAGGTTACGAATTTACCATCATACCTAACGTAATACACTTCATTACAATAGAACACATTCAATTCTTAACTAGGTATTCACACTCACAACCAATTTAATACATTTCATCACTGTAATTTAATAACCTTAATTTTCTAAATTATGCAATTACAACAATACCAAATTTTATACAATTATAACTCACATTTCATACCAAAAATATGTACATACATAATATTCAGATAACTCTCTGAACTTAACGTTCGATTTCCCGAGATGACTGACTCGGTTCATCATTTTCAACGCTATCGGTTCTGCTCAAACCGTCTGCATTTCCGTTTAATTTACCGGATTTATGCTCTATATCAAAATTAAAAGGTTGCAAGAATAATGCCCACCTGGTCAACCTGGCATTTGATCCCATCATTTTCTTCAGAAAAACGAGAGGATTGTGGTCCGTTTGTATTCGGAATTTTTGGCCGTCGAGATAATAGTTCAGCTTCTTAAGTCCGAAAACAATAGCCGCTAGCTCCCTTTCCACGGTGCTATAATTTTGCTCAGCCCTCGAAAATTTCTTACTGAGGTATACTATGGGATGCTCCTCGTCTCCATGTTTTTGAGATAGTACTACTCCCGCCCCGAAAGTGCTAGCATCTGTTTGTACTATAAATTCTTTGGCGTAATCGGGCGCGTACAAAACCGGACTCGTTATCAACCTGCCTTTTAGTTCCTCGAACGCTTGATTCCTCTCTGGGGTCCAATCAATCTTTTCTCGCTTCACTTTCCCTTTGTGGTTAGGAACTTGGCACGCAAAGCACCCGTGCCTAGTCTGAACCGTTTTAATAACAGCGATTTTATGTGAGGGTAATCATCCCCTTTTTCTCCCGGTTCCTTCACAATAATTTCTGATATTTCAACCGGTAATAGCGGGATCAATTGACTGACCCAATGGATAGAGGGCACCTTTGTTTTTTCCGCTTGTCTTTCGAAAAGCATAAGGAACAGCGTTATATCTCCTGAGAGGGGGTCAAATTTGGGGACCAAATCTCTCAAACTGGTTCGAAAACCAGCGGTGGGATGTGGCCCATAGCGATCCATAACCAACTTCGTGAAACAAGTTAAAACACGAAACGGAATAATTTGAGAAGGAAACTTGTTTACATATGTACAAAGGTTTTATTAAACCTTAATATATTTACAAAACATCATTTATTACAAGAATTTCCCTGGCTACCACAAGCCAAATATCCTTATCCACGGTCTCTGTTCCGAGCAAACCCGTGCAATCTCTCATAAGATTAATCACAGACCCGGCGCACTCCAGCGCTGTCGGTCTCACCCCAGTCGATCAGCTAAAAAAGCCCCCAAGACAAAGAAGGGGAGTCCTTTTATCCTTTTCTTCCAATTTTCTAGAAGAATCCAGAAGACTCCACAAATTGCTGGAACAACCTGGACTTCCGGGCCGATGGAGGTCACTTCCGCTCGTGCCGACCCTTTCAAGGAAACCTGAAATCCATTTGGGCCCGGGACATACTTCATTGTTAGTTTAATAGATGCCGCCGCTGATCGGCAACATATGTGCAGACTGCGGGAAGAAGAAAAGAAAGGTTATTTGGCGACTTTTGCACATTAGCGTTCCTTTTGATGTGCCTGCAACACATGTGGAAAACTCATCAATTCCACCGGCTGAGTCGAAATAAGGAGTGCCGATGTCCACGATGTGACAATGTACTCCGTAGCAAAGCACGGGTATTCAACTAGTAACAGAATAAATATATCTTGGAAAGACAAAATTTCCCTAAAAAGTGGGGTTTTTTTTTTGGAACGAAGTTCTTTTACGCGGCTTACAGTAGAGTGAACTGGCAGGAATCGCTACGTAACGAAAAAGCGTTATGCCCCCTTCATAAGAGCTTTCTCTCAAGGACTCTGTGACTAAATGGTTATCGCATCGGACTGCGGACCTCTGCAGCGGAGCATCGGACTGCAGAGGTCCCCGGTTCAAATCCCCGCACAAACGTTACTGGCAATTTGAAAACTCTTCACTGCACACTGTATCAAATTTGATACATATGTTATTTTTCTCCTTTATATTCAAAAGCAATATTTTTTATCCACTTGTGCACCTTGTATTAATTTTGAAACATCATAGCAAAGCTTTTATTCACGAGCCGTGGCGGCCTTGTGGTACAGAGCGCTGGTTTTCGGTGCTGAGGGTGCTCAGATCGAATCCTGGCGAAGCGCCACTAAAATGTCTCTATTTGTGTCGTTCCTTCATCGGGGGCAAAGCTGGTCTGCCTATATGGCGCCCCCATAATAAAATGGCCAGCAAAACTGCGGGGCATTATAGGCGAATGTCTTCGCGACAAGTGCCTCTGCATTGGAAAAAAAACTTTTAATCACTGTTAGTTACGTTTTCGTAGTATAGATGGCAGCAGGAATACAACTGCGATCTCGGTAAAAGATAGCCGTTCAATTCATACTAGACCTGCCTTAGTATTTGCTATATTTTCAGTATTTTAAAGTCAGTTTACACCTTTGAAAGTTTTATAAATATGTTTTAGAGGTACGTAGCTTTTATAATTATTAATAAAATACTTCTTTAATCTTTTATAAAAACTTCAAGTATGATTTCAATTTTATGTATAAAAAATGATACATGGTGTGCTTACGCCATTTTTTTAAGGAAATGGCGGGAAGAAAGTTTTTAACACAGAAAGAAATTGAGGAACGTATGAACAGATCGTGGAGTGATCATAGTAAAGATGGATCTGATTCAGAAAGCGATGGCAGCACAGGTGATCCTAATTATAAACCAAACAATGTTTGTGATGAAATTTTTGATGGTAGTAGTGATTCGGAAAATGAGGTATCATTACTTGATAATAGCGATGTTCTTGATCTGCCTAATGGTGGGAACATGCCAAAAACTATTAGAAATAATACAGGGAGAACAAAGCCTGCAATCAACTGGAAGAAAACTAATTTACTTCTAAATGATGATCAAATTTTATTCCGAGGTGACGAGAATCTCGCTCCTGAAATTATGAATTTAAACACACCTCTAAATTTTTTTAGTTGTCTTTTTACAGAAGATTTAATTGAGCACATAGTTCAAGAAACAAATTTATTCAGTGTGCAAAAAAACCCAGAAAAGTGTGTCAATGTAACGAATTTAGAAATTAAACAATATATTGGTATATGTATAATGATGTATATTGTACATGTACCAAACACTAGGGCATATTGGTCACCTGCCATTGGCAATAATATAATAAAAGAATGTATGTCATTAAAACGCTTTGAAAAGATAAGAGAATTTCTAAATTTTAATGACAACAGTAAACAACCACCACATGATGACCCTCAGCATAATCGTTTATATAAACTTCGACCAGTTGTAAATACTTTACTTGAAAGATTTTATACCATCCCTATGGAATCGCGTCTTTCTATTTAAACTTATTTATTGTTTGTTATTGTTTTAATTCACACGGGATTTATATTGTGTCATTAATTTATTTGTGTTGGTGATTAAATAACAAAATTAATCCGATTAAAAATTATGCTAGGTAACATCAAAATCAAAATAATTAATTTATATATTAAAATTTTTAATTTTAATAAAATAGACATAGAGAGAGAGAGAGAGAGAGAGTTAGTTGAATAAAAGAGGGCTGCGCTTTTTGGCGTGACAAAAATACGCTAATATAATCAATAGAAATCTACATATTAAATCACGTTTAGAGTTGAAAAAATAACGTAAGGAACTTAGTTCCTGACGGGGGTTCCCCGACCGCACAATTTTTTTTATTTTCTTTTACAAATGTGGCAGACACTTGTCCCTGACGATAGGTACTTCTTGATTTGTGCCATGAAGATTCGCAAAGTTTAACTGGCTACTTAATTATGGGAGCACCCTATAGGTGAGCCAGCATTGCCCCCTATGAGGGAGACGACACGGAAACGACCAAGCCTTATTCGGGATTGGAACCCAAGCCCCAATGCGTGGCAGCTCACAACACTAACCACTGTACTATGTGGGGGCCCCTAAAAAGTGTTAAATAACAATAACTATTGCATCAATAAATTGAAATTGTTGCCAAATATCGGAGCAAAATGCAAAAATAAGTCATAAATACAGAAAAGTATCTGCACAACGAACATCCCTTAAACGAAATCCGCTATTGAACGAAATTTTCTGCATTACCTTGATTTTGAGCAACATTTATATGAAAATTAATATCCGTGTATTACAAAAAATAATTTCAATATAAAGAGCCCATTTTACCAAATAATAAAAATTTAAATTTTTTATAACCATTTTCGTTTATAAAATTTTGCCTTGCAGTTTCATGGCAAGCCTGTAGGTCTGATTCAAGCACAGTAGTAGGTCTAGAGCAGCGGTTTCCAACCTATGGGTCCCGAGGAGTTCAATTTAAATAACTTTTTAACAAATTTCCCCAAAAAATTTGTCAACATTTATTTACCTTAAAACTGTAAGGGAGTGGTTTTTTTAAAAGGAAAAAGTCTCATTCAAAACGCAAGCACAGTTTGTTAGAATTCTACTACCTTCACTTGGCGGTAAATGAAATTCGCGGTTACTTGTGTGTGAAGTCGCGGTAACCTGACGTTTAGAATGTGTGTACTAAGTATAGTACTCGCATTCTAAACGTCAGTTTGTCTTTCATCAATCTCCGTTGTCACTTCTGACACTACTAGTGCAGTTTTCCCAACGGAGAAAAACAATTTTCTTTAACTACCGTATTTTCCGGCGTATAACGCGCACCTATAAATTTAAACTACATTTTTTTAGTTTTTAGGTACATTCTCCGTATAACGTGCACCCTTTTCTTGACGAAGAAACCTGAAATGAATATGTGCGATGCTCTTATCTTTTGAAGTCATTCATGCGAAGAATTTTCCCAGGCTTTCGAACAATGGAATACTGAATTGACAAGCGATAAGGGGAACAATATGTGTGTGGGGGAAATGCTTGAGGGAGTCAATAATTCTGCAAACAGGGGTTAAGAACGCACTTCTGACCCGAATGAATTCGCGGAATCAGGAGTCAGATGTTTTCTCTTTCAGAAACAGAATTCGATGATGTGCCTGAAGATATAACGGAAGACGAATATGACGAACTATTTATGTTATCCGATAGTTAAAATTTTTCAGTTCTTAAGGTATGCCATTTCTTTTAAATAAACAGCATTTAGATACATGTAGAAACCTAATTTTTTTATGTTCTTCTTTTCCTTATTTTTCAATCTATCATTTTTATATCCGGCGTATAACGCGCACCCGTAAATTTCGATGTTATTTTTTGTATTAAGAGTGCGCGTTACGCGCCGGAAAATACAGTAACAGTTTTTTACCATGTTTTTATTAACTCGCTTTTTTGTTTGTTTGTGTGTGTGTTTGTCCAGTACAAGTCTTACAATCGATTTTTAACTAACTTCCCGACTAGCTAGAGATTTGAAACTTTTAGAATAGCTCAGAACACGATCACAATGCATTTTTTAAATACTTTTAACGATCTTTAAGCAGAATTGAATTCATTTTCAGTTAATTTTGTTTTGTAGACTGGTGCAGCCATCTATCAAGCGGGACGGGAACGAAAAGTGAAACGAAGTTAACTTCCAATTAACTTCATTTTCTTTCAAGATGATGGGATAATTCATCAAAAAAAATGTTAAAAAAGTGTGTATTAATTCATAGAATTGTCAAGTTTATATAATTCAACAGAAAATTTAAAAACATGGTATATAAAAAGTTCTTTTTATCTTGTAATTATGCTATTTTTATTGTTATATAATTCTGAATCCATAGGGTAGGTGAATTATTTTTCTTGGGGTTCTGTTCTGTTCTGTTCTGTTCTTGCTTTTACATACCCTTGACTAAGCGATTAATGTTTCTCAATGTTCGCCATTTCTTACAAATTTCATTTTTGTCAAATGAAACATTTAGTTGGAATTTAAATGATGGAAAATGCATGTTAGTGTTTTTTTTTATGCCTCAAAAGGGCCTTTAAAAGAAAATACGCAAAGTGAGAAGGGTCGGGAGGGGAGGTAGCAGGATGCGTAGAAACCATTGATGGGAGTCGCGATTTGAAAAAGTTGGGAAACACTGGTCTAGAGAACATTTGTGAATGAAATTCGTAAATTTTGTTCATTTGAATTTTCCCGTTTTAATGAAGACGCTTTTTATCAGAAATCTGGACAGAGAACTACAGTAGGTTTTTTACCCCCGAATCGAGGAGAGTATGAGGGAAGCGTGTGAAATATGTAAACGTTTACAGCTTTCCTTGCTTGAAATTCTAGAAATCCTCTCTCTTCATCATTACAAGCTTCGGGTTTCTCTTTATGTCAAACCGTTTCTTTTCATTTCTTATGCAATTTTAAATAAATATATATAAATACACTCATGGACAAAAAAATTAGCGCACCAAGAAATAATTGCGGGATCGTAACGAAACTTGCAATGAAGGTAGATGTCGGGGATATATGCAAATGATTTGAAATGCAGCGTGATTGCGCATTACGTATAGCCGGTAGAGGGCGTTGAACATCGTACTCTGTGGAGTATAAAACAAGTAACCAAAGCTTGTTTGAGTGTGCTGAATCATTTACAAAGGAAGAGCTGAGATAGACATGCCATTGCGCCGTGTTCGAAGACAATATAAGCAGTTGTCGCAGTTTGAGAAGGGGAGAATCGTCGGGATGATGGAAGCTGGGTGGTCAGCTAGGCGAGTAGCTCGTCAATTAGGCCGCTCTGATTGTGGTGTGAGGAGGTGTTGGGACCAGTGGACCCGAGAGATGTCATGTACACGAAGACCAGGCTCAGGACGCCCTCGACAGACCAGTCGTCGAGAAGACCGCCACATCGTAAGAAATGCACGTGTACAGCCAACTGCTTCATCGGCTGCCATCCAGGCACAGGTAGCACCTTCACTGGGGGCCTCTGTGTCTTCTCGAACCATACGAAGGTGCCTGGCTGAAGGACAGTTGGTATCGCGGCGCCCATTACGTGTGCTGCCCTTGACGCCCACCCATCGACGCCTCCGTTTGGAGTTTTGCCGCGCACGAGGAAACTGGACTGCAGCGGAATGGAACCAGGTCGTCTTTAGCGACGAATCCAGATTCAATCTCGGCAGTGATGACAATCGTGTTCGTGTGTGGAGAGCCCGTGGTGAACGCTTCAATCCTGCCTTTGCTGTACAGCGACACATCGCTTCCACAGATGATGTGATGGTATGGGGTGCCATTGCCTACAATACACGGTCACCCCTAGTATTGTTCCGTGGCACCATGACAGCCCAGCGGTATGTTCATGAAATCCTTCAACCACATGTGTTGCCACTCATGCAACGGTTCCCAGGAGCCATTTTTCAACAAGACAATGCTCGGCCTCATACGGCAAGGGTGTCACAAGACTGTCTCCGCACTGTTACTACCCTTCCTTGACCTGCCCGATCCCCATATTTGTCTCCAATCGAGCATATCTGGGATCATTTGGGACGACGAGTTGGGCATCCCACGAGTTTGAACGAACTAGAGGCAAGGTTACAGCAAATATGGAACGAAATGTCTCAAGACATCATACAGAACTTGTATGACTCAATGCCCGATCGTATCGCATCGTGCATTCGCGCTAGAGGGGGTCCAACGGAGTATTAACTCCTCCGTTCTTTTGCCTTTTTTCTCTGAAATAAATTATCCTTTTTCTTTGATTTTCTTATCATTTACTTATATCAAAGTAGTCATTACGTATGTAAAATTTCGTTTCATTTTGACGACTCCTTCTTGGTGCGTAATTTTTTTTGTCCATGAGTGTACATTTAGTTGGGAATTTTGCCCATAATAATTCTTAGTTAGGCAATTTTGCTTTGTTTGTTATAACTCGTTTTCAATTTATCCAAAATACATATACCAGAAAAATTTATGTTTCAGGGTAATTTCTATCTCGGTCGTATGTCGAGGGACATACGACCGAGATATAGATCGAGACACAGGTCGTAAACTGAGTTGCTCGTAGGCCGTCTGCACACGGAGCAACTCAAAAGAAACTGCTAACTGACTCCAATCACAAACCAGTCCGTGATGAGTCGCAACCTATGTAATTGAATGGAGCCTAGCACACGGCGTAACTGGTTACAAACCCGTCCGACGGGTTTGTACAGTCCGACGGGTTTACAAACCCGCCCGAAGGGTTTGTAACCAGTTGCGCCGTGTGCGCGGCTCCATTCAATTACATAGGTTGCGACTCATCACGGACTGGTTTGTGATTGGAGTCAGTTATCAGTTTCTTTTGAGTTGCTCCGGTGCAGACGGCCTAAGTCGAGTTTCAAACAATTCTTTTTTTTAATTCTTTTCTTTTTTTTTGTATATGTACATACGTATATTTTTTACTTTCATATATACATACGTAATTTAAAATACATTGTACTTAGAAGACATAAATTATTCTTTCATGAATTATTCTTCGTCATCACTACTTATTATGTTAGTACAATCCATTGGTTCAGAATTTGCGACGGGAGATACGTTGCAAGTTTTTTTTAATAAAGTTATTCAAGGTAGTTTTGAACAGTTTGTGTCTTCTTTTCCTTGTATATTGTCTGGTAGCAAACCAGATTTTCCTGAATACGACGATTTACACTTGTGAATCTTTCTTCATTTGGATCCATTGCTTCTGATTGTTGAAGTTCTTTATTAATATAATCAAAAGCTGAAGCCATTTGCGAAGCCAATGAAAGTTTATTTCATTTATTGTGTGGATATCGAAACTACTGCATTATACATTTTTATTAATGCGTCATAATTTTTTTTTCAGTATTACAGAATATTGCGTCATATTTTTAATAATTATGTAATACATAGGTATGTACTGTAGATTCGAAGAACAGTATTTTTGAGGAAATTTTTTTTTTATTTTATTTATTTAAAAATTTTGGTTGTAAGTGCAAGCGGTCGTAAGTCGAATAATACCTGTACTATAAATAGTTTTTCTACGTTTTATAAAATTTTAATATATTTCGGCTTTATCGAGCAAAATAAATTTCTCCATTCTTTCTAACACAGTATCAAAGTGGAACGATGGCATCTCGATACATAGAAGCTGAACTCTTATATTTAGTTAACGACGCGCAAGAATTTCTTCCGTAAGTCAATGTATGATGGGTGTTATTCATATCAAACATTTGCGTGTTTTTAAACACATTCAGTTCATTTCCTATGTGTAATGTTTTTGAGGGTGGTTTTTGCTAACTTTAAAATGTGCGTAGTACTGGGTTGGCAGAGACGTCCATACAGAAATATTAATTCAATTCTTTAATTAAAATATTTTTTTGGGGGGGGAAGGGAACTGGATCGACGCCAACCCCTCTCTAGGAATGTCAATGGCTATTAATTTGTCCACATACGAGTATTGAGCGCCGTGGCCCAGTTGGCAAAAGCAGTGAGCCAGTGATCTGAACGTCCCTGGTTCGGTGCCCGTCGCTGCCGAATCCACAGCCGTGCACAATAATAGCGGCTGATGCACGAAAAATCTGTCGTGGCTGCAATGTCCTCCAAGTTCTCAAATTTACCTCTGGAGGTGTTGGATGAAGTGGTCCGGTCTCGTCACTTGACTCGGTTCAAAATTTGCGGACCAAGTAGAAGTCTAACCTCTCTTGAGGCAATGGCACCCCCTCTTCTACAGATAGTGCTTTGCACTATTCGTAGACACGACAAAACAAACAAACGTACGAGTATCCGTGAAACTGCAACATATCGGGGAATTTTAATTGCCATATTTTTCGGGGGATAAGACTCCCCTCGAATTTATATGGGGATTTTTAGAAAAGAATATTTTGTATTTTGTTAGGTATATAAAGGTATTTTCAATTTCTTACTTAATAAAGGTAAAAATATGTATGCAATAAATATAATAATATATAATAAATATATATAATATACATATATAATAAAATATTCATTTTATTTTAATGTTACCTTCGGACCATTAGACGCATCCCAATTTGAAGTCAATTTTTTATGCAAAAAAAAAAATTGCGTCTTATGGTCCGAAACATACACCGTACACTACTTCAAATTTAACGCTATCCTTTGCAGGAATATTAAGTTAAAAGAATAAATACTTGCAATCAAATCTCATTACATTAAGTCCTCGACTTACGCGATTAATTTGTTCCAGAACATTCCGCGTAAATCGAAATTGGCAATCATCACCGCGTTTGTGCTTTAAATTTTCAAAAATGCTTAACGTTTTCGCATGTATCAGCGCAAGACTTATCAGTTTGTGTTTGCGTTGAAGATTTTCAATAAAAATTTATCAATCATTTCACCGTCGTTTCAATTAAAACACCTCTTTTCTTCGAAATTATCGTCGGATTAAAGTTGAAAATTATAACCGCGTAACTCGAGGACTTGCTGTATTTGCACATTACCGATCTGAAGTTCAAGCCTTTTACATAACTTTCTAAAAGTCCCGGCCGCAGTGATATAAATTCAATGTTATATTTTAAACGCGTATCAGTGTTAAGGTCGTAATATAGCCAATATTGCCTGTGCGATCCCTTTAACAGGCTATCGAGTTTTAGGAATTTCTATGGCCTTCGGCTAATATTTAGAAATATAAAAGTCTTGATAATCCATGCCAATTAATCAGTGTTTTTATACGCGAAAATCTGAAAACATAGGTAATCCATGAATGGCAATTTAATAGGTCCAAGGCAAAGAGTCTCAAAAGAAAAAACTCACTTTTATTTTCTTAGTTTAAACACAGAGATTTAAGAATCGAATGATATGAACTGCACGTTTGGACAATGATTGCATTGTCATTTTTATGCTGACCAGGGCCGCCCAGAGACTTTACGGGGTCTGGGGCAAACTTCATCCCCAAGGGATCATCTGGGGGCCCCAAGAAAAATAAAAAATGCAAAGAGACGAAAACACACATTCAAATTAAGTTACTCATACTTAAAATTTTTTTACATGAATGATAAACATAATTATTATATTTCATTGCACTGCTCTCTTGTTATATTTTCTGAGGAAATCTAATAAATAATTTTTAAAAAAAAATTTTGGGGCCCCTCCGGCAGTTGGGGGCCTGGGGCAAAGTGTCCCAGTTGCCCCCCCCCCCCCCCCTCTGGGCGGCCCTGATGTTGACTGTCCATACCTACCGTTATGTACATCTGTACTTTAAATCGATTTATCTCGAAATGGAATTTATCACAGTTCGCCATCTTTAACATCTCATATCAGCGGGGTATTTTTACAATTTAAGCCACGTGCCTCAGACTATTTTTGGCGATTTCGTGATGTTTGCTTCACACCACTAAAGGCCTGTTCACATAGCAGTCCGTCGGCGTAAACGTAAAAGGTCAACGGAATGTTTACGGATGATGATACGTGAGTCAACGGATGATGTCATAGCGCTCAGCTATATGATTGGCTAAAATTTAACGCTTACGCTAACGGACTGCTATGTGAACAGGCCCTAACAATATAACATATGAAGTTGGCGTTGGAACTTAATAAAACTTTTTGATTTATGCTCACCATTATTTTCAATTTCAATTTTATGGCATCATCTAAAAAAACTAAATTAAATCTTAATTTCAATAACAAAGTAAATAACTATTAAGAATGAGTCGTACATAAATAAACTGCATTTAAACGCACGAAACAACTCCCAGAAAACGAAGGGCAGAATTTTCCATTGTCTGCATTTAAACACTGCAAAAGTAAACACGGAGTATTTCGCCGCCCGCATATCGTGTTAAATATATATATAATTCCTCGAAACGAATCTCCAAGAAATTTTATACAGCGTTCTTTCAAGGGTACGCCAATGAATTTTTTTTGCATGGCGTTCCATTGTTCTGATTTCATTAAACTGCTTTCAAGATTGTGGCTTTGCGTTAAGATTCTGAAAATATTTTCCCTCGAGCGACAATACCCTTGTAACTTTTTTTCCTACTTTTTAAATGATTAAAAATTTTGTAAATAAAATTTTAATATGCAGATAGAGCCATGGTTAATAGACATATCAAAAACAAAACTAGTTAAAATTTTGAATCTAAAGTTTCTTCGAACAGAAGAATTCAAAATTGTTCCACTATTGTTATTCGTATAGTTATCTATACTAATATATAAAGAGAGAGAGCGGATTTTGTATGTGGAGGGTAATCTCTGGAACCACTGCACCTATTTAAAAATGTTGTCACTATTTGAAAGATCTATTATTCCAGATGGACATAGGCTATATATTATGTATATCTGATAAGTAGAAAGAAAGTTGGGGACTTAAATGTTGAGCTGAGGCTTCACCTTTACAACTTTTTTCCTTTGTCAACCATAGTCAAGTAACCATAGCAACACATCAAACTAAATTTTCATTTATTATCAGTAAAACATTTAATATTTTAAAGATTCAAGTGGAGAAGGTATTGATAAATACAAAAAGGATTTTTGAAATTGGCAACGTTTAAGGGTTTATTGAAGAAAATTACATTTCGAACTACGCTTTTTATTGGACATTTAAGGTAAAAAAAATATTTACAATTTATTGGTATAATATTACAGAACTTTGTTTAACTTATAAACTTTATGTTTTTGAATTTATGTACAATTTTATTTCCAATTTGCGTAGATCGAACTTGAATTATTGAACTTTATTCAAAAATCAGTGTCTTTCATTGAAACTGTGAAATTTATTGATTATTTCGAATAGGCCAATGTTTGTTCCTTTATAAGTGAAAAAGTATTGCTTCAAGCTGAAATCTTGTATAGATATAGTTGATTGTTCGGATTAAAACATAGACATATTAATTTTTGAAAATCGGGCCCCGGAGTTTTTTTAATTAATGTTTTAATGATTTTGCCCCTAAAAGTTGCTTATTTCGACAGCTTCCGCGGCTGTCCTTGCTGACAGCGAGACTATGGGGCCGAATCGTACCGAAATCGGCACGGGGGTGGCCCCGGACACGATTCAGTGCCTGACGTAGCCAGATTTTTTAATTTTCAATTTTAAAAAGTTATTAAATTTTTTGTGCCATTTTTGGTGCTTTCTTCGTGTTTTTTGTGTGTGGACTCTGTAGCGGATAGGCTATGGGGCCGAATCGTATCAAAATCGGCATGCGGGTGGCCCCTGGACAGAATTCAGTGCCTGACGTTACAGTTTCCAATAAAAATTTCTTTTGCCATCACCATCAACAAATCCCAAGGTCAAACATACAAATTTATTGGACTTGACTTACGGGAAGATTGCTTTACTCATGGACAATTATATGTTGGTCTCTGTGGTTCAGGAAATGCGGAGAATCAATTTATTTTAAAACCTAAAAAAAAAACTAAAAATGTGTTATACCATGAAGTTTTAAAGTAAATTATACCTACCTAATATCTACTTAAGATAGATAATTGTTCAACCCGGACAAAGTCGGGACGAGCCGCTAGTCTTTATATAAAGACACTTTTCAATGAAAAATATTAACGATATGAGTTTAAATAAAATAAAAACTAGGTGGACCGTGCGACGCTTTCTCATGCGAATGAAGTATGATAAATTTTATAGCGAGGTCGGTGGTTTGTAGAAGGATGAAAGAAGAACCGGTTCATTAGGAGCAATTGTTTATTTGTCAAATAACAATGGTGCGTAAGGATAATCCAAAACAAATTACAAAACGCCTTTGGGCACAATATTGGAGGTGAAGAATAAGACAAAACAGGGGAACATGAGATATGTGCACGTCAAAACACCTTTGTAGACAATATTAAGAGTTAAATATGACACACACTCGTGGGAAATGTGATACTTGCATTACAAAACCTCTTTGTGCACACTATTTGACCGTGCCGTTTCGACGCATCCAGGGAAAGAACTTTAGGGCCAAAAGTCAATTTTTCACTTCGAATTTTAAACAAACAATACAAAGTCTCATTCTGAATTAACAATTCGTCAGAAGTGGAGAACTTAATCTTTAAAATGGTACCTCATTTATCGATATTGTTAAGTGTGAAGGGAGAGAAAAAGATCGTCACAAAAAGTCATCTTCTAGAAATAATATATATGGTTTTTCCATACAAAAAAGAATTATCTACACCTACGCGTATGGTGCCAATAAAGAAACTCGTTAATGAAATCACAGAATGATAATAAAAGCAAATGGTTTTTAAATTTAAAAGTTCAGTGCGATTGATAATGGTAAAATAAAAAATCTAGCGAGCGCGCCATCTAGGGGAAGAAAAATTGTTTACAACGTTTATACTTCGGTTTTTAAACAAACAATAAGATGTGTAATTAACAATTCGCACGAAGCGGGGATCTTAATCTTCAAAATGGTACCTCATTTATCAATTTTGGTTAAGCTTGAAGAGATAAAAAGGGATAAAACAAAAAACACCTTTTTGAAATAATATATATATAGATAATTTTTTTTAGATCAGACAATTAAAGCAAAATAAATATACATCAGTTTGTTGGTGTTGCAGCCTGTTGCAGTTCATCTTTGGTGGCGCTACGAGCGCCGTACCGCGAATCACCCCCCGTTTCAAACTGTTTTAAATCAGAATGCATTGTGCATAAGAACCGGCCAGTTCGGTAATAATGGAACTCTCGCTGGAGAGTAATTTCTTAGTAACCTTTTATGTAAATACTGTAACTAATCTTAAATTGTAAATAAATTATGTTAATTTAAACCTGATCGTCATAACTGAAAGAGAAGTGTGCAGTATCATCACTCAAGACAAATCCGTTGAACATCTCCCAGCGCAGAATTAGCATCTGGCGTCCGCGTGACAGGACTCATTTAAAACTGAAGGTAAGCGCATGCTTACTTAATTTATATTTGCATAATGAGTAAAGATAATGTAGAAAAACTGAAGCGGCAGCGTGCTGTTTTGCGCTCCGCTACAACGAAGATTTTAACGAAAATCTCAAATACATTTGATGATTCTGAAATGATATATGATGATAAGGTAGATGCTCTGGGAGTCCTAAAAGATCAGTTAATGGAAAAAGTTGAGAAACTTAAAGCTTCAAATTCTGAAATTTTTGAAAACATTCCTGATAATGAAATTGAAGATGAAATTGAAGGAGTTGAAATGATTGATGAAAAAATTATAGAATGGAAATACAAAATTTCAAAATTTTTAAATCAGAATATTAATGTTAGATCCCAACCGGTTGTAACCGAAATTCCAAGAAATGAAATTGCTGCTTCAGCAGTTACGCAACTTAGTTCTTGTTCAAATTTAGTGAAACTTCCAAAACTGTGTATTGAAAAATTTTATGGTGATTCATCCACTTGGCTCGAATTTTGGAGTCAATTTTCTAATGCTATAGATGAAAATGAAAATTTGACAACTATTGATAAATTTTGTTATTTGAAATCTTTGTTGGGAGGTTCTGCTGCTAATGTTGTGACTGGATTTTCATTAACACATGAAAATTATAAATCAGCTATTGAACTTTTGAAAAATAGATTTGGACGACCTGACTTGACAATTAATTTACACGTAAGCAAACTTTTGAATTTGAATCCAGTTAAAAATTCTTCCAATGTAAAGGCCTTGAGAGACCTGTATGATAGCTGCGAAATTCAAATTCGTAATCTAAAATCCCTAGGTGTAGCATCTGGCAGTTATGGACACTTATTATGCCCTATTTTACTTAAACTAATACCCTCAGATATCGCGTTGGAATATAATAGAAATCGAAAGAAAAAAACGGATTTTGATATAGATGAAATTGAGTCTCGCGAAGCTACTCAACAGTTTAGTAGTTCAGAAAAATACTTCAGCGTTAAAACCGAAACTTATCGTAATGTCAAACGAAATATTCCAACGGCATATGCTTTAACAACCTCTGTTAAAAATAATTGTATCTTTTGTGAAAATTCTAACCATTTTTCTGATAAATGTAAATCTCTTTCGATTCCCCAAAAATGTGAAAAACTTAAAAGAGAAGGGCGATGCTTTTTATGTTTCCGAAAATTCCATATTGCTTCTAAATGTAGAGCCGTAAAAGAAAGTTGTAAAAATTGTCAAAGTAAATTCCATAATGCGTCAGTATGCTTGAAAGCTAATGAAAATCCGGTAGAGCCAAAAAATGAAGCGGAAACTCTTGTTACTACTGTTTCCCAATGTAAAGTAAAAGTCCCCCAATCCAGTAACGAAGTTATACTTCAAACTTGTTGTGTACGAATTTCAACTGACAAAAGTACGGCAGAAGCCGTGTGTTTGTATGACAGTGGTAGCCAAAGAACGTTTATAACAAAGGACATTGCAATGGCCTTGAGACCCCCCGTAATTGGGAAGGAAAAGCTCCTTGTCTACTCTTTCGCGTCCCGTGAGGGGGAGCAGAAAATTTACGATGTGGTCAGCGTTAAACTCAGCCACGTTGAGGATTCCAGCAAAAGCCTTTGCATTAAAGCGTTAGTGGTTGAAGAAATCTCTAACGTATTGATTTCGAAGCCACGGGTAGATAAGAATGTTTCGCGGAAGTTAGCCAAATTCGAGTTGTCGAATTGGAGTAGGGAAGGGGAGGATTCGCGAATTCAACTACTTGTGGGAGCTGACTATCTATACCAAATTACGGGAGGGGGAAAAGTTGAACGAATCACAAAATCTCTGTTTGTAAGCGAGAGTTTATTTGGGTTTTCGCTTTGCGGAGCATTAAGCATTGACGAAAGGGGGAAAAAGGAATGTGCCTCAGTTTTAAAAATAGCTGTACAAACTAATGACAATGAACGCGAGGATTTAAGAAAATTATGGGAGCTTGAAGCTATTGGAATAAAAAATAATAATGATGTATTCTCTGAATCTGATAGAGAAATCATGGATAGATTTGAAAGCGGTTTAAGCTTTACAAATAATAGATATCAAACAAAGTTACTTTGGAAGGATAATAGGGAAAAGTTAGGAGATAACTTTAATATTTCAAAGGATCGTTTTGTACATCTAAAACGAAAACTAAAATGGGATGATGCTTTATTTGATAAGTATAAGAGTATTGTATCAGAGCAATTGAGAAATGGCATAGTAGAAGAATGCCCCGACTATGAAATAGAAAATGGATACTTTATGCCCCATAGGCCCATAGTAAGAAATGACAAATCTTCAACGCAGGTTAGGATGGTTTTTGATGCCTCCGCAAAAGATTGTAATAATAAATCCCTGAATGATTGTTTGTGGAGTGGACCCAATTTAAATCCTAATATATTAGATACCCTTATTAACTTCAGGAAAAATAAAGTTGCCTTCTGCGCAGATATAGAAAAGGCGTTTCTCCAAATTGGCATTGCAGAGGAAGACCGAAATTATTTAAAATTTTTGTGGTTCGATGATACCGTTGATAATTCCTTCAAAATTTTTAGATTTAAGCGCGTTCCTTTCGGTGTTACTTGTAGTCCGTTTATTTTGGCCGCAACAATTAAATATCATATTAAAAATTTCAAAGAAAAACACCCTATAGTAGTTAAAATGTTAGATTCCTCATTATATGCAGATGACTTGATCGACGGATCAAATTGTGATGAAGAAGCCTTTTATCTGACATCAGCTGCTACAGAAATTCTTAAAGAAGCTGGTATGCATTTGAGAAAATTTAATTCTAATTCTAAAGTTTTAAAAGAAAAATGGGTGGTAAATAATCTCATCGAGAACCAGGATAATCCTAAAAATGTCGTGAAGCTCTTGGGATTAATATGGGATACAGATTCAGACCACTTACAGTTAGATATGCAACCTATTACTGAAAATTGGGACACTAAAATTACGAAAAGATACATACTAAAGACCATGCTGAAATTGTTTGATCCCTTAGGTTTTATTTCACCGTATGTTATCCGCATGAAAATTTTATTACAGGAAATTTGGGAAGGAGGTTTTGAATGGGACAGTGAATTACCTACGAATTTAAAGAATAAATGGGATAGTTGGTATTCTGAAACTAAACACTTAAGGAAACTGGAAATTCCTAGGATATATTTCCCTGATGGATTAAATTTGTCCTATGATTGTATAGAAATTCATTTATTTTGTGATGCCAGTCCTAAGGCCTACGGTGCGGTAGCTTATATTAGATATAGAAATGAAGCTAACCAGATTAAGACTGCATTTCTCTGGTCTAAAGCCAGAGTATCCCCTTTAAAACGAGTGACCATTCCCCGTTTAGAATTGTTAGGTGCATTAATTGCTGCCAGAATGTCTAAATATTTAAAAGGGGTATTAGATTTACGAAATTTGGAATTTAAGCTATGGACCGACTCTACAATAGCCTTATATTGGATTAAAGGATCTGCAGCAAACTGGAAGCCCTTTGTTTCCAATCGGGTTACTGAAATTCAATCTTTGTCAGATCCGGAAAGTTGGAACTATTGTAGCGGTCAAGATAACCCTGCTGATTTACTTACACGTGGTGAACACTTAAGCTCTTTAATAGACAATAATCTTTGGTGGCAAGGTCCTGTATGGTTATCCCTCCCTGAATCTATGTGGCCCCCTAAGGTAGGAGTTAAAGAAGACGAAGAAGTAGCAATTGAAAGAAAATCTAAGACAAAAATGACTCAGGTATGCTGTACCGTAAATGTACGATCTGAAGCCCTTTTAAATGTAGACCGGTTCAGTAAGCTCTCTCAATTGTTTAATGTTACGGGGTGGATCCTGCGTTTCCTTCATAATTCAAATCCGAAAAATTGTAAAATATCCGGTCCATTAACAACCACAGAAGTAGAAAGGGCCGAGATTTATTGGATCAAGCAAATTCAAAGATCTGCTTTCTCGGAGGAAATTGAGCAGCTACAGCGAGGAAAATCGATTTTTAAGGAATCAAAGTTGTACCACCTTAATCCCGAACTCGACGAGAATAAACTACTTGTGATTAAAGGCAGACTACAATTTTCAGATTTATATGAGCGGGAAAAACATCCGTGGGTGCTTCCCGATAAAGGAAGGTTTGTAAACCTACTTATTATTGATGCGCATGCAAGAATGTATCATTTTGGTGTAGCTGCTACCCTAGCTCATCTACGAGAGCGATATTTCATCATGAAGAGCAGAAGAATAATAAAATCTGTCCTGAAAACCTGCATGCTGTGTAAAAAGTTCAATGCCACCTCTGGAAAAGAAATTACTGCACCCCTACCTAGAGATAGAATTATCGAAACACCACCTTTTGAGACCATCGGTATAGATTTTGCAGGGCCAATTTACACTAAAGGATCTTTGGGATCAGAAAAGGCTTACATTGTGCTGTTTACCTGTGCGGTTACAAGAGCTATTCATTTAGAGCTGGTGACGAATTTAAGCACGGCTAATTTCATTTTATCTCTTAAGCGATTCTTTGCTCGAAGAGGACTCTGTAAGGTGATATACAGTGACAATGCCAAAACATTTGTCAAAACCGACTTGCTTTTAAAAGAGATCTGGAAAAGAATTTCAAAGGAAGAAGTTAAAAACTATTTAACTATGAACAAAATAATATGGAAATTTATCATCCCAAGAGCAGCCTGGTGGGGAGGTTTTTGGGAGAGAATGGTTAGATCTGTGAAAACACCATTAAAGAAGATACTCGGTAGAACTTGCCTTACTTATGAAGAAACCGAAACTATACTCACTGAAGTGGAGGCAGTAATTAATTCTAGACCCTTATCGTATGTTTACGAAGAGCCTTCAGAACCGGAACCTCTAACTCCAGCTCATTTCTTGGTAGGAAAGAGGTTAACATCGTTGCCCTGTGGAATTCCAATTATCTTCGAAACGAAATCCGATAAATCCACGTTATTAAACAAATTAAAATATCGCCAACAAATAATTGATCATTTTTGGAAAAGGTGGAGAAAAGAATATCTTCTGGAGCTACGATCAGCAAATAAACTAGATCCCGTCAAATCTTCAGCCTTCAAAGTTGGTGATATAGTCCTGATTCATGATGAAAAGTTGCCAAAACATCTTTGGAAGTGTGGATATGTAAAAGAACTTTTGCCCGGACGAGACTCTAAAATAAGGTCATGTATCCTGAAAACTCCAACTGGACTGATTAAAAGACCGATACAACTACTGTATAAACTTGAATTAGATTCGATGGAGAAATCAAATGAACAACAATCTTAGAACTTTAACCTTATTTGATTTGTTATATTGTGCTTGATTTTAATATTTTTTATTCTCATTTTAGAATTCAACTTAATTTTACTAAACTTTAAAGTGTTTGAAAATTTGGTAATCTTTCTTAGTATGTAAGTATGTCTTTACATTTATTGATTTGTATTCAAGAAGCTATCATCATTTAGGTAATGTTTTGTTTTAAATTTTGTATTGTTCTTATTTATGTATTGTTTGATGAACAACTGTAATTGTTCATCCGGGGGCAGTGTGTTGCAGTTCATCTTTGGTGGCGCTACGAGCGCCGTACCGCGAATCACCCCCCGTTTCAAACTCTTTTAAATCAGAATGCATTGTGCATAAGAACCGGCCAGTTCGGTAATAATGGAACTCTCGCTGGAGAGTAATTTCTTAGTAACCTTTTATGTAAATACTGTAACTAATCTTAAATTGTAAATAAATTATGTTAATTTAAACCTGATCGTCATAACTGAAAGAGAAGTGTGCAGTATCATCACTCAAGACAAATCCGTTGAACATCTCCCAGCGCAGAATTAGCACAGCCAAACTTACAATGCCATACCACTCCGAATGATTGCTTCCGTTATTTTTTTAATATCCATTGTTTCTTCAATTAAATCACCTTGCGTTGCTTGTAAGTGACACCTACGTTTCCTAGTAGTTTTAACCTTACATTTCCTATAATGTTAGTCTCAGTCTGGTCAGCAAAAGTTTCCTAATGTTGTTAATCTATTTTAATTTTTATCTGATAGAGTCACAGAAATTTTCCTTCGTATAAAAATTTACAGCACGCGAGAAGTGGGTAGCCTCGAGCTGAAATGGGATCAAACTAAACTAGTAAACAATTTAACCAATTCTTTTAACAGCAAGGTAAGCCTAAGAAAGGCGTTCGAATGTACACTTACTATTTAAACAAATTTTGAGCTTATCTAATTAGGTTGTCTTTTCGTGATCTTGGAGGCAGGCCGTGCTAATTTTTTTCTAACAGCACTGAAACCCGGTTATACCGAACAAATAATCTGTTTGTTTTCAACATCCAAGTCTGTGCCAAGTTAAAATTGCCTGGGGTCATTATTCCTATGCCTTGTTACTTTCGATACACAAAGCTAAGAAGGTTTCTGTTTTTTTTTTTTTTTTCCAATCCTAAATAGTATTCGAGAAATCGAGGGAATATCTAATTATGGGCATAGAATTATTAGAACATGAAGAATAATAATTTATTTTTATCACTGATTATCTGAATGTTTCAATGTCTGTTCTAAAAAACAAGCAAACAATTCTTGAATGTCTGTTCCACAAAAAATTTTATTCTTTGTGGGAAAATAAATTCAAAATTAAATTGGCAAATTTTTCAGAAAATCTAGTTTAGAAATTTAACTTTAAATGGAGAGTTTTCTGTTCCACAAAAAAATTTATTCTTTGGGGAAAAATAAATTCAGAATAAAATTGGCAAATTTTTCTTGGGTCTTGGAGACAAGCCGTGCTAATTTTTTTTCCGACAGCCCTGAAACCCAGTTATACCGAATGAATAACCTATTTGTTAAAATCTAATTATGGGCATAGAATCTAATTTAGAAATTTAGCTTTGAATTTAACTCTAGAAAAATCTAGTTTAGAAATTTAACTTTGAATGGGTCTTGGAGACAAGCCATGCTAATTTTTTCCGACAGCACTGAAACCTGGTTATACCAAACAAATAATCTGTTTGTTAAAATCTAATTATGGACAGAGAATTCTTAAAGCATAGAGAAATAATAATTTATTTTTATCACTAATTATCTAAATGTTTGAATGCCTGTTCGACAAAAAATTTTATTCTTCGTAGAAAAATAAATTCAAAATAAAATTGGCAATTTTTTCAGAAAATCTAGTTTAGAAATTTAATTTTGAATGGGGCGTTTTCCTTATAAAGCTAGATGTGTACAGATTTTGGCCATCTTTCATCATGTCTAATAGCTTAATTACATATAGGTCTATAAAATTATGACAAACAGCTCTGAATACCTTTTATTTTTTCAATGCAGCAGGCACTTGTCTCTAACGGTAGGTACCTCTTCTGACATCGGCCCATAAAGACCCACGAAGATTTGCTGGCTACTTTATTATGGGAGCACACTATAGGTGAGCCAGCATTGCCCCATATGAGGAGGACGAGACGGAAACGACCAAGCCTTATTTGAGATTTGAAACCAAGCCCACTGCGTGGGAGCTACGCTAACTACTATACTATGTGGCCGGCAGCTCGGAAAACAAAATATTCCAATCTCTGAAAAATTAAGGTAAGATAATTTGTTGGAAGCGCTACGGTCTTCTTTTGCTTCATAAGGAATGGCAGAATATTTAAAATTAGTTGATCATAATACACTGCTGGCCACTGTAAATGCAACACCCTCAAGGAAACATGCAAATAACATGAAATTTACAACATGCATTAGCGGAGGTGACATATGCAAATGATTAGAATTTCAGCGCAGACGCACATCACGCGCGCCTGTGGCGCCACTTCAAAGTGCTATTTAAGGCTTGGAGATTTCAACGATTTCAAGTTCGGCAATTGTGTTTTTCTTGTGGTTTTTTCAAAAAAAACGATCAATTATGCCTCGTCGAAAACAGCGATCATCTTTTGATCAAGTATCCGAGTTCGACAGAGGAAGGATAGTGGCCTACTGAGATTGTGGATTATCTTTCACGGAAATCGGTAGTCGTGTTCAACGAAACCAAACAACTGTAATGCGGATATGTGATCGTTGGATGTAGGAGGGTACGACGGACCGGCGTGTTCGATCGCATCCACCTCAGCGCACCACGTGATGACAGGCAAATTGTACGCATGGCAGTGACGGATCGCTCAGTCACATCACGAACCATAGCACAGCACATGCAGTCTGTAACGCATCATCCAGTGTCTGCGCGTACCATTCGACGCCGTTTACAGCAGAGTGGTCTGTCCGCAAGACGTCCATTGCTTTGTCTACCCTTGACGCAGAACCACAGACGTCTCCGCCGCCAATGGTGCGATGACAGAAGGATGTGGACGGCAGAATGGAATGAAATTGTCTTTACTGACGAGTCACGCTTCTGTCTGCAACACCACGATGGTCGCATTCGAGTCTGGAGACACCGTGAAGAGAGGATGCTGAACAGCTGCGTTATGCACCGCCACACTGGTCCTGCACCGGGTATTATGGTATGGGGCGGTATTGGATATCACTCTCGCACACCTCTAGTACGCATTGCCGGTACTTTAAACAGCCAGCGCTACATCTCCGAGGTGTTGGAGCCATTTGACCTTCCTTACCTTCAGGGCTTGCCCACAGCCATATTTCAACAGGATAATGCGCGACCACACGTGACACGCATTGTCCAAAGGTTCTTCGTCAATCGCCAGATTGAATTGCTTCCCTGGCCGCCTCGCTCTCCGGATCTTTCGCCGATAGAAAACATGTGGTCCATGGTTGCTCTACGATTGACCCAGATTCCATCCCTAGCTGCCACAGCAGATCAACTTTGGCAACGTGTTGAAGCTGCTTGGTCTGCTGTACCCCAAAAACTCCTCCAAAGTCTCTTTGAATCAATGCCGAGGCGTGTGGCAGCGGTGATCTCCAACAATGGCGGCTACTCTGGCTACTGATTTTGGCAGGAACCACACTTCACAGAAGTCTATAAATTTAATCATTTGATACTTGGTCAACATGTTATCTACAAAATAAATTTTGTTGTGATATCTCTTGTCTTTCTTGGTGTTGCAATTTGGGTGGCCAGCAGTGTATAATAAACAAGAAATCACGATTTAAATGAGGAGTTTTAGTCAAGTAATTTATAACCATGAATTTCAATATTTTTTTCTAAAAAAAGGTGTAGTTTTTTCCCCTATTAATTATTAGTCATGTAAAATTACACATGTCGAAATCTAGTGACGATATTCATTTACTAATCTGCATATATAAAACAATTCCGTGACTGACTGACTGACTGACTGACAGATAACGCACAGACCAAACCGCTGGACCTAAAGGGCTGAAATTTTGCATGGCGATTCTTCTTATACTGTACAGGTGCACTAGAAAGATTTTTGAAAAATTCTTCTTAGATTTTTTTTAATTAAATTTTTAAGCTGTTTTTGAAACTTTTGTAAAGTTTGCATTTAAAACAATAATCTGAGGGTTATAAAATTTATATCATAAGAAAGATCATAAAAGTTCCTTTGAAATGAAATATTTTTTGAATATGTACCTCCCTTTTCTGATTTTTGGTGGATTTTTAAAGATTAATTTTTAGAATTGAATTTATTAAATGCTGATCACGGGAGTTCTTTTCTTTTTGTGATACTTTAAATTAATTTTCTGTCACTTTTCATAACAACGAAATAAATTGACAAAAAAATATTGAAATACAGTAAAATATAAAATTTAACCAGTAGACTAATTGAGATGGACGTTTTTTAAGAATTTAATTCAAAATAGTATGTTTTATGAATATTAAACATACAAATTAATTGCATGCTTGATCGTTGTATTTAATTTTATTATTTTCTTCTACATTATTTTGTCTATAAAAATATTATATATATATATATATATATATATATATATATATATATATATATATATATATATATATATATATATATATATATATATATATATATATATATATATATATATATAAGATAAAGTTGAAAGAGAAATACCAGTATGAGCACTAAAGCTACTACAGCCAGGAACCATATATTGATATTGGGGGGATTAATTGCATACATTGACCGTTGTATTTAATTTGAATGTACTCCGTAGCGAAGCACGGGTATTCAGCTAGTATACAATAAACTATTTGGAAGAAATTTTAGCACAAAATAATGATGTAAAGACGACGAGGACATTATTTATAAGTCCTAAAAATTTAAAGCAAGAAACGTGTCACAGCTGACCGTTTAAAATAAATATTATGCAATTTGCCACGAAAACTTCGTACAAAATATCAGAAGCTAATTGAATACTCGCATTATGACAACAAGATACATTTCATAGGCACAGCACGCGACGTGTGAACATGGGATCACCATGGATTTTGTTAATGACTATGTAAGACAAAACAAAAATAGAGAGAGAAGGAACATTTCCCCCTGCCTCCGCTCTCGTCTTCCTGCTTTGGAAGCGTTTCACATTTCGCTTTGCCCGAGAAAACATACGCTAAAGTTTCACATCAATATGTTTTCATAAGGATATTCATCTATAAACAGTGTGAATTACGTACTTTTCATTCCGCTTAATTTTTTTTTCAAATTAGTTATAACAAAGCTTAATAACTAATTTTCAGCCTTTTCAAATTTATTATAATTCAGCCTTTTCAAATTTTTACTTCTAATTAATTTTAATAATTAAATATGTTCATTGGTTGCGTTAAGTAAACCAGTGACAGCTATTAACGAGTGATAAAACAGTCAGTGGTCACCAAATAAAGTACTAATGAACTTAATTTTACTAACAAAGTGTCTGACATTTTGTGGCATGTTCACATATAATCGGTCAGCGCCAGCGTTAAAGATTCCGTTGGTGCTGATTGGTTAAATGGGTCAATATGATTGGTTGAAATTTTTCACGCTGACGCTGACGGATTCTATGTGAACAGGCCCTTACTTTCTGGTAAATAGTTCTAAGAAAAGCCTTAATTTGGTTGACAATAAGGCTGACACTGTTGGTCACGGAATGTATTCGGAAAAAACAAATATTATACCTTTCCAAACTTTTGATATTATTGTCTCTTACAGCCGTATCCGAGAACCCGAACTAACTCGTCAATTCAAGTACCGTAAAATCTTGACTATAATACGCACACGTGTATAATAAGCATGCTTGATTTTCTGCGAAATTTTCGGAAAAAATTAAAATTCGACTATAATACGCACCCATAACTTTTCAATATTTTATTTAAAAATTGCACAAATATGTATTAACATAAATAAAATTTGTAATAAAAAGAAACGAAAACGTCCAATTCGGTAGAAAAAAAAACTTAAATTTTTAATTCAAAACAAATTATCAGTCTTAATCACTTTCACTAGAATACAGCTCATCTATTGTTTGCCGATTATTCAATGTTTAAAACTACGGTGTTTTTTTTTTTGTACACGAGTATAATACGCACCCTCATTTTTGCGGACTAAAATGTGAAACAAAGTGCGTATTATACTCAAGATTTTACGGTATGTTGATTTTTCATTTATATGACAGCTTCTCAGACGTGTGTAAATTTATCACGGTAAAAATGCGAATACTAAGCTTTAATAAATAACTAAGCAAGTCCTTGTTAATACAACGATTTGAATAATGATTCAAAAGACAAAATTGTTTTAAACAACGAGAAATAAAATTTTCAATATTGATAAAATTAATTCTGAAAGTTATAGTGTAAACCTGATCGTCGTGATCCGATGTATAAGCCACTCGTAATATTAATGCAGACACTAATACATGTCTATTTACATCTTGTTTATTATAAAATCAATATCTAGACTAATATTAATATATACACGTTTGTTCCGAAGAACCATCATACATCAATTCAAAGGCACGGAGTTCATAAATCAGTTCGATATAGAGACCCTGTCTCTTCATTCTCTCCGCTTGCCCGCGTGCCCGCGGCAAAGTCTCGTCTAAAAAAAGCCCTGTCTAATCGTCTTTTCATCATTTATACCTTTTTCCTCGTTTCTCGAAGGTTCCATTCTTTTATGTGTTTGATGCCATCCCCTATACAGGGATTCGTCAGCTGGTCACCTCCAGGCTGCGTTTCCTTTTTGTCAGCCCGACACCCCGGGCATTGCATTGTCTCTTTGTTCCTGGATGGTCTTTTCCTAACGAATGACCCTTTTTCCACTTAGGGAATCACATCTGTACTGGATTTTCCAAAGTTAGGATTGAGTCTGTTTACAGACTATATGAGAGTCTCATATATAGATTAAATGTTTTTTTAGGCTACTTCAACTTTGTAAGTAAACGCATTTCATGAGATACATTTCAGAAAGTCATTTTTATAGCACCTTATTTAGAGCCACTAGTTCAGCGGTTCCTAACTTTTTGTTGATTACGGACCACTCGTCTAAAAAAGAATTCGTCAGGGATCATCTCCCAACCAATCCTCTTAGACACAAAAATGGGTTTTATTTGCTAAATAAACAAACTATTTGTAATTGACAACTTTAATAAAAAGTTACAAAAGAATTTAACAGCAATAACAAATTTGACGTAAAAGTAAACTTAATAGCAAACATAAAAGCCTATCAAAACTAAAAAAATAAACGAGATTTTCCAGCTTGCATTTGCTTTACTACCCGTAAAATGGCTGTGACGCTGCGAATCCGCGCCATGAAAAATATATTAGAAATTTTTAAGCAGAGCAAAGATTTTTTTCGTACTCAAAACGTCAGAGAGCAGAAAAATACAGGATTTTTTTTTAGAATTTGAACAACAAAAAAATAATTTGCACCCAATATTAAGTAATTACAAGATAAAAAGAACTTTTTATAAACCATGTTTTTAAATTTTCTGTTGAATCATATAAACTTGACAATTCTAAGTATTAATAAATACTTTTTTAAAATTGTTTTGATGAATTATCCCATCAACTTGAAAGAAAATGAAGTTAATTGGAAGTTAACTTGCGTTTAACTTTTCGTTCCCGTCCCGGCCGAGAGATGGCTACACCAGTCTACAAAACAAAATTAACTGAAAATAATAAAAACATGGTAAAAATCTGCTTAAAGATGGCTAAAAGTATTTTAAAAAATGCATTGTCATCGTGTTCTGAGCTATTCTAAAAGTTTCAAATGTCTAGCTAGTCGGGAAGTTAGTTAACAATCGATTGCAAGATTTGTACTGGACAAACACACAAACAAGAAAGCAAGTTAATAAAAACATGGTTAAAAAAATATTGTTTAACTTTGCGGTCGTTTTGAAACGATGAAACTTATTTAAAAGAGAAAAAATAATCCTTAACTCACGGATCACCGGTTAGGAACCACTGCATTAAATAAATAATAGAATCAAAAAAAAAAAAAAAAGAAATACATACAGCTAGCTTTAAATACATTTAACAAAGTTTCACCAAAAATACTAGTTTATACTTAAAACTTAAATCAACAGTAAAAAACATTTACTAATGAATATTAAAGTATGTCATATCAATAACTGTGACAAAATATTTTCATAAATATTGATAAAGGGGTGAAATAGAGACAGTGTAATAAATTTTAAAATTCGTGGAAATATTAGAAAATTCTATTTTCATCTTTAATAATTTTATAAAACATTTGATTGGTATATATATACATAACTTCCATAAAATTTTAAAATAAAGTAATTTGAAGAATATATAAAAGTTTAGCACATTAACTAGAATAAAATAAATTAGTAATATATATATATATATATATATATATATATATATATATATATATATATATATATATATATATATATATATATATATATATATATAAAGTTTGACTATTCATCCCATAAAACTAATACCTCATTTTTATTGACTCCAATAAAGTTAGCCCCACCCCGAGACAGGATATCAATATTAGTTCTTTATTCCGATTTTTTAGTTTTACTTTATTCGGTATTATTTTCTAAAATTATTGTTTCAGTAAGTTTTATTTTCTTTTCATCGTGGTATACGCAATACTTATTCTGTGCAAGAATATAGTATTTTTTTTTTATTTATTTGTCCTTCAAATCATAATCAATATTACTATTTTTACAGTTTGTTAAAATAACCTCCGGTTGAACGTTTTTTATTCAAAACAATAGAAAATACCGTCAGAAGGAAAAAGATGGCAAGTTCTCTCCTAATGTATTCTATGTGTCCTAGCAGATATCTTTCTTTTGTTCACTGCCAGTTATGAACACTTTAACAAGTTCCAAAGGACTTTATCATCGGTATTTTGAATGAGACAGTTTATAATTTCAATAGATTTTTTTAAAAAAGAAAAAAATCAATGCAGTTTGAAAACTGGTGCTTTAGTTAACTGCACCCAATTATTCCAAAAATGATCCGAGTAGTTCTTTGCATACTGAATGCACTAAAATGAACTTAGAATGCCTATTTACAGGGAGGGGGGGGGGGGGAATGGTTTAATTTCTCCAATATTTGAAAAATTCTCGATAAAGTTTTTAATCTGCTATTTCTTAAAAATTCATAACTTGAGAAATAAATATATTGTTACCTCCTGGTAGATGAATCCTTTTGAATATTTTTAGCATTGTCACGTCTCATCGAAAACCAGTTTCCGTTCCCTTGACCATTGTAAAATGTATTGCAACAAATTTTGGATTCACTTGGATTCCTTCTTAGTTCCTCAATTATTTCATTAACTTGAAGCATATTTCAAAATAGTTTATGTCACTGAGCACGCTTTACGAATTGCACCATCAAGTTTTATTCCTGTTTATTTAACACTATGAATAAAAGTGGCACTATCATACCTCTGTCTCTGTTTAAATTGAAAAATTAATAATAAAATTAAAGAACACCGTGGTAATATCACAACGAGTCCAAAAGAATTAGCAAGTAAAACAAAAATGCTGCCAAAAGATAACTGGAATTTAGATTCAGGGAGATAAGCAGACGATAATATCAATCTTTCGGGAAACAAAATACAACCGCTTTATTTATAAACAAAAGAGATCTAAACTGAACATATTTTTAAAAACCGATATTTGCCGGTGTTTACCTCTAACCGATATTTACCTCTAACCTTCTGCCCTTCATATTTTGTCTTCATTGGGCCTTAAGACCTGTTAACATAGGAGTCCGGTAGTGGAAGCGTAAAAGGAAAGATGACGCTGAGACGGAAATAAACCAATCATAGGCGTTAAAAATTTCATTGCTAATCGTTTGGAGGTTTGTCATTGGTTAAATATATTTCAATACTTTAACGCTTCCGCTACCGGACTCCTATGTGAACAGGCCCTTAGTTTCCGAGCATATAAAAATTTCGCTGTGCGAAACTGACGTCTTCGTGATGTATAATAGTCTTAATCGACAATAATGGTCATTCGTTTATTTTACAATGGTCCGTCACGTTGAGACCATTTTCGCCCAACAAAATCTTCGTATGCCCTGTGAATAAGGCCCATTTTGTACCAATGAACGAAGTATGTTTAAATACTAGCAGCAGATCGACAAGAATCATGTGGGAAGCATCTGTTAATACTGGCAAGGGAAACAATTCTATGGTTTCAGACTGAACTGAAATGTATATTCTTTCGCAAAATCTGTTGAAAAAATAAATAAATAAAACATCCGATTGCTGAAATAAGTTGAAGAAACCAAAGTGAATTTCTTATGGTCGACTGGTCGAATTATCATCTAAGGATCAACAGCATTTCTAAAACAAAATGTAGCTCCAGCAGTAAAATATATTTGAAATATCATGGTACGGAGATGCATTGAAGACGGCAATTTTTACTTTTTTTTTTTTGGTTGAAATAAACGTAAATATCTTGACAGTTAAAAAGGCAATTTTAAATCTTCAGCACAACTTGAAAAAAATATAATGCACTTTGCAAAATCATATCAAATTCTACCAAGTCCCTTTGGACACTGCTTTAAATGTTTGACTTTAGAAGGTGAATAACTTTCTCTGTGGCAATAAAAAAGAAAAAAATCCATTACAGGACACAGGCCCCAATGACACATATTTAGCAACAATCTAAAATTTAAAAACAAAATGTTACTTGTAAAAATCAACTGAATGTAATGGAACCCAAGCCGGAGAGGTTAAATCACGTTCTTAAAAATTAACGGAAATAATAAAAAAAATAAAAATAATTCTGGAAATTCAAAGAAATAAGTTTCTCATTTTTATTTGATTAAGATCGATGTTTGAATCGAACTCGGTGTACAAGATGCATAAAAAAAATAGAGACATAACGAAAAAAAGTTACTTGAACAGTGTTTGAAACTGATGGAAATTTCTTTTCCCGTTTCTAAGAAAGAAACTTTCGTTTCTAATTTGTTTTTTTAACTCCGTATACTATCTTATTAATATTCATTACATTGTAATTTCTATGAAATGATTATGAAAGACTTCTCTGTCGGAGCAGATACAAGAAAAGGGGGGAAAACATTCCCCTAGCCGGAGTACGTAGGATGGAAATTTCTTTTCCCGTTTCTAAGAAAGAAACTTTCGTTTCTAATTTGTTTTTTTAACTCCGTATGTACTATCTTATTAATATTCATTACATTGTAATTTCTATGAAATGATTATGAAAGACTTCTCTGTCGGAGCAGATACAAGAAAAGGGGGGAAAACATTCCCCTAGCCGGAGTACGTAGGACCATTGGCAGATCCCAAAACAAAGTTTTATGTTTAGGGATCCAGTTAGAATCATTTCCTTAAACTCAGAGTCAACTCTCAAGCTATTGCCTTGAAGGATTTTTAAGATTTCCCGCGGAATATAGTGTAAGGCCCGTTGCACACACAGCGTTTTTATCTCTAGCGGAAATTTTCTATCGGACGTCGTTCCAACAGTAGACCACAGAAGTCAATTGGAGCTTGCACACACAGTGGAAAATGAAATTTTTCTTCGACGGTCGCTTGTGCAGCTGTCGAGTGCCACTGTGCGCTGGCGGCTTCGTTGACGCCAGATTGAAGTAGTTATCCATGTGACCCTATGCACGCTTAGGCCCGTTGCACACACGGCGTAGGCGGAAATTTTCCATCGGACGTCGTTCTAAAAGTAGAGCTTACACACACGGCGAAAAACTCCGTCGAAGGGGAGAAAGGCCCACCCCTCCTTTTCGAATCCTGCACGTGTCCAAGAAACCAGAGGGGTCGCACCAACGCCCCCCTCCTCCCAGCCGGGATCGGAGGAGCCCTCCTTTTCAAATCCCCTTTACGATTCCAAGAAAACCAGCGCCCCCCCCCCAGCAAACCCCCAACCACACCCTCGAAAAAGACCCTACGACGGTAGAATGCGCTGTGTGTGTAAGCTTGCATAGGGTCACATGGATAACTACTTCAATCTGGCGTCAACGAAGCCGCCAGCGCACAGTGGCACTCGACAGCTGCACAAGCGACCGTCGAAGAAAAATTTCATTTTCCGCTGTGTGTACAAGCTCCAATTGACTTCTGTGGTCTACTGTTGGAACGACGTCCGATAGAAAATTTCCGCTAGAGATAAAAACGCGGTGTGTGCAACGGGCCTTACACACACAGCGCATTCTACCGTCGTAGGGTCTTTTTCAAGGGTGTGGTTGGGGGTTTGCTGGGGGGGGCGCGCTGGTTTTCTTGGAATCGTAAAGGGGATTTGAAAAGGAGGGCTCCTCCGATCCCGGCTGGGAGGAGGGGGGCGTTGGTGCAACCCCTCTGGTTTCTTGGACACGTGCAGGATTCGAAAAGGAGGGGTGGGCCTTTCTCCCCTTCGACGGAGTTTTTCGCCGTGTGTGTAAGCTCTACTTTTAGAACGACGTCCGATGGAAAATTTCCGCCTACGCCGTGTGTGCAACGGGCCTAAGGGCCTGTTCACATAGGAGTCCGGTAGCGGAAGCGTTAAAGTATTGAAATATATTTAACCAATGACAAACCTCCAAACGATTAGCAACGAAATTTTTAACGCCTATGATTGGTTTATTTCAGTCTCAGCGCCATCTTTCTTTTTACGCTTCCGCTACCGGACTCGTAAGTGAACAGGTCCTAACACTGCATTTTTCAGTGTACCGTTTATGCACAAGCACCTATCCTGTTAGTTTAAACCATCAACTATAGCGGGATTCGTAAACCCTATAAAATTGGTAAAACTAACTCGAAACATGTATTTTACTATACATCCCACGCTTCAAATTTTCGCAGCAACCCGCATCGTAGATAAAATATCCCAGGCGCGTACAAATTTTTTGTACATTTTAACAGAAAAACCTACCAAATCTGTGAATCCATTGCGTTAGGAATCACTCAAATTTTAAAATTTCGTGGGAATTTTTCAAGCTATGAGCAATGCATCAATTTCCCCGGGTTGAGGGGGGGGGGGGGGGGGGGGGGGGGGAGAGAAGGATCCATTACAGATAATACCAAAACCAATACTGGTAATGGATAGGACGCATCTATAATCAAGGGTGTCACTGCGCTGTCGCAATAGATATTTGCAGTGGCGTAGCTAGGGGGTTGCGGTCCGCACCGGGCGGCACATATTTTAGGGCGGCATATTTTTATTTAGTATTAGTTGTAAAAAATCACTTGTTCAATTCATAAGTTTACTATTCAATTTCTACGAATTATGAATTACTATATGATTCAACAGTATAGATTGGAAAATTCTGTCCCCAACATTGTAATTTTGCTAAGAATTTTTTTAACAATCGCTATCAGTGTCGCTAGTTGCGAAAGGAGCTTCTCCAAATTGAAGTTGATAAAAAATTATCTTCGTTCCACAATGAGAGATTTAAGACTACAAAATCTTGCAATATTGTCTATAGAACAAGAAATTACAAATAATATAAATTTTGAGAGCATTATACACGATTTTTCTACTATGAAAGTTAGAAGAGTAAATATATAAATATCTTTTGTTTACATACACATATGTGTACAATTTGTTTGTTTATCCAAAAGAAATGAAATTATTTATCTTTATTTATAAATATAAAATAAAACATTTTATGGAATTTTTTTTATAAATTAGATATGTTTTGTCTCATAGGTGGGGAAATTGCGACCTCCGTAAGTTTCTTGTGGTCTTTATAAAAGTTGCATTTATAGGTATATCAACTTAAGCGGCCTCCTTTATTACTGCCTCATTTAAATATGGCATCCAATGGTAAAAACGTTCCCCACCTTAGTTTGTCTCAATTACAATTATTTATTTATGTTTATTAATTTATAAAAACCACCAATTGATTGACTTAGAAAGGGCGGCAAATTGGAGACCGCCCCGGGCGGCAAAAGTTCTAGCTACGCCACTGGATATTTGATAGTCCAATATTTACTGCAGCTGGCACGCAACGAATTATCTCAGATGGCAGTTGATCAGGGATTGACCCTTTCACCTCTGGCATTTCGAACGCCCATTAAGTTTGAGTTACGTATCATCATCCTTGCCGAGAAAATTTATTACAAACAGAAATGAAACGCAAACGTGCGCTGCCATTTCCTTTATTTACGAAGTGTGCTGACAAATGATCTGGTTGCTATTATAGAACTTGCACTTCTGGAGCAGTAGAAAACGGAATTACAAACGTGTATCACTGAAAGCAAATAAACTCACTCCTGCACACCTCCCAATATTCATGAGCCAAGTCTCAACTGGAAACGTTTCAGAATCCATACAAATTGGTGTTAAAGAAAGAAAGAAAAAGAAAAACCCGAAGTTAGAGAAAGTTAAACACAAATTGGCAACGTAGCATACAAGAATCTTAAAACTCTTGATACTGTCACCTTTGCTCAGAAGTTCTGCTCTCAGTCTCATTCTTTTAACTTAAAAAGTGTTCAACATATTATTCCATCCTTAATTGGATGTTCAAATGTCTCAGATGGTAAATTTTTGCGGTTTTAAATATCAATCTAGAACAGTGGTTCTCAACCTTCTTATGTCTACACACCTTCCCTTTGGATGATCTACACGAGGCCTTCATAATATATATGTAACGGCCGAAGTCCGGCCACTTCTAGCATTGGCCCAAGCCAGCGGTTTCCAACCTTTATGGTACTACGCCTCCCTAAAAAAGAAATTTTTTTTCCCGCGCCTAACTAAAAAAAAAATCTTTTTCCGAGCCTCCCTATCTTTTAATAGATATAATAATATAGACACGCTTTAAATAATAACTTTATTACAAAAAAAATTAAAACTACAATTAACAGAATAATAAGATTTTGCTGTAACAATACGAACATGCATATTTATTTTTATATTAAATTACTAATTAAACTACATCTGACGCATCAAAATTAAATGTGAGGTTGGTTGTTGTTTATAGTTCCAAAGTTTATCAAATGTTGGAGGCAATGTGGTGAGTGTCGCTCGTAACTCTTTTTCGGCTATTAACCTGGTTCGATATTTCGTTTTCATTGCAGCCAGTGCCGATAAGCCCATTTCGCATAAATATGACGTTACAAACAGTAGAAGCACTTGCATTGCTTTGCAATACAAAGATTCACTCAAAATTGAATTGATTTTATTTTGAAACTTTTGTTTTAGTGAGCTATCGCATGACAGTTCTATCAAATTTTCGTTTTCGATGGTTGTCAACTCAAATTCGTCTATTTATAGATATTACGATTTATTCGTTTATTTATAGATATTATGGTATGAACATTGATTTTTTATTAAAAAGTTTTGGCGCCTCCCAGGTTGGAAACCTCGGGCCTAAGCTCGAAATAATCGAGAATTTACGACTTCGAGCTTTGGACGGCAAATTCACAATACAACCGACAGTGAATGGCTAGTTTGCCAATTGCCCAAGAAAAAATTTCCTTTTCTCTTCGATTTTGAAGTACATATTTTATAAAGTCGAACCTCAAGGGGAATGAGAAAACTCTGAATTATCGAGGATTTCGATTTAATAATAACACGGGAGTGTTAGGCAGGTTCAAGGGGAATGGAAAAACTTCCGATTTATCAAGGAATTCGATTATATCGGGGTTCCACTGTACCTTGACTAAACTGGAATTTTCACAGTGGTAACAATATAAGAACTGGTATAATCGGCTCCGCAAAACTTAAAAGCTTTGGCCACTTTTTTTTTTTCGGACAATTCATGAAATGACCATCCATTGGCAGACCAAAACAGTCGTCTCGATTATTTCAGGCTTTGGCAAGTGGCTAGGCCAGACTTCGGACATTACATATATATATACAGTGAAATCTCGATCTATCGTTTTTCAAGGGACCGATTGAAATGAACGATAGATGCGGAAACATAACAAAGCAATATGATCATTACGACTGGATAAAATGAACGACACATGCGGAAAAACGATGGATCCGAAAACGATCGATCGAGATTCCACTGTATATATATATATATATATATATATATATAAAACACAAGTAGCCCTAATAAAATACGGTCTTCACAAATTTTTGGCTAGCCATCCCACCTTCCCAGGGGAGGGGCGCCCCCTAGGTTAAGGACCACTATCTAGAGCAGGGGTGGGCAACCTTTTTGAGAGCGCGTGCCAAAATCGGCCAAACCTCTAACAAAAAATTCTTCCACATGCCAACCGAAATTTCTTGAACATTTTTGATATGTTAATATTTTATTTTAAGTGATTATGTAAATCATGTAAAACTGATTGAATGAAAAAAATTCTGACAGGTTTTTACGAAAAAGTTTTTTTGTGGATATTTTTTATTAGTTTGTAAGTATAATTTTAACTACCAAACATATTCACATAATTTAAAGACATTAGCAGCATAAACACAAAAATTTAAGTTTTTTCAACTAAGCAGTCAATTTTTTCCAGTTAGGCAATTGTACGAATAATACACACTAAAAGGTTATTACATATAATCTTTTGCTGATTTTGAATCCCTTATAAATGATGTATAAAAAAGAAAATATATTTAATTAGCTTCAAAACTATATTTCAACAAACCAGAACATTTGAAGCTTTCAAAAGAAAGCATCAGATGATACTAGAGACAGAAAACTTGTTGGCTCTTTTAATATATTATCAGTGGGACTTCTGCTGCAGCAGAACTGATGGCAGAAATTTTATATTGGGTTTATATTTAATAACCTTGAGAGAGATGTATGCACTACTAGTTTCATCCGTCAGACTATTCCTGTTACAAAACCTAATGAAGTTCATCAATAAGAACAAAGATTCAAAAGCATATGTAGATGAAAATATGAATAAAAGCTGCAAAGTTTTTTAGACATAATTTTCTGGAATAGTATTCAGTCCTTAATATTTTGGGCAAGGACTTCCTTTACGTGCCAGAAGCAAGTCATCAGCGTGCCACATATGGCACGCGTGTCAAGTGTTGCCTACCCCTGATCTAGAGCAGTGGTTCCCAACCTATAGAAATCTGCAGACCACTAAGACAGAAATTGAACCATGTGTGGATCACCACCACCTCCCACCAACTTGAGGGGGTGAATCTTCCGGGGGGGAAGGGGGGGGGAGATATAGAATATCCCTCAGGTAAAAGAGATACAGGATTAATGTACTCACATTCTAACATATATTTTAATAATGAAACAATTGTTAAACTTTTAAGGAATTTTAACTTAATTTTAACACTTGATAGTCATTGGATTTATTCGGCCCATCTAAGTTCATTGAACATTGCTTTCAAAATCCCCATTTGGCAACTTTTTTATATGTGGTGCCGGACCACTCCCAGGGCTCTGGTTGGGAACCACTGATCTAGAGGATTGAATAATTTGTCTGAAGGCCTTTTTTGGCTGTGAGGGTGAAAAAATCCTCAAGCAACTTGGATACAATTACTAAACATGCAGCTGTGCTATTATACTTGCTGTCTATAGATTAACTTGTGTGAAACTTCTACAAGTTTGTGTGAAACTAAATTATTAAAAAATAATTTTTTAAAAAAAAGTTAGGCAATTTTTTTAAAAGAAATCACACATGAAGGAAAACTTGACTTATGACAGTGAAGAAAATTTTTCCATAACATTTAGAGTCAGTTTTTCTTTTTCCAAGACAACCTATGACAACTGATTGTTCCATTATAGATGAATGATGCAAAATAATAAAACCAATCATTTGGTATATTAAATGATCCTATAACAGCAAATAGATTCCCATAACTTAAACATCATCTCTTTCAACTCAATATAACACAGTTCATCCAAATTTTCTGAATCTTCTTTTACAGGTTCAATTTACCCCTTAGAGCCTTAAAGTAACGAGTCACAATAACTTTTCTGTATTTCATAGAAAAATGGGAACACTTTAGCTTTTCTTCAGTCAATAAATATGAAGAACTCATTTATCATTATTAAAACATATTTTAATGATTAAAAACTGATCTAGACAAATCATGCGTCCTAAATTGGTGAATACAGTAAAGATATGCTGTATACTTAATTCTAAAAATAATTGCTTTCCCTTAACATTATGTAGATTACCTGTACATCTCAAACAGAAAAAAAATTTCAATAAAAAAACCCTAAGGAATAAAGGAATAATTTTTTTTTTTTAAAGTTAAGGCTGGTAAACGAAAGAATACAATTAAATTCATTTGCCGGAAGAAAATCTGACATTATATGAAATATTTCAATTTAACTGTATTAAAATTGCATTGCTTTTAAACTAAATTTATGCAGTTATTCTTGAGATTATTTACGTATTTCCCATATCATCACAGAAAACTGGGAGTCAGCAATACTTTCAATTTTATACATCCAGAAAATTGGTGATCTTGTTTAGTATTAGCTACATAATACACTAAAAAATTTTCCCCCACAGCAAAAGAGGATACCCTAGATCTACATCTCTCTGAAAAACTTCAGTCAATTAACAACTATTGTTCCACTGCAAAAGAAGTACCAATTATCTGAAGTAAATAAAACTGAATTGACAAGCTTCTATGTCCTCCTATAGAGAATGAGGACAAAGATATCATACATAAATAAGACAAGTTACTAGATAGCCAGTCTTAGTAACTACGTTAAATATCAGGTTTCTAAATGAGCAACTGAAAGTGCCCAAGCTATTTTCCTACAGAAATTCTATAACATTTCATTGCTGCAAATAAATGAGAACAACTACTAAAAGATACACCGTGTAGTGGCTTATACAGAAGTTTGTTGCACACAATCATGACAAGATAACACCATGCAAACTCTGTGAAATCTTAAAATAATAATAATTGAGCAACACAGCTCACACATATGTCCCTTAAACTTCAGGTTGAATGTGATCAGACATAAAATCAAAATATTAGTACCATTTCTTTGGAACAAGTTCCCAATTGAAGAGAAAAAATTGTTTCATGGCTAAAGTACTGGGGGAAAAGTTACCTTCCCCACTGCTTGTACTAGTGTAAAGTAAATGTTTATTTTACTTATTAATTAATTCAAATAAATTTTCTATCATATCTGCTCCAAAACTTATTAGGAAGCGAGTATTTCTCAGCTTACCCTAAAGTTTCTTTCCCTATAGTTCATTAACCCCTTCAGCCCGATTATTCTATTCACAAATATGAATAGAATAGTCTGGGGCTAGTTCTCAAACCTAACTATGAATTTATCATTTTTTCGACAAAGTGGAACAAGACCAATCAGACATTATATATCACATAAGGGTAGTATGTCTGGTAGTGGCCTACAATAAAATCGTGACTATGCAGTGTACATCTGGAAGTGAAGGGGTTAAGATGATTACAATGTATAATATTAAGCATTAAAGTGCTATTGAACACCCATCCTACAACCCCATCAACCTTGTTTGGTAATGTTGCAATAGAAGGCTATAGGTTTTCGGTATATTTTTTCCATTTCTTCTTTAAATGTTTGATACTATCAATCTTTAGTCTTACATTTAAGATTTCTTAAATTATCCATCCTATTTTAAGTTAACCGGTTGAGTTTTTAATAAAATTGCTATGAATTGTGGTGGTCAGTGGAAATGTTTCACACCCCATAATGAATAATGAACTACAATTTCAACATATTTCTTGAGAGCAATTTTATTTGATAAACATCAGAAGTACATATTTTTCATTGTGACCATTTAAAAAATAGGTCTATATTTTAGGTCAAGAACAGATACAGATTTCTCATGTTAATAAATTAGAAAATTTTACCTCAAAATAATGACTTTGAACAAGAAAAGTATGCATTGTGCACTGAATAACTGAACGAACATTTTAGTGTGCATTTCAAAAAATGCAAGGTCAAAAATAAAATTAAATAAATAAAACTCATTTTCCTACATTTATTGTAACAGTACTCACAAAAGTTAACACAACAAATTATGTATACAACACATAGATTTAAAACTAATTGGTTTATTCTAAAATATACTCCATCAGTCTATAATATATTTGTCAGCTTGAATAAGTGAACTAGTTTTCTCCATACAAGAGTTATAATTTAAAGCAAATTTTACGTCTCTGTTACTCAAATACAATTATAAAATGTTATGCTTAAATATAAAGAAATGCTTGAGCATAAAGACCCAATCTGAATATCAACAATATATATACATTAATATACAAAAACAAAATATTTACATCTATACACTGTGACTTGTTTATTGAAAAATATGAGATGAAATTTAAAGAATAGTCAATGTATTACGAATGACATTCCAAAACAAATTCATTGTGATAAAATATGGAATATTCCAAATATCAATGAATATTTTTAACTGATGCCAAAAAAAAAAAAAAAAATGATTGAAGACGGGTAATATTTTCAATAGGTTAACAAAGTTTTAAATTAGATCAGTTAGAAAACAAATGTCATAATATATGGATATTTTATTCAGCAGATAGTCATCTGCTCATACTATGTGACTTTTCCCTACTTCCGGAGGGGGTTTCTAGTTCATGAAGCCTAAACTCAGGAGGAAGCTTTGAGAAAAATGGGTGTTCCAGAGCTTCTTTTAAAGTCAGTCTCTGTGAAGGTTCATATTCTAACATTCTGGCAACAAGCTCGTAAAGATGTCTGTGATCTTCATCATCAGCAAGAATGTATCGCTATAAAGTTAAAATTAAAATTCATGAAAATTGTAAAGAAAGAATGTATAAGTTATACTTAATGGTAAAATAGGTATGTAGAATTGAGAAAAGAGAAAACACTGTTGAATGTCATTGTTGATTCATACATAAGTGAAATATCATTAAATTATAAAACATTAAGAATTAGAACATTTAACCCTAATATTCAGGATTAGATGTAAAACATTTGAAAAAGTGAGACACAACTTTGAAAATAACTCCATGTAAAGCAGATAGTTAAAAATAAGTTGCAAAAATTATGATACACTTATCGCACTAAATCTCCAGATGTATGTAAATAGCGATATGGGTTATTACGAAAAATAGAGAGTTCTATATATCCATCATATATGAAATCAAATGCAAATATAAAAAAAAATTTAACATTAGCTAATTTTTTTAGTACACACTTCATGTATTAACTTATATCATGTATTAACATATTGAAACCTTGTTTTGCCTCTCAAACTACTATAACACTATTTATGGGGGAAAAAATTTAAACGTAAATTTGCCAAATATGCTTTTAATTTAATTATATATATATATATATATATATATTAATACTAATAAGAGTCTTTTTAAGATCAATTTTATTGAATCTTTGCTAAAAATTTAAGTTAAATTTTTAAAAAAAAACCACCAATTTACCAATTTAACCTCAACTGCTGGAGTCTATCAAGTGCATATGTATGTGTACATATATTTGGTTGTAACATTGAATTTACAGAACATATGACAGCTATATGGGAAAGAACTTAAATGTTTAAGAAAATACTATTCATAAAGCTTGTACTCACATTGAATTCTAAAATTAAATGTCTTAACAACATTCAAATCATACAGTTCATAAATAAAACATTTAGCAACGTTAATGATGTTTATACATTCACAGTTGGTTGCAGATTGAGATTTAGATTTTTGTATTTAGCAACAACAATTTTCAAGTGTTTAAACAAACAGTAACAAAATCTTAGATGAAATCAATTTAGTATGTCATGAGCATTAATAAATTTATTGTTAAACATTAAATTATATGTTTTCATTCAAGGGGGGTAACAAACCAGTACCAAAGTGTGAAGATACAAGTTAACTTGAAACAAATTTCGAAATTCTGTAATTGTGTTTGATGAAGGGTTTATCTGTTAGGATCTGAGTGTTTCGAAAATAAAAAAAAGTCTCTGTACATTTTTAGGCACAATAAAAATTTCACCATGTATTATTTAGAATGGTAATAAATGATTTAGCCATTCAATTTATCAGCTGGCACTAATATAAATATACACTATTATAAATTTGTTCAGACCAATTACAGAGAGAAATTGAATTTTGTCTTATGTGCTGCTTTATAGGAAGTGTTAAAATATTCTTCTGGGATAACAATGACTTCATAAATTAATGAATCCTAGGAACTCATGATATTGAATTGAATCCCATGCTACTATTTCTAGAGTTCTTCCCTTTTCTTATTTAAAAGTAATTTGAGGTAATAAAAATACACCAGACTCTAGTTAAACAACTTTACTTTTTTAATATTAATTACACATCCCCCCCTCCCCCAATCACACACATTTTACACCATACTCAGGACAGACACAGAGAGCCTAACTCCACAGAAGTGCCTGCAAGTGTAAAGTGCTCATTATCAGATTTAGAGCTTCCTTTAATTTGGGAGGGAGGGGGGGATTTTTTTAATTTTGTCCCTTCATATACCCTTATATAACTTTATTTCTTTAACAGTTTTCTAAATTTCTGATAAACAGTCAGCTAACTGAAGTTTTAAAAGATGCCTATAGGACACTGAATTTTTCTGGTTAGGCATAGTAGAAATCTCACAAACAAGAGTCTAACAATAATTCCGTATTTACTGGCCCTGCATACCGATCCACCCCTTTTTTTACTTACTACCTGTACACCTATACAGCCGTTCTTTATACAGCATTTCACTATAACGGCCTTTTTTTAAATTATGGCACTTTTTCGATTAATGGCCCACAATGTTTCATCATACGGCCACAACAGTAGAAAGTGATGATGGCAGTATATTATAGTTTAGTGATTCTTCATGTTAATGTTCATCATCACATTAAAACTGTTTTTAAACATTTTATTTTATGCTTTTATTATATTTATACATAAGTGCATATGATTTCTTTTGTTTTTGTTCATATGTTTATTTTTTTAATTTCTGTTTATTACATTGTTTCGAACTTTTATTTTTATGTAAACATTTTTATAGGAAATAAAAAGAATAAAATGCTTTAAGAACTAAAAACTATTATTTATAAAAAATTGGAACAGGTCCAAATAAATTTGTATGGGTTTGTATCAAAATAATTGATTCGTTATATGGCTTTTCGCTTTACAGCCAACTTTTCCGGAAAGTATCTAGTCCGTAAAGCAAGGTATGGGTGCATTTAAATATTTTTGTTCAGAAGTCTCATAAAAGTCAGAAATTATGTAATAGAAATTGCTGCAAAATTAAGTTCATGAAGACTAATCACAAGGTTTGGATAAAGCAAGCTAGTTTTGATCAATGAGTTAGCAATCCATTTTTCAAGCACACATTTGTCAGACATGCTAACTATTTAACTTTCATTGCATTAACTGGGTGAATGTGTCAAAAAATAAACGTATAAAATTAAAGCTCTGGCTACACGTGGATTACCATGCCTGAACATATATTTAGGAATTTTCCAGAATAATCTGAGTTGGTATTCTACCATTAAAAAAAAAAAAAAAAAGAAAGTGTAATTTAATTCTTTGATATATCAAATAAAAATAATGAGGAGTAGAGCTAGATAGTGACTACCTGTACATACACTGAATAAAATTAATAAACTTACTTTCAGGGATTTGCAGTTTTCTCGTACATATCTGCCAGCAGTGCTTTTATGATCCCAGTCTAGTCTTCCATGATAAAAATATTTTGTTCTAAATTGGAAACATAACTGAATTAGAAAACATTCAATGATGATTATGGGATAAAGAAAGCATCAAAGTTAAAAGGATGAGGTATGTGCATGCATATTTTACTCACTTAGTTTTTCTGCACATTCTATATGGAATAGGGCCCAAAATTCTTTCCATCATAGCTAGATGTTCTCGGTTATCATGAGTCTAGAGGGGAGGAAATATAGATTTTAATTAACAAACAAGATTTTAAAAGCATAAAGGTAGAAAGGGCTTTTACCACTCTCCAATACTAAGAGACAAATATTATCAACCTGCCTTTTGATCATCATCATCACCAACAATCTGAAAAAATTACTTCAAATAGTATCTTCCTAAAATAATTGTAAATTTTACATTCATTGAAATATGAGTCTAACTTTAGCCAATTACAATGCATAGCTCTATGCAAAAACCATTTTAAAAAAAAAAAGACAAATTTTATTTATTTTTTTTAAATGGACTATCTATGTCTCAAATTTGCCTCTAGATTGGATGAATGGAATTAGAAAGAAAACAAAACTTACTTGGAAAAGAGTGATTCCCAAATACAATTCAAACAGAATGCAGCCAATACTCCAAACATCACAAGGTTGAGACCATCCCAATTCTAAAAACAAGGCAAGTTTTAGTGATTTTACACATAACTTAATCATATATTTTAGTAAAGTTTTAGCAAATTTACACAGATAATTTAATCAAATATTTCGGTTTTATTATATACTTACCAAGAATAACCTCAGGTGCTCTATAATGCCTGGTTGAAACTATAGTACTGTGATGTTCATGATCAAAGGTTGCTGACCCAAAATCAATGAGTCGGATACTAGAATTCTTCACTTGACGAACATCTCTTTTCTGAAAATATAAAGTGTACATGCTTTAACTGAAATCCAAAAACACACACACTCTAATAAAGCTACAAATGAAAAAATGATTCGATAAAGGGTTTAAACACTGGTTGAAACTCTTATTAAGCATTTTACCACTATTTTTACATCAAGAAGTTGTATGATAAAAAATAAATGAAAAAGTTAAACATACATATTAATTTTTAAAAAAAGAATAGAAACTTCAGTTTATGATTTGACATTTTATAAAAAAAACTTATCAAAGGTCAAGAAGATACATTTGGAAATTTAATTGAAGAATTTTATTATTTCAATTATTTACTTTAGACTTTCATTATTTACACTTCTTACAACTAAAATGTCTAGAGAAAAAAACAACTAAGAAATATTAAATTTATATTATGACCTAGTAATAGGCCACTATCAATTGCTGGTAATATAATAAGCAAGAAACCTATAATTTCTAAGTTATAGCTTTCTTTTCATAATTGCTGACTGAAAACCAAATGTGTGGGTGTGTATGTATGTATGTATGTGTATGCACACACACACACAGTCAATTCCAGTTAATCGGACCACACCGGGATGCGATCATCATGGTCCTAATAACCGGCTGGTCCGATTAAACAAACATGCCCATATTACAAGATGGGATTCAGTCCGAATAAGCAGCTGGTCCGATTAACCGGTGGTCCAATTAACTGGAATCCACTATATATATAAAAATTTAAAGAAAGGTATTAGAACATACCTTTTTAGGATTATACACATAGTCAAATTCTGAGCTCTCAAACAAAATATTCTCTGGCTTCAGGTCTGTGTGAGTTAGCAGATGATCATGAAGAACTGTAAGAGATATAACACACATTATAATATTTTCAAAGCTCTAACATAACAGTTTGCTTAGATGCAACTCTCTTTACAATTTATCCATAAGTAACACACCTCAAGCATTAAGTAGAAGCTAATTTTAAAATTAAAGATCACAGAGTTATGAAATATCTTGAAAGAAAATTTTGAACATATTTAATACTAAGAAACTGGTTATTTCAAGGGACACTGAAATCTGCCTTAACAATAATATGCAGACATACATTTCAGAAACAAAAATAAAAAGCAACTAAATTGTAAACATATAAAAAAAGAGCTCAAACTACCGAACAAAATCAATAATCACATTACATAATACTTAGTTTCTACTTACATTTAACAGAATAGCATAACTGGTATCCAATGTGACGAACTTGGTCCAAAGGATATGGAAAGTAATTATTATTTTTCTAGGGAAAATTGAAAATAATTAATACACATATACTACAAATGTGTTTATATAAATGTGAATGCAATGTGAGAATGAAAAGCTTACCAAAAAGTCAAAGACACTTTTTCCCAACAATTCAAAAACTATGCAGACATGTCCATGGTAGTCAAACCAGTCCAACATCTTAACGCATAAACTGTTAATGAAAATTATAATTAGTACAAGAACATTCTCAAACTAATGTTTGGTTTTGAGTTCAACATAACAAAATGTCCACTAAGTTCAACATATTCATTTTAATAAGCTCTGTTCATGGAACAAAACACATAAGTACTATAATAATTTAGACAGTTTTATAAAGAACTATTTTCTATCAAGGAATATGCACATTACTGATTATGACACATCTGCTTTTCATTTAAGTGATTAACATACTTTGACTTTCTAAAACCCAACATCAGATGCACAAAATTCAAAATTTTTGAGTATAAACAGTTCTACATTATTATGAAAGCTGATTTGGTTGTCCTTAATGATATTGGACAATATTCTAAATATTTAGTAAAAAATTAAAAACGGATGAGCATTTTTATTCAAGTGACTGAAACAACTTATTACTCCCACAAAAGTCTTAATAACTAACTTTCATTAAGACTTTTTGTGTTTTAACTTTCTGAATTAGCCTCAAATGCCATATTGAGACTAATTCAGAAAACCATAAATATTAGATGAAAAAGATGTCATTTCTAACTGAAAGAGAAATAGACATTTGTTACTCAGAAAAATTACCCTAAAAACAGAGACAGATTTTGCAACAGATTAAAAAAAATCTTTCAGATTAGAACTAAAAGTACAGTTTTTATACTGAAGTTAGAAGCAGAATTAATCACAAGGATATATTGACCATTACCCCCTAAAAAAATAACATTCAACCTAAATTATATTTTTCTTAAGTAATAAACATGACATACCAAATTTATTTTGAATCCTTATTCCAAAATGACTTTAACACATTTAACTTCATTAAGTATTAGCCCAGACAAATAATTTTACAACACTGATATTTTAATTTAAATTTTACTAAGAAAAAGTTATTCAAAAAAATCTTAAGGTAATAAACAAAACTTAGCAAAGTATATAAGCAAACAGTTAAGTAATCTTGCACTTATTAAAATATATACAGGAACAGAGAAAAGTTACACAAGCCTAGAACTAATTACATTTCAGAATGAGACAAAATTTTAAATAAGTTAATATTTGACAAAAACGGATTAGGATTCTTTTAAACACAGGCAAAAAATAAATTAATTTTATAAATTAATTTTAAACTTATGCCACTTTTCACTATTATTTATTAAGTACTTACTGTCTACTATCTGGATCAACCTCGGACAACTTTTCAAGAACATTTATTTCAAGTTTTGCAGCTTCTCTGTATTTCTCAACATTTTTTATGATTTTTACAGCAGCTCTATCAGAATTCTCACTTTAAGAAAACAGGGAGATAAGCGAAACAGTCAGATTTTAATCACATTTCAACATACTTAAAATATAAACAAATTGAAAACATAATATATAAACCAACTGAAAACATGATTATTGATACAGTTAAAACATACACTTCTTATTACAGTCATTTAACAGCTAATAACAAGAAATAATACAAATGGGTATCTTGCAAAATAGTAAACAAAGTATTTCAGTTATACACTAATTAAAAAACATTTAACTAAAACAAATATAAATTATTTTGAGTATTTTAAAGGCAATTCATGAAATAAACATACCTGTTTAAATCTACTACTTCAACAACTTTGCCAAATGTACCCTCTCCAAGAGTTGCACAGATTTCATCTGCAAAATCAATCAATTACATTAAACTCCAATTAAGAATTGAAATGAAATTGAACTATACATACACGCAAAATGAGAACTAAAAATACATGAAGTTAAATGAATAAAATGTCTACAAATAGCACAAATTAGAAAATCAAAGATAATTTTACTAAGTGCTTTACGCCAAGGTTTGTTATTAGAGAGCAAATTCAATTTAAAAATATGTGTGCTAAAGTAAAGCGGAAACGTAGAATTTTAATTCATTCACATGAAACTTGTAGAAAAAAATTGTAAAGTTAATATTAACTTTTGAACATTAAAACAAATTTTCAAATCATGCCAGTTACATTAAATGAGTAAATTAAACATCCTATATTAATAGTTATACTTACGACATATTGATGGTTATTTAACCCTTAAAATTATACAAATAAATGCATTTCACATTTAAATTTAAAGATTATTTTTGCCTTAAAAGTGATTTTCAATTTTAATTAAATATGCATTTATTCCGTGAAAGGAATCCTATACCACCAGAGAAATTATTTTGAGAAGTGAAAAGGTATAACAAAGTGAAGTTTCATCTTATGAAAACAGCACTGGAAACTAAAAAAAAATATTTTTACGATATAGTTCAGTACATCGTTCTTGTAGTATGTCCCCGGTCCTATATATAAGATGTCCATCCTCATCATCCTCCACGCTTGCTTGATGGGCACGAGACTCATCTGCTGATGCTGGGGACTGCTCAATTCAAACGCCGCCAAATTAGAACACCAACCAGCAATTCGATCCGCAAAGAGGTTTCCCAGGGGCAATATTTAGTCATTCATGGACCGGAGCAGAAGTTGCAAAGCAGTTTTCAGAAAAAGACCAACCGTCAGGAATTCAAGGCAGCAGCAAACAGCCAACACGGACGATGGCCAAGTCCATAATAAATAACACAAATAGGGAGGCAGGGTGTGTGAACAATCAGTTCAATAGTGTATATACATAATATTTTGAAACAAACACATAACAATATACATATATATATTTGCTTTAATCAAATTAAAATTTAGGACTAGTCTACAACCAATAAATTAAATAAAGAATTTTTATGAAATACATATGCAAATATATATACATATATAAATAAATAACGAAAAGATTATAAGTTTAAGTAAATAGAAAAAAATTATAATTTCATTAAAAATAAAAAAGGGAAAGTCAATCACAAGTTCATACATACAAATGTCTCAAGCAAGAGTTTACTTTTTAAAAAAAGGTTTATTATAAACTGCACATATTAAGTAAATTTTAAATTAGTTCAACATTGCCAACTTATTACACATTAAGTTTACTAAAATCACAAGGTTTAAATAAAGAACATTTACGGTTTGGTCCTCAGATTGCCGGTCTTCTGAATTATCTTTTGCAGCTGGTTCACCTCGAAGACACAATTTTAAATAACTTTCTTCCACCCTATCTTCTACCCAATCTCTCTCTTCACTATCTTCCACCCTAAGACGTGATGAAAATCTACGTAAGAAGCTTGTACAGGACTGCATAATGTGTTTGTCAGATAAACATTCCAAGAGAGCAGATTTTTTACTTCCCATAACCAGAAAAACTTAAAATTTCATTCTCTAAAGCATATTTCCTCATAACAGAAATAAGCATGAAAAAGCTTTAGCTAAAAACTAAATGTTTATTTTTAATGAAAATGTACCCAATAGGAATAGTTGAAATTTACTAATTACATTTTACTTAAATTCTTTTCAAGAATGAAAAGAAGTAGAGTAGTCTCATAATCAGGTGTGTTAGTTGCTTGTTACAAACAAGCTGAATAAATAACAATAGTATCACTGGAAACCTCAAATATTTACAGTTGATAAAGTAGCAAAAACCAGTCACATAAATGAACACGCCGTTCACGTTCGTTCGTTATCTTCCCGCTGCATGTTGAAGTCAGAAGCACACCACTATGAGAACGCTCTGAAAGACTATTTCCGAAGTTATCCTCCAACGAAGTGGGTATTTTTACATGATTTGGCAATATGCCTCACTAGTAGTAGCTTTAGCAAGCCAAACCAAGGTGCTGAGAGATATATTGGAAGAAGTGGGTAGAAGGCTCAAAGAGCCGAAAATAAACTTTCGCCAGAGACGCACTTATCTAGTGCATCACCGAGCGTTCCGATTCTAGCATGACGCCAAAGAAATACATATACGCGCCGGCAATAACAAGAAATCCTAATGTCAAGTTTTAAAAAAAATGTTCAAAACGATAAGTTTTAAACAAGCTGACGATACAAGAAATCAGTTACGTCACAGCTTACTTCATTACAAAGAACTAATGTATATTCGAAATTATCATATAGCTGTAAAATTTATTCCAGGCAAGGATGGCGGATATCGCTGAAGACATAACAAGTAATCAACAAGATTAAGACTTACTTTTGGCGCCGTAACAAGACAATTTTTAGTACTCGAAGTGAAAACGCGGGTGTTTTTCTTACATCCATCAAAATAGAAACAAAGATGAATACAATGAAGTCTAGCGCTAACAAACTTTTACGTTTATTAAAAGCATAATTAAAAATATTTTACCGATGTTAAACAGCTAAATTCTTCCGACCAAAATAAAAGCGGAAACAAAATACATTTGTTGGTGATAAAAACAAAGCTGTTTTAACGAGAATATGAATTTCCTGTAACGATCCAACTTCCTGAAGCCGCACAAACGCTGCTTCCAGAAATTTTCTATTCATTAAGAAAATAACTACAATGACATACCTGTCTTTGAATACACAATACACATATATTCCTGCATGCTATGAACAAAACGAAAGGAAAAATATTCAAATTATCCCTATCGATAATAAAAAATTAAAAAAGTAAATATTAAAAATATAACCTTTTTTGGCGGCAGTGGCTTAATGAAGCATTTCTTTAATATTAATCCAATCGTCATAGCAACAAAAAACCCAAAAAGAATTCTCTTTAATCCAGGTACTTTTCACTCGTCCGCCATTTGCAAGTCCAGCAACACAACTGCTACTAATACAACAGCTCATCGCGTGCAAGAGAAGAGGGCAGTGACGCACAACGAAAGAATACTTTTCTAGCCACCATTACCACAAAATTACCAACTGCTCTTCACTCATGCGAAGACAATTTGCAGAACGACCTTCCTCAATGTATGTATATACGTATACGTATATATATAATATTGAGGAATGACCATAAATTTGCCCAAACTGTATTTAATATATCGATGCTATTGCATTTTTCACATTTATTAAAATATTTTAAGCCTCGCAAAAATTAAGATTTTAACGCATACAACAGTACGTTAAAATTAAGACAAAATAAAGAAAAAATTATTTACTAACAGCAGTATCAACAAATATTGTCGGCAGTTGACGGAAACGCCGATGAAAAGGAAACAAATCTTTTTAAAAAGAGCCAAAACGAAAAATTTGTAAGAAAAGAAAACTATTCAAACTATAAAAAGGTTGGTTAGGAGAGCGGTTACGGTCTTTTTTTGCTGCAAACCAAACTATAAAACGCAATGACTCAACGGTATTTTTCCCTCCTGTTGCAACGATGCGTCATTCTCAATATCTACCTTATATCGGGACTACCGGGGAGGGTTTGCCCTAATGCTCTAAACAGCTGAAGAGAGAGAGAGAGAGAGAAAGAAAAAAAAAAAAAAAACAGTGTGTGGGGATGTTTACACATTATCAATGTACAGGTCAGATAATCCCCCCCCCCCCATCCATGAAGTAAAACGGAACTTAATATTGTTCTCTATATACAGCAGTGATTGCAATCAATGACATTTTTATGAAAGGAAGCAATTACACTATTAGGCCAAATAAAATGGAATTGATCATGATTTGCGGTTTTCTGTGTCAAATTTCAAAAGACAGAAATTACTCAACAAAATGGGGAAAATTTGCTAACACTGCAGCTGTGAGAAGTCTGGGGCCGGAAAATTTTCCAATATCGGTAACTGGACCCCAGACTTTTCAATCATCTTTCGATTATACATTAATATAGAACTGTATTAAAACACGGTTTTTATGTGTCTATGTTACAAGGATGGGATGTTAATGCTCAGTTTATAAGGTACAAACCAGCTGGATTTTGAGTTTGATTCTAACATGTGGTCAGTTCCTAACTTTCAAAAGTTCTTTGCAGTCAAATATGAAATAAACAGTTCGATATTTTAATACTTTACGAAAAACCATATGAACAACTTTATTTTTAATCTATCTCATGATATTTGTTTATAAAAAAAATATAAATATTTATATAAATATTATTTATAGTAAGACTATTTTAAATTATAGAGCTTAAACCTATGCTGGGGTATATCCTCCTGATACAAGTATGGGGTGATTTATTTTAACTGTTTTAAAACAAAGATTTCAAAATGATGCAGTGCCATCCTCATTATACATTCATGACAGCAAGGCATTTCAAATTAATCTTTCCTTTTACTGTATGCTAGATAATCACTCAAAAATTCCCTAAATGGACAGTTGATTGAGTTTTTCAAACCAAATTACTCAAATTGGTAATACCATACACCAAGGGTGTCAAACTCGCGGCCCGCGACGATCATTTTTGCGGCCCGGCCAATATATTGCCACACAATATACAACCTCTGACAATAAAGTTCGGTGAATGAAGTCAGAACGGCCGATCTGGCAACATTGGAGAAACAAAACAGTGCACCTGCGTAGCGGTCAGTGTTGACCATCTGCCCCCACCGTTGTTCAGTTGAGCGTCGTTTGTGTCCCGTGTAAGACTTGTTTTACAAAGTGCTTGTTTAGTGCGTTTGTTCCGTGCGACAAATCGTTACCCAGAATTTAGGGATGAGAAAAACGTGTTGTCTTGTGCCACATCACTTGGATGACGATCACAAGCAGGCACGTTTAGAGGCTTCACAGGATTTTGTCGAAACGGCGGATGCGACACCAAACTTCTTGAACTGTATTGTCACTGAGGAGGAGTCCTGGTGTCTCAGGTACGACCCTGAAACGAAACGGCAAAGCATGGAATGGCGTTCTCCTGCATCACCTCGTCGGAAAAAGTTATGAGCAGAAAAATGATGGTCATCACCTTTTTTGATAGTCAAGGCATTATCCACAAGGAATTTATACCTGAGGGAACGACGATGAATGCTGAAGGGTCATCCCTAAATTCTGGGTAACGATCTGTCGCACGGAACAAACGCACTAAACAAGCACTTTGTAAAACAAGTCTTACACAGGACACAAACGACGCTCAATTGAACAACGATGGGGGCAGATGGTCAACACCTACCGCTGCGCAGGTGCACCGTTTTGTTTCTCCAATGTTGCCAGATCGGCCGTTCTGACTTCATTCACCGAACTTTATTGTCAGAGGTTGTATAATAAAATAACCGACGCAGAATTATAATAAGATAGGAAGAATTAACTAAATGTTTTTTAATGATACTCTTTTTTTGCTATTATTAAACAAAATGCATATATTTATGTTGAATATACTGTAATTAGGTAAATAAACCTACGTTTCTATTAATATTGACTTTTTTGCGGCCCACTTATTGTTAAACCTTGTTTGTTTGGCCCAAGGTAGCCTTTGAGTTTGACACCCCTGCCATACACAGATAAATTATCATCAGCTTGGATTTCTTTAGAGAAGTGGCTCTCAACCATTGGGGGGGGGGGGGGCAGTGATATTCAAGGAGGCCATGAACAGACAGCAAAAAATATGTGTGGAACGAATTTTAACAAGGGTTGTGAAAACAGATTAAATTCAGCATTAAGTTATACTATAGTTACTGAATGTTTGTCACTTTTTGATCTCTGATTTAATGATTCCAATGAGATAGAGATGTAAAAAATCATGGAGTTATTGTGTTGTTTACTGTTAATGTATGCTTCTTTTCAGCACTACTAGAATACAAACTTTTGTTTAGCTGTCAGGGGCACTACTGCAGCTCATAACAAACTTGTAGCTAGTGCAGGTGGCTTGTCTTGGTAGTTCTAAACTTTAACATTTTGATGTTTCTACAATTGTTAATCTTTCAAAATTTATGAAATTCAGTTTCAGGAGGGGGGCATGGATATAAAAAGGGTTGAGAATCACTGCCATAAAGGATATATAAACTTAGTATGCTTCAACAATCCAATATGATTTTAAAACCCTAAAAGCATGAGGGATGACAACACAAAGCTTTACAATTCTGTTACAGGGAAAGAAACAGTTTTATAAATGTTATCAAAAGTATTAATTTAACTACATAAGTTGAATCTGCTTGATCTGTAAAAATAAAGGCAGGAAAATACGAACAAAATCCATTTAGTAGAACCAATAAATGATTGATCAGATTCCTATGAAATATGCATCAACTACATCTCTTCATTCATTCTTAGCCACTCCATGAAAAAAAAAATTTAGATGAGACAAATTGATGAAATTACAGATGAGGTACTTGGAATGTTTAAGTTAAATCCCTGTATGTGACAACCCAAACATTGTTTCACAGTCAATGTAACTATATGAATTATACTGTAGCTTGATGTCCAATATGTTGATTAATATATCATGATTGAGAAAATCTTCATAAAAGAGCTTTAAAATTCCTCCCACTTTTATTCAAACTTAAATTTTTTTTTGTCTGTGATACAACAGATTTGAAAAACACAAAAAATCCTATGAGAGAATTAAACAATTTTTCCAAATTTACATTTTCATGTTGTTAGTCACATTAACAGACTTTATTAAATCACGAATGATACTGTTGCAACAATGGCAACATCATGTTACTTTATCCAAAACATTCCATGTTAATATACTATGTAATATACAAAAAACGATTCTTTGTTCAAATTAAAAGCAAAAATCATCTTTTCTAAAAATTTGCCCATTTATATTAGTTTTTCAAGTACTGTTTACCTATTTTGACATGATTCTGCTAGTTTTCTTGTTATTTCAGACCTGATTTGTATCGATGATGATATCAGACTTCAATTACTGCTTTGAAGAAATGTATTGTTTGAATTTGAAGATTACAGTTCTTGCTAAATTAGTACACTTACTTATTCTTAATGAATGCTCTTGAATTTAAATAAAAATTTGCTTCAAATCAAAATCTCAAAAGATGAAGAAAAAAAATCCTTCATTACCATGTTATTTTGATTAAAAGGGCTTAAAGCATATTTGTCTTACAGGGTTTGTACTAACATTCAGATACCAAAAATGAGAGTTCTTATGGACATGCTGTAACATTTTTAATCCGTAAATGGTAACATCCATCTCTCTAATGGGTAGAGTTGATACTTTTCCTGATCTTAGTTGTTTTTTTTAAAGTTTTGTTTACTTTAATCGCCTTAACTTTACAAATCCAAGAAAACTCACTCAGCTTTAAAGACGGATATTACTTCAAAGGTACATATTTGGTCCGTCTATCAGACGACTAAAAAAATAATGAAAAATGTTCGTCCAGAAGATAACCATGCAGCAAGTGTAAGTAAGCAATCCTTAAAATGTAAAAAGTTGGAGAAGAGGAAAAACTGTGTATGTGTATATATATATATATATATATAGGGGTACTGTCTTTACACAAAAAAAATAGAACGATGAACTACAAGTGCGTGAAGTATGATACACCTAATTGCTTGGAGTGTTCAAAAAAATATATAATATTTGTGTACAAATTTATAAAACTTTTATGATGAAATTCTATTTTAATCATGTTTAAACTTGTCACTAGTTTCCTTTTTTTTCTTCTATTTCTAATTTTTTTGCAGATCTTATTGAAATTCTTACAAAAATTAGATTGACTTTTACTGAATAAAGATATATTAAAATTAAAATCAAGTGTAAATATATTTTATAAATCAATAATACCTCAAACAGAGCTAAAATTAAATGAAAATTGGAAAATTACATATGGAATGAGCTACAAAATCTAACTTAACTTAGTCTCATGAATGGATGTTACTGGTAGAGTGAGTCAGACAGATGTTACCATTTACGGGTTAAGGACCCCCAAAATGATTTGAAATGTCTGGTTTCCAAAGACAAAATATCAGACATTTCAGTACTAAGATCCCACATGCATTCAATCTTAAAATATTTTTCATAAATTAATATAAATCCAGCATATTAATAATTCTACTTCAGAATTACTTTTTCAGATCACAATATGTTGGTTTTCCCTTCATTTATCTTGACTAATATATACATATCACATTCATTAACCCTTCAGCAGGAGCGCCTGTGCATAAAGTGCAACATTTTCATAATTTTTAATGGTTTGCTTTTACATGTAAGGTTTGAATGTTCTAAGCAGTTTCTATTTATAGCTACACTCTTTCTAATGCAGGTGTCTGATTTTTTTACCCTTGTATTCCTTTCCATTCATTGTTAGTCCTGATTTAACAATGGTAAACCAGCAATTATACTGGATTATAATAAGACAAAAAGGAGTTGATGTAGTCCATCAAAAGTGCAGCTATTACACAGTATCCCGCATATTACAAAGATGAACAATCTCATTGTTTTTTAGGTTTTGGACATAATAGGAATTCATTTGCAATTTATCCTTAGATCCAATAAACCGGACAGTTTTGAAATAGGGCGATTGTATATGCTGTGTATTGCCTTTAATTATAAATACATCTCAATATTATCAACATTTTAAATCTTTTCATAATACGCAGAATTATTATTTGCAATTTGAAGAAAAAAAAGTTCATTACAAAAGGAATAATCAAGGTTGAAAGTGACGCTGCACGTTGTGCCACACGTTCCTGTTGGTGTTCCAAAAATTAGCGTGCCCATTGAAGGGTTAAGGTGAAATCTGAGCTGCTTGTTTTTTGCTAACTTCATTATCTTTCGGTGTGAAAATGATAATGCTACTCTCATTTCATCAACCATATTTAAAGTCTGGATCTTTTTTAGTTTTTATGCTGGTCAAAGTCGAAAATCCAAATTCGCACAAATAAGATGTGGGAAGTTGTACAATCTCATTGTTTTTTAGGTTTTTGGACATAATAGGAATCCATTTGCTATTTATCCTTAGATCCAATAAACCAGACAGTTTCGAAGTAAGGTGATTGTATCTGTATTCTTTGGCCTTAAATTATAAATATATCTCAATATTATCACCATTTTATATCTTGTCATAAAACAAAATTATTATTTTTAATTTGAAAAAAAAAAGTCTATTACAAAAGGAATAATCAAGGTCGAAAGAGACATTGCACTTTGTACGACGTGCACCTGCTGGTGTTCCAAAAATAGACACGCTCGCTGAAAGGTTAAGCATTATAGTTTAAAGTGAGGAGGTTAGAAGGATAATATAAAAAAAAGGCATGAATAACAATATAAAAAATGACCAACATACATTAAAGAATCATTTATGTTTTCCCCAAAGCAAATCACTGACAGTGATAAATTTAAAAAAGTCTTGTGTTTCTGAACTAGAAAATGTATATTTTTAAGGACCAGAGAATAAACTAAAGAAAAATTAGGACCTCAATTGCAAAAACAAAAACTTCTATAGTGGATTAGAGAATAATGGAAAAGCAGAGATGTTCTGACACAGCAAATAAAATTTTCAAAAATTATCTTGCAACATGAGTTTACAGTCAGAAGGATATCCTTAATGCTGTTGATATATATATTTACAGTGATTTTAAAATCTCATTTTAAGTTTCTGAAAGAAATTGATATTTTCATGCAATTGATAAATATGCTGATATTTAACTTCTTGCGTGTTTCTTTAAAGTAAACTATTCAATAAATATCAAGCAAACTGTTTTAAAAGATTCACACTCACACACACTATTTCACTACATCACATAAATGTTTGATTGTGTTGAGTTTAGGCTAGTTTGGAAGGCAATGTGCTACTTCCTGTGTCCATGCATAATGCTCCAAAAAATTTTGAAATAAGTTATTTTATGCAGTAGAGTGGTCAGTATCTTATGGAAAGGATATAATTTTTTTTTTTCAATAGATGCAACAGCAACAAACTATTATAATTCATTATAAACATTACAACAGACACTACTTAAAGAGTAATTCCTGAATCTGTAAACCAGTGTAGTAGGCTACATAACACTTTTTTAACAGAAATATTTAAAACGGTTTAAAGATTCAAACACATAATTGATACAATGGCAAGCAAAGCTGATTCCATAACAGCCTGAAAATACTGTTAACAGAATTTCAAGAAAAGAAATTTTGAATACACCTCAAAAAACTCAAATCTAAATAAGTGACAACTTAAGCAAAAATATTGAAAATATATTTCAAGTTAAGTCTTGCATCATAACCTAATAGTTTGTATATTCAATAAGGATGCAGAGCTCAATAGAGTCAATGGGGGTAACTACGTTCCATGGGCCGAGCCCGCCACCTAAGCATAAAAAGGAGAAAATATATCGTCAAACCTGTGGAAAGCCCTCTATTGTAACTTAGAGCAGGACTAAAATATACAAAAGTCTGAAAAATAAGCAATTGAAACAAGAAATTTAATCATATGACTGCATGGACTTGGCAATAGAAAAGGAAATTTAAATCATCTAAAATTTTTTAGGATACTTTATTAACAGACACATTCTGTCAAGTCTATGATACTAACATTTAGATGAATAAATATTAAAAAACTGGTGGGCAAGAAAAATGATGGTCTGTGAAAACTGCTTATTAGGATACAAATATCTTCAAATGTATCACATCTGAATATTGCTAATAGTCAAGCTGCTTTTCACAAGAAAGGTATTGAAAACAAATCAAAGAAATGGCATGAGTATTCAGAACTACAGAAAAGTAGTAGGAACTTTCTCAAGATTTTTAACTAACATAATTACATTTCAGTTTTTTTAGGGGAGGGGGGAGGTTACTTAAAACAATATGCACCAAAGAAATTCTTGAACTATACATGCTATATACTGACCATGAACTATTCAATGTTACCACTTAGAATTTTTTAAGATCAGAGGACCTTACGAAATACAAGTACTATGGGTATGTATGTAATCTTTTATTCTGGAGGTTTTATATATATATATATATATGTGTGTGTGTGTGTGTGTTTAAATAATTCTACGGTTTTAAATGATTATATGCTACATTTTTAACAGAATTTAACTAGTTTTTAACAAATCTTGAACATATTTTTAAGCAAAAAATCTTTGGTAAATTGCAACATGAAAGCTGTTTACTTTAACAAACACACAACATTAAAAAGTGTTTTTATCTTATATAAACCAGAGAATTTGTAGCAACCAACATTACAATAGGTTGAAATTTTTTAAAAAACTATTAACTTATATAACCTTAGAATTTTCTTTTTACAGTGAGGAAAATTTCTGATACTTGGCAACATCAAGTAGTTTTACTATGCATGTACTCAATAAATAGCACCCTTTTGCATTCATTTAAAGAAGTCATTTTTTAAAAGTGGGTAAAATGTTTTGAAAAGTGCTCCTTATTTTAAACTTAACCAAGTTAGTGCACTGCTAAATGATGATGTCCCTGAACATTATAAATAGTTGGGCCTTTATAATTTCTAATATTTAGGTGAAAAAGCTATCAGTACCTTTCATCAAATCATAAGCTTCAGACAGCAGAACAGTTTAAGTGATCTAAGTTTCTAATATTCTTAAGTCTTAAAATATTCATAGATAATTGAAAGATATGAGCAGCTGACTTTGTTTAATGATACATACCTTTAGAACACTCAATAGATGACTCATCACCTCTTCTCTTATTCCTTGATTCATTTACTGTTTTCTCCATAATTATTATACTTATGGTGTTTAAGAGCTAGTATGCCATTATTAATGAAGAAGTCAACTTTATTTTATTTTTGTATTAAAAAATGCCTATGTCACACCAATTACCAGTAGAAACAATTTACTACAATCATCATTAAAAGCTCAGAAGTTAATTAAACCTTTAGCAGATTATCTCACCTCTAAACATAATACATTTAAAATGGAAGACAATTGTGAACATAAATAAATCTCATTTATATAAAATTAGTATTATTACTTTCAATTGATTTTAGTAAAATCTCAATACTTTTCAATTATAGTAACATCAGTAATTTTTTTTTTTTTCGAATCTGTGATACTAGAACTAAAATATATTCTACCTATTTCTTGATCATTTAACATGTTTGAATACGTAATTAATGGGCTTCAAATTTATTAAGAAAAAGTTTTTTTTTTCACAGATCCAGATGGTCTATTCGTTATTCACAGTTGAATTATTTTCAAAGGATAACCCACATCACATACCCATGAAATGCATAAACTTAAGACTGTTCATAAATATGAAGTTACAGAAAATACCTATATATTTTACAGTTGTGAAATAATATCTTCACAAATTGCATAAGATTAGTTCAATAGTTATTATAAATAAAACCATTTCAACAGGTTATGAATAAAATTAATTTTATATAAAATTTAATCTTTTCACAGAACTTCTGTTTGTCCCTATTAATTAAAAAAGATAATACTATAATATGACGTTTAAGCTAAATATTTAGAATCAAACAAAATAAATTAAAAATGATAATCTTACATTTCAGACAGTTACTCTAATCTCATTTTTATATAATGCCAAACACTTGCTTGAGACATAATAGTGTAAACATTCACACATAGAAAAAATTCAACAACCACAGCCTAAATTTGAAGAATTCCCACCAAGTCTAGAAGAGTATGACAAAACAGACACAATCTATACAATTAAAAATAGGAACAACCACTAACCCGTGAACCCCCATGAAACCTTGAGCGATGTGGCCTCTTACTACGATACTTCCTTTTAGATGTATCTTCCCTCCACTGTGGTCTATGGATACTACCAGAACGTGCTAAACTACTATTTGAAGATTCTTCTGAAGCATTCTCGTCGAGGTATTTTCTGTGGTGTCTTCGACGGTGATCATCCTTTTTTGGACTGTAGTCTCTGTGATAATGGCTTTTCTCCCCATCATATCTGTCTCGACTAAAAAGAAAAACAATACAACCAACCAAGCTAAAAAGAACACATCTTTTAATAATTTAAGACAATTAACACTTATATTACTCTACAGTACTCAGTATAATTGGTGTCCAGTACAATTTTATATAGAAAAGCTAATTATTATCAGTATATTTGAAAAAAAAAATAAATACATCATATATTACTAAATTTTGTGTTTTTTAAGTTAGGTACTTTCAATTAAACTAAATTTTAAAAAACAAGATTTTTAATAAAATATGCCTGCTTCTGAATAAAAAGCTTAGAAATAAATGAAATCTTTACAATATAAGCTTAAAAATGTAAAGGCAATCATAAAAGAACTATTCACTTTACAAGAATGAAAAGCAAATCTTAAAATAAAGCGAACGAGAACCAATAAACTCAGAAGTTAGCTCATTAAGTTCAAAATTTGAGAAACCACAAGTAAAATGACTTAGAAACTTCTTGAGAATACTTAAGGATAATTACAATTGTTGAATTTAAAAAGCAAAATAATATCCTAAGTTCATCACAAATTTTAGGATACTACATTTTACATGCAACTTTTGCTCTTACCAAATCACGCATACCTAACATTTTAAAGAGAATATGAATTAACTTTGTTGTAACCTTACTCTATATTTGAGGAACACTTGGTCAGAGCTGTGAAAATTCCTTATTCTATTTAAAAAAAAAGCCAGAATAAAGTTTCACACTAAGGTTTTTAGGAAAAAGTATGAATGTGTTAAATTTGTCATGCATATATATTTTGCCAAAAATAAAATGAAAGAAATTATTTTCTTAAAATAGAAATTTTTTTTAAAGATAATATAGTATCTAAACAAGGGAATTTTTTTTAATTTAAGGGGACCAAGACATAAATTTGCTTCAAAAAATTGATTTTTCATTTTTTATCTTAAAAAATAGAGGAGGTTCTGAGCTTTCTAAAAATATATAATTTATATACATTTCTAGTAATATAACTTGATTTAATTGTCAATTATATTGTAAACAAACTTGCCCCTCCTACTTAAAGCCACGCTTGCCACGCCCATTTAAACCGTAAACATGAGATTCTCATTCTGTTGCAAATACATCTTTGTTTCTCTTATCACTAACTCCTTTTTTCTTAACTTCGAGATTAACTGGCTCGAATTCTTGAAGCTGTGTGAATTTCCCTCACCGTTTCCGGCTTTGCTTGGTTTGTTTACCTCGTGGTTTGTGAAACAGTGGTTTGCATTTTTCACATTTTGAATCAGTTAAAATCATTTTAAGTGTGCTTAACTTTATTATTTGTTTGATATATTTGTGTTAAATTGTCATAATATTGAAATGACACGCATAAAGAAATTTGGGAAAAGGAAATTTTACGGTAATCAATATCGGAATACAAAATCTGATAATTTATCTACTGCATCTACATCCAGTGATAATCTGAATATGAGCTCTTCAAGTAAGAAAATTAAATTTGATTCTGAAAGCAACCATGTGTTTGCCGAGGAAAATAATTGCAATGTTATTGTGGAATTAAATGTGCTTCGGAGTTTGTTGAACACTCTTAGTAAATGTAAAAATTGTAATTCTTCAGGTAACTTTGATGTTTATGAAGAGGTCAGCAGTCGTAAGGGCCTTGCAACAAATTTAGTATTTTTGTGTACATCATGCAGCACTTCTACAAGTTCTATGACTTCCAGTTTATCTAATCACAATTATGATATAAATATTCGCCTTGTCTATGGTATGCGAACCATTGGCAAAGGTGAGAAAGCAGCACAGATATTGTGTGGCATGATGAATCTACCACCACCTCCAACTAAATTTGAAAGATTTAATAAAATTATAATTGATCATTTGTCTGATGTATGCAGGGATTCAATGTTAAATGCTGTGAATGAGACTGTGCAGTTACAGCAGGGAAACAGGGATATTATTGCAGTGTTCGATGGCACTTGGCAGAAGAGAGGGCATACTTCTCTAAACGGTGTTGTGTGTGCTACTTCTTTAGAAACTGGGAAAGTAATTGACTTCGAGTGCCTCACTAAATACTGCTTTTACTGTAAAAATAAATCTGGTAAGCAACATGACTGCCAAAAAAATTTTACTGGTTATAGTGGAGGTATGGAATCAGCTGGTGTGCTAGCTATTTTCCAACGCTCAGAAGAGACACGTCATGTTCGATACATAAAGTATTTAGGGGATGGTGATTCTAAAGGTTTCACAAAAGTCTCTGAATCTAACGTATATGGTAGTGATGTACATATTGAAAAATTAGAGTGCATCGCCCATGTTCAAAAAAGAATGGGATCACGTTTGAGATCTCTGTGTAAGGAGATGAAGAAAAAAAAGCTTTCTGATGGGAAAAGTATTTCTGGTCGAGGACGTTTAACAGAAACAGAAATAAATAAACTTCAGAATTACTATGGTAGGGCAATCCGCCAAAATACCTCAAAATCTGTAACAGATATGATTAAGGCAGTATGGGCTATCTATTTTCATCGTCTGTCAACAGATGCCAACCCTCAACATGGTGTCTGTCCTTCAGGATCTGAAACATGGTGCGGATACAATAAAGCTCAAGAAACCGGTGCTGAGTATTCGCACAAACACCCATTACCTGAAGCAGTACTTAGTGCTATAAAACCAATTTTCAGAAGCTTGACAGATAGAAAGCTTTTGGAAAAATGTCTACATGGTCGCACTCAAAATCCTAATGAAAGCTTCAATAGCTGTATTTGGGAAAGACTGCCCAAAACCACATTTATTGGAATTACATGCCTGAATATTGGTGTAATGGATGCAGTAATCTGTTTTAATGAGGGTGTTGGCAGTCGAGTAAAAGTATTTGAAAAAATGGGTATCACTCCTGGGAAAAATATGAGAGCATCACTCAGGAAAATAGACACAGTTCGGATTTGTGAAGCTGAACTAAAGATTCAAAAACTGTCTAAAGAAGCTTCAATACACAAAAAAAGACTCAAAAAGCAGTCAGACAATTTAGAAGCAATGTCCCAAAATGAATATGGGCCAGGAATGTTTTGATGGCATAGAAATATAAAAAAAATTTGTATCCAAAGTGTTTTTTTGAATTTTCTCAAAATGTGTTTTTTCTTTGCTTAGATACACTTTTTATAAATTCTACTGCATATATAAATTTGAAATTTTATAGCAATGTAGATATGGTATAAGTAATACTAGTGAAGCTAAAAATTTTTTATACAGTGCTGATAATTTTTTCTTACAGCCAATTATTAGTGGCAAAAATGTGCTTTATTTTGAACTCGAAGTTAGAATTTTTTATTTTTTCATACAGTCATGAAAATAATTACAAAAACAGGTTTACAACATCAAATAAAATGTTTTTGATAATATTGGAAAATTTCAAGGTAAGTACTTTTATATTTTTCTAGAAAAATGTATCTAATTATAGACATGTAAAATTTTTTGAAAAATAATTCATCCTGTTTGAGAAGGTATTCTAAAAGAAATTACCAATATTATTAATATTAATTCCTGTTGAAATACTCACAAAAATATTCTTAATCACTGGTAAAAAACATCATAAGAATCCATTCATATTTTAAAGAGATATAAAGGTTTACGTAACAGCCAATTTTTTGTTGTTTACGACTGTCGAGAATGTCTTGGTCCCCTTAAAAAATTTTTAACTTAGTTTTTAAGAAACATTAAGCCATAAAAAGTTGAAAATTTATGAATCGGTGAAATCTTAGTTAACATACTGAAGCATGGAAATACATTATAAATTGTTGATTATAAATTTGATCAATTTAAATGTACTTTTTGTTCTAGTCAGTAAGACTGAGAATGACCAGTTTCACAATGAGTATAGCATGTTTACTTAGACTTACATAACAATTACTACTTAAATCTCACACTTTCATTTAAATTGGTAATTGTATACCTGATTTGCTTTCAAATTTCTTAAGTGCAAAATTTTTAGCGATTTACTTTAAATTCTTTGAAACCATTGATCAGCTTTCAGGAAATGAGGCATATCCACAAAGTAAGAACCGAATGCTCATAAATCCTACTCAGGTCACATTATTGTAAAGTCACCACCACCATTTGGTTCCTGAACACCTGGTGCTTCAATTGGTGTAAATTATATTGTTCTATAAAGTTTTCTCCCTTTGCTGTGATAGGTTAAAATGGACATTAAAATCAAAATTCCCACGAGTTGCTTAGTCTTGAAAGTGATACGGTTTTTTTAACACAATGTTCATGCAATACGATCATAAATGCTGAATCCTACTGAAATTCTCAAGCTGCACAAAGCAATTCAGATTCTACAGTGTGGGTTACTGTCTACTGGAGTTTGTTATGTTAACGGGGGTGGGGGGGATTGGATTCAATATGTCATAAGGAGAGTGATTAAGTGGTTCTATTTTTAATATATTGTAGCCCTGAGGACTTTTATTGTGTTACAATGTTTCAATCCTGCTAAGGCTACCGTCATCATCTCTAAATGACCCAGAATCGTCAGATGATTCTTCTACTTGAGCCAGATTAAATTTACAGAACAAAAATATCTAAAAATAAATATTTCTAGACTTTGATCAAATCATATATGATTTTGCTGATAAATTTTAATATCCTCATACTCTATAGAAATAATTGCAGGACTGTTTAGTCTCTACTGCGATATTGTTGGTCTTAGGTATGTTTAAAATGAATTTTAATCTAGAAGAGATTCTGCTCCCCATCTCTATTCGGAAAGCCAGCAATTCTGTCATTCATAGCGAGGAATTTTAGAATTTTTATGGGTTTCAGAAATATTAAGATGGAAGAATGCTTCCATTCCTTCAACCAGCATATCGAGATACACACCTGCATGTTTTACACTTTGGTCATTATTCTAAATAATTTTTACATTTGTTAACACAATTTTTTTTTAGACATTTTTAAAATTTTCCTAATCTAAAGGGTCAAATTGGCTTAAAGCCGGTCCTGCACATTAAAGTGTTTTGATGACTACATTAATGACCTCTTCTAATGAAAAATCACATGCATTTAATTTTTTCAACACTTTATAAAATTTTCCCATTTTCTACAATTTAACTAGGGGAATATTTCATCAAACTCTTAATTTCATCCTTTGTGAAATATCTCCTCATAACTTGGTTTATGTTAGCCATAATTTTGCCAAGTTTAAAAATTAAATGAAAACGTGAAAGATGTTTTACTTAGTTTATAACTTGGAAAATAGACATAAGAAATCAGCATTTAAACATTTCAGATTATACAGCAAATCACAGCAGTTAATATTCCAATAGATATAGTGTTGAAAATTTCTTTTCAATTGTTAACAGCAGATGTGTATTCCTCCCCACTTGTCTCTTGTAAACAGTGCCTTTTCTTAGGGTAAACCATTACCCATCAGCAGAAAGAAACACCTGTTTGACTCTTCCTTGGGGCTAGTACCGTTATTTGGCAAAAGGTGGGGGATGTTTGATGACATCTCCTCTCCCGTTGACCGTTGCTTTTGACACTTTCCACCCCTCATGAATAAAGAACTGTTCACGAGTGACTACTTTCTGGGGGATCTTTCTCTTCGGAGGAGACCAATATATGCAGTTCTGGGGTTACCAAAATTCCATATCCACATTGAAAGCCAGATGCCGCCACCAAGGAAACTAAGCCTTGTGAATGGTCAGATTATTCCATGACATTACATTTTCTCTCACATGCTGTATTGTGCATTATTTACTAAATACATGAAACACATTTTTGCTGCCCAAATATGTCTACGCTTTATCAGTTAAATCATTATTTTAATGATTTATGTCTGAAATGTACCTTTTATCAACTCTCTTAATAGGAAAGAGTGCAAACTATATCACAATGGCAGAATCATACTCGAATATAGCTACTAGCAATTACCATTTGTTTCTCCACCTCAAGACATTTTTGGCTGGTCAGAGTCTAGAGTAATAAAGAAACAAAAGACAATGTGAAAGAGTCGCTGAATAGGTTGGCGGTGAGTTTCACAACAAAGGGATACAAAAGCTACTCATGATACAACAAATGCCTCAATAAATATGGCGACTATGTAGAAAAGTATTTTAATATATGTTTTAAAATTTGGCAATTAAAATCTTTCAGTAACTTCTTCCTAAAATGTTTTACACCCAATTGGTTCTTACTTTCTGGATGTGCCTCATGTATTTTTACCACTAACTTTTGTATCATCAAATTATAGAATTGTAAATTTTTCAGAGCTGTAGCCCTTATTTTAAATAATTTTTCCAATGCGAGCATCTTATTTTGGATACTGTTTAACCTTTCTTTATAGACCTATTATCTAGTTTTTATGTAATGTTTCAATTTTATCATTTAAATAATTTATTGTCGTTCCTCAGATAACTTACTTTGATATATTTGTGGTCAAGGGCATTGGAGACTTTAGCCTGGGGAAAATAGTCACCCAATCCCTGTATTTTGGGCCAGTGTAGACCAAGGAATCTACTCCCCCTCCTCTTTGTAGTTCCTACTCCAGTTAAATACCATTCAATAGGATAAAACCAACCCATACAATAAGTAGTATACAAAACAAATATTTTGTTTATACTTTTTTTTAAATGTAAACAGATTAAAACAAGCTTTGTGAAATTCAAATCAGGTATTACAAAATCACACGCATTTTAAGAGTTTTAACATCTTGATCTTAAGTGTTTTCAACAAATATTTTATTGCTCAGTAATCTTTTTTTCCTTGAAAGCAGATCCTAGTAAATTGACAACTACCATATTAATGTCAATAATAAATTTAACTGCTCTTTAATCTGCAGCAAAATGTGAAAGTTTCCCCAAGGGAAAATTTAGAAATTAAAAGATTAAGTAATATAAAGTATACCTGCGAGAACGGTGTCTTTTGGAATGTCTGCGGTGATGGTTATGAGAATCAGGTGTATGTCTTCTTCCAGAATAATGATCACTATATTCTTCACTGTCAGATACAGAACGCCTTCTTTTCCTTTGATGATGCATGGTTCAGTATATTGTGGAATGCTAATAAATAATAAATACGACAACTATTTAAAATACAACAACTATTTAAAATACAATTTCTAAAGAAAAGTTCTAGAAATAATAAAATAAAGAAATTCCCATCAATTAAAGTGTTAAACCGTTAAGGCTCAATCCCAATATATGGTACCCCAGCCGCTTTATTTTTTTGCAATGATTTTTAGATTTTTGCCAAGTTGGCGATAAAATGCCAAATGTGGTATGTGTTTGTTAAATGCTTTTAAGGTAACCATTTATTGCTCGTGATTTGAATAAGATGGCGATTTTTTGGCGATGTTTTTTAGATTTTTGCCAAGTTTACGATAAAATGCCAAATGTTGTTTGTGTTTGTTAAATACGTTTAAGTTAACCATTAATGGCTTCCGATTTGAATAATTAGCAGCCAATCAGAGCTTGTGATTTACTTGTGATAAGTTTAATCCGGATTTTATATAACATGCTTGTTTCAAAAAATTAAACTGCTGAATGTTCTTTTTGGGATTGCAGTTCCACCGCTCGGACATACTTGCAAGGTATGGCTTCTTTTACAAATGGGAGGGTTGATTTGGATTTTTTTCTTAATTTAAAAATGTGGGTAAGAGAACAATTATAGATTATTGTAAGTATGTTAGGTTAATAGCTAATATTCATTATTGTCCTAATTCTCTTAATTGTAATTTGCAAATGACTATAACTGAGAGGAAAGATCTGAACATTGCGTGGGATGTTATGTTCCGTTAGATGTGGTTCCCGGTTCGAAGCGAGTAAATTGGATTTAATTAGGTTTTAAAATTAACTTATTTATGGGTAAAAAAACGCTGTATTCTTGGATTACAAACAAATTGGGGGTATCCAAAAACACCGAAAAATCAACAAAACGTAAAAGAAGCTAAACGGAAAGTGAATAACCGGTAAGATTTTTTTTATTTTAACATGAAATAATATAAATGACAACATGCAGAACTTTCATTTTTTTAATTTCTGATATATTTAACCAAGATGTATTTTATATTTATTTAAATGAATTATTTGCGATATATTAACTTTTTTTAGCAGGGGGGTTGGGAGGGGTGGCAGCGAAATACATAGGGGTACCGTATATTGGGAATTAACCACAGTTAAACCTAGTAATCATAATTATATATACAGATTCATATTTATAAGCTTAGTATATAATTCATTTTCAGTATATAACAGTAGAAAACAACAGCTATAAATTCAACATGCTGTTCTCTACTATCTGGATAATAAAAAAATTTTCTAATTAGCTATTTTAAACTTTTTAGAGATTTTTAATATTAAAATCCTAAGGTCACATACATATGGAACAGATGGGAATACATAAAAAATTAATAGTTCAAACTACTTTTCCATAAATATTAAATCTTCATTTCATGATTTGAGGATTGAATATTTTACGCCTCCTAACTGATTTGGAAAAAAATAAATTCACTTTACTTAACATTTCGGCAAAAAATTTTCCCAATAATCCAAAATGCAAAATAAAGCAGCAGCATTTGATTATCTGATATATTTGTCGAACACTTTACATCAGGGGTGTCAAACTCGTGGCCCGCAACGAACATTTTTGCAGGCCGGCCAATATATTGGCACACAATAATATATAATAAAATAACCGATGCAGAATTATAAGATAGGAAGAATTCGTGGGAAGAATTCACGGGAATCAGAAAACAAGAAATAAATTGATCACAGACATTTTAAAAACCAAGAATGAGGGATTACTCTAGTTTTTTTTATAGGCATAATACACTACCTTAGATTTTAAAAACTTTTTTCATCACTGGCTTTACTGGTGATAATTAATACAATCTGACACACACCCCCCCTCACACTCTTACTGTCTGCTTAGACCATAATATCATACCCACACCCAAAGTCAGGCTAAAGCTGTTAAGTGCTTATATGTAGTAATTCCAAAGAATGCAAGTTGTCTGAACTATTATCTATCAGGAAACTTGAGAGTTGCCACTGTTCTTTCATATGCATAATGATTTTTTTTTTTTAAACCAAGCTTTTCAAATATCTTTGCATCATATGTTAATTTTCTTTCTAAACTCACAGCGCAACAGTCCGATGTGGACCAGGGCCAGCGGTACCCATCTCCGCTTTCTTGACCTTGGGGCGCCACACAGCATATGTCTCAGTCAGGTGGTCAACCTGACGTGGGACCTGCAGAGTTTAGTTCCCAAGCATGCTTGGTCCTCATTTTATCAACCCACTCAAGGGATGAAAGGCTGAGTCGACCTTGCCCAGTTGCAGGGTCGAACCCTGGACCTGTGGGATGGCAGCTTGACGCTTTTAACCACTATGCCACCCAGTTTCTAATTTTTTTTCAATAGTTATAATTATTACATGGATGAAATACTGAGAACTGTAATAAAATGTATTCATATCTAGATTTATTACCGAATGAGTGAATTCACATCTATGTTGCACAAATATCACAAACAATGACAGCACTAATTCTTACTTATCTCTACAACTAGCATTAATTCTTTCAACTTCTATTTATTCTACTAGCATTTTTTTTAAAAACAAGATTGAATACTAAAAACTTAAATTTTTTTTTTTTTTTTTTTTAACAACTTGAAATAAATTTTAGCACATTCCAAATAACAATTTTTGAAAGACTACTTAGGAAAGAAAAACATAAAAAGCTCTTATTAAATTTATTCTATTTTTTCTAATTGCTTTAATTCTTTCATCATATCAAAATTTCAAATGCTACTTTAAGAGAGTCGAAGAAAAATTTTATTTGAACAAAATAAAATGGGTTTTAAAAGCTAGGAATGAAGAAAATTTAAACTCATAAAACGTGCATAGAAAAATTTAAGCTCAGCATATATTTTATTAAAAAATTAAATACTATTAAATGTGATTGAAATGAATTTTTATTCTAAACTTTACCTACATCCCCAAAAAAAAAAGCCTCTAAAAGCATAATTTTTTATTACATTTATAACTCATTGAAAAAGTGAAATTCTTGAATTGTTATCCATCTTCCATGAGCAGCCCCTAAAACCCATGATAAAAATAATTTTTCAAATATAAAATAGCAGTCACATTAATAAATATTTTAAGCTTTATAAATTAATCAAAAAAAATTTTTTTTATGTTCCAAAAAAGAAATATAAAATGCTGACTAATTTGAAACTAAATCTTACAGTTATGACAAAGACTTCTAAAATATTAAATCTGATTGTTTTTATAAGTTGGGCTGCCACCAACTTTGCAATTGTTTACTTCCTGTCATGATGTACCCTTTTCTGGCTACTCCTAAGATTCCATGTGAATGTGCCTTTGATAGCAACCGTGTTACTGGGCTGTTCTAACATAATTTAAGCTCCTTTGAATACACGATTCTAAACACAAGGGTTTCCGCCCTTGCTCGAAATTTGAATTTCGGGGATTGGACAATTAAAACATTTTACTTCTCTTTTCAGATCTCACTCGTACTTGGATTACATTCGCTTTTTATGCTCAAGGCAGCACCCTTCATAATTACCAATGGATACTGGTAAATTTTCATCGATTTTCCTTTATGACCTTGAGCAAAAGTATGTCATTATGAAGTAACACATCAAAATGAAGATAATATAATTCATGAGAGGGAATTCAAAACTAAATATGAATCAGTTCAAGAATTTAGAGAAAATGCCCTTAGAATTAAAATGAGGATTCAAAAAATTTTAGATAAATTTAAAAGCAAACTTAGGGAATCTGGTAACTTTGATAGTAATTACAACACTACGGATGACGAAAATATATGTAAAATGTTTGGTCAACATCTACCAAAAATTACAGCGATTGTGAAGCCACTTTATAAATTACTATTGCTTTACATAGCACATTTAAAAGTAGTATCACTTTTACGAATTCATATTTAAAAAGGATGAAAATGTTGATGAAGTTTATTACTAACATACTTATTATTAGAATTTAAATATACTTCAAAGAGGTGCTCCTGCATAAAAATTTTACAATGACTTCAATACATTGTTAAAATTATTTTATTAAATATTACTTTTTGATACTACTATACTTTTAAAACAACTCAAATAACAGTTTATAATTATAGAACAGGATCGAAAAGATTCAAGCTCTGAATAATACGAAATATAAAAAGCTGTACGCCAATATCTATGATCCCGGGAAGATATTTTAAAATCCTCGACCAGTATTGATTTTATCAGTTACTGTACTCAACTTACAAAAATAAAGAAAACCGGGACGTAAACTTTACATACTATAATTTCTTCAGATTGATTTAATTTTCATATTTTATATTAAACCAAATAAGAGATTTAACTCACTATTTACATGTACCAGAATAATATAACTAACAATACCAAGCGCTCTAACACATCTCAAAGCTACCACTCAATACTTCAGTGAAGACGCTCCAATGGCCATACGCGCATTGTTATGGGTACAGATCTTTCAGCTAAATTTTCATTTAAATACTAACTTTACAACCTTAACAGTATCCTCTACATTTCACTGGGAACAAAATCAAATAATACAAGTTAGACGCTGCTAATTCGTATTTTTCCCTTACAACATTAATGTAAATTCATAAATGCGCATGTTTATATTCAAATAATTACCCAAGGAATGGACAAAAGCGTCAAAAGATATAATTCTAAAAAAAGAAGTAGAATGCATGCACTTCGCTTAATAAAAAATCTTTCATTAGAAATAACGATACTAAATGTAAAACAATAAAACGGTCAAAATCTAAATCGCCACATAATTACTCAAAATGGCTACCAAATGACGTTGTTTAGGCTTAACAAAGATAACTATTAAAGTCACAAAAGAACATTCATAGCTTACCAAATATTAAAAATACTATGATTCTACAAATATATGGTAAAGAAAGATCATACAAAATACTATGAAATATAAGAAATTCTCAGCGAAATTTACAAACAATTGGAATGAGACGCAATTCACTTAATCGCCTCTAATACAACGACGAGTACAGACAAATCTAGATGCCATTTCGCTATGAGGAAAGTAGCAATCAGAAATCGCAACCTGGATGATGATTAGGGCCTCCAAATTGTTCTCACCTCCGTGGTCTAAATGAATGTTTTGAAGGATTTTCAAATTAAAATATCAGAAATACAAAGCAGTTGTTGAGTTCATTATAAACTATTTCTTTTCAAAATTTTAATTTATCCTTGAGACGCAAAATCGAAGCATCGAAATTACATTGTTTTCGGTTATACAAATTCTATATATGACTACAGGCAAAATTTTGCCTGAATTTCATTGCTACTCCTGAAAATCAATTTACAAAAAATAATTACAAGATAAAAAGAACTTTTTATATACCATGTTTTAAAATGTTCTGTTGAATCATATAAACTTGGCAATTCTATATATTAATAAATACTTCTTTAAAATTTTTTTGATGAATTATCCCATCAACTTGGAAGAAAATGAAGTTAATTGGAAGTTAACTTGCGTTTAACTTTTCGTTCCCATCCCGGCTAATAGATGGCTGCACCAGTCTACAAAACAAAATTAACTGAAAATAAATAAAAATGAATTTAATATTGCTTAAAGATGGCTAAAAGTATTAAAATAATGCATTGTCATCGTGTTCTGAGCTATTCTAAAAGTTTCAAATGCTAGCTAGTCGGGAAGTTGGTTAAAAATCGATTGCAAGATTTGTACTGGACAAACACACAAACAAACAAGAAATCGAATTAATAAAAACATGGTAAAAAAATCTTTTGCCATAACCTGGTAAGCCTGGTTTGCCATAACCTGGTAGCCGCGGACCGGTACCGGTCCGTAGATCAAATGGTACCGGGCCGCCCAAGGAACATTAAATTATTTTCATCTTATTTTCTGTGGTGCATTTCTTTCGGGTTGGTGCGACTTTGTCGGGTTGGTGCTAATTTATACTTTTGTAACAGAAGAAATCTTGTAACTATTTTAAATTAGTTTATTGTTTATTAAAACATTTCAAGATTATGAATTAAAATTGCAGTCATAAAATTGAAAATAAATGCGCTTTCCTGAAAGAGAAAAAAAGGAAACAAATAAATAAATAAAACGAGATTTTTGTTGAACAATAAATAAACGTAATATCATTTATACATCAAAATTATAAGAACATCAACATTATCGAATATTACAAATTTCAAATAACTGTCATTTATACATCAAAATTATAAGAACATCAACATTATCGAATATTACAAATTTCAAATAACTGGAACGTATCAATAATAAAAAAAACATTACGGTAACGTAACGTAACGTTACAGACGTAAACATGAGAACTTGCATTCGGCCATGCGACCATGTGTTTTAGGTGCTTGTGATGTATTTTACGTCATGTCTCAGCAACCAATCAGATTTGTCCCGGAGCAGAGTCTAGCTGCCTGTGTCTGGAGCTGAGCGGCTGCAAGCGGCAGTGGTGTTGTAGCTTTGGTAAAGAGAAGGTGTGTATCGCTCTTCTCTATGTTCACCGGTACTTTCTCATGTTTAAGGGCCTGTTCACATAGGAGTCCGTTGCGTAAAGTTAAGGGAAATATGACGTTAAGGCGAAAATAAACCAATCATAGGCGTTAAAAATTTCATTGCTAACCGTTTGGAGGTTTGTCATTCGTTAAATATATTTCAATACTTTAACGCAACGCAACGCTACGGACTCCTATGTGAACAGGCCTTACAGTGCTTGGTGTACGTGTATATTGTGTTTGCTCAAATTTAACCCACAAATAAGCAAAAAATGAGTACGAAACAGACGTCGTTAGAAAGTTTCCTTGGGAAAAAGAAAAGGCCAGTGCAGAGACAGAAAAAGAGCCTTCAACATCAAAGAAGCGTGTAACTTTTAACAGACAATACCATGAGTCCTACTTGAGATATGGATTTAGCGGGACAGGTTATTCCCACACACCAAAACCGCTCTGCATAGTTTGCGGCGACCAGCTCTCTAATGAGAGAATGAAATCTTCAAAACTGCTTCGCCACTTGAACGCCAAGCACCCTGGAGTATTTTGAAAGAAAAAAACGGGAACACGAAGGACAGAAGAAATTTATGAGGGCAACCACATCAGTAAAGGAGGATGCACTGAGATCATCATATTTGGTAGCTAACCGTATTGCTAAAGCTTAAGAGAAGTAATACCCCCCCGCGAGCCAGCGTTGCCCGGGATTTTAAGAATGTTTGTTAACCCAAATCAATTTAAAAACTAAACACAGTATAAATTACAAAGTAAAAAAAGGCATGTGAAATGCTATAAACATAAATAAAAAGAAAACCCAATATAAAAATATATAGATTTATAATAAACTCCTCAGAATTCAGCTAGATTTTGCTTTTCATCATTGGAGAAAAAAAAAAAAGCTGAAAAGTAAAACATTGAATGCAAACATTCCCCTAATAGTTGCCGTGTTCTGTGTAAGCCTCTGTCAAGTAACGCTTCCGGAGCGACCACTTCACAAATATATCAGCCCATATTAATCTCACGTGCAAAAATACAATAATAAACAGAAATTAAGAACACCAAAATCGTTTGTTTAGCAAATTTGTAGGTTAAGGGCCTGTTCACATAGGAGTCCGTTGCGTAACGTTAAGGGAAAGATGACGTTGAGACGAAAATAAACCAATCATAGGCGTTAAAAATTTCATTGCTAATCGTTTGGAGGTTTGTCATTTGTTAAATATATTTCAATACTCTAACGCTCCGCAAAGGACTCCTATGTGAACAGGCCCTAAGTTAATTGTTATTTAATGCACGTGTATACAGCTTTAAAATTCATGAAAATAAAAAAAATTTCTGAAACGCGATTGCAGCGCTGCCTATAGACTGCAAAAATTTTTTGCACGTGAGTAATTTGTATGATTTTTTAATCTGATTTTCTTTAGTTTATATATTTTATTTTTGCTTAATATATATTTATACATAGCATATTTATAGCATATTAGTTAGATTGTATTTATAGCATATTAATTAGATTGTATACATAGCATATTAGTTAGATTGTGCAAGTCGGATTGAAAAATCAGCGGTAAGCATGCTTTTTTATCCAAGAAGACTTTTTTTAATTATAAACTCGGATTTTTACATTTTTAATTATAATATCGGATAGAAAAACAGCTAATATTCTGTAAAAATTTCTAATATTATAACAAGGTTATGAACCTTTTTTTTATTGCAACTGTTCAATTATTTACCGTCATGTTTTGACGGGTACTATCTAGTTTATAATAAACCACTATAAAAAATGGGTGAAATCATTTTCTCGCACCATCAACCTATAAGTAATAAAAGATAGTAATAATTTATAAATAAATAAATTTATATTAAATAAAAAAAAGCAAATTTATAATATATAAGTAAATAAATTAATTAAATAGTATAAAAATATGTATAATAAATAAAATATAAATTTCAAACGATTCTTGGTGTCAGGTAACTTTCAAGAACAGCAAAACACTGTTTCAGAGTTTTAACCTTTGTTGCCACTCTCTACTTCTCTTTAGAGTAAAAAAAAAAAATTTCAAGAATTCAGTATGAAAATAACGCTCGAGCATGAAGTATTTATTTTGATAAAGATACATTTCCCTTTTGAAAAAAAAGCATTTACTGAACAAATGTACTTCTAAAATGAAAATGGCAACGAAGATCGTTTGTGTACGATCGTGAATTTGAGTTTAGGTATGATTAATAACTTTACTAATTATTGACTGATTTTAATTATTTTAAGCTTTTTTGACCGCCTGAGGGTGGGAAAGAAGAATTTTGAATTTTATTTTACTTTCTTTTAATTTTTTTTTTACCTCCATTTTCTGTTACGGCTAATTTTTGTGAGTGAATCACAAATCACAAAACTGTGCTTAAAGTTTAGACTGATTCTTTTTAGTTAAGATATACTAATTTTTATGCTTTTAAAAGTACATCGTGAATTGTAAAATTAAGAACAATATAAACTACAGTATACTAAGCATTCTGAAGTACAAACACAATATGTAATACAGATGCTGTTCGCACATTTTTTAGACGATTTTGGTAAGCAGTAATAAAAAATCGTTTGCTGAAGAAGAAGTAATTGCAATTGTACTATGTTTTAAAAAGTCAAAATTATCGTCTGCGGCTTGAAAGTTTTGTTTTTATTCAAAATGGCATTTTTAACAAAGCAGTGGTTCGAAGGCTACATTTATGCTCTTTCCGAAGAGAAATATGCATACTCCGTTATCCAAAAACGATGTGAGAGTCATGGTTTTGTGATATCTAAAGCGTCGATAGGTAATATCGTCAACAAGAAAGGAGAAAAACGTCCAATTGGAGCCTCAAGTGGGACAAAAATTCCAAACAAGTATCCAAGGAAAAAACGGACATCTTCGACTATTGCAAAGGTACGTTGTTTAATGTTAAAAGAAAATCCCCTGTTATGAGGGGTACCAGAGATACCCCTTTGCGTTGTGTAAAATTAGGGAGGTGAACTCCAAAGGGAACTATGCGTTTATAAATAAAAATATCAACATTTATTATACAATATTTTACAAGAAAAGGTGAGGTTTACATATTATATTTAAGATCTTGGCTATACATATTTTAACAGAATTAGGGCATACTTCATCCGCTTCCTGCGGCATAACCATTACGGGTCGAGTGAAATAAAGTCTCGTAATCTCTCAAACGGCATGAGCACTATTTAAAAGGGGAAGAAATGACCAACCTGGGAAGTTTTTTTGATGAAACAGCAGAGCATGGCGTCGTTGAGGCACTTCTACCGGAGGAGGCTTAAGGCATCGGGCTAAAAATCTTGGGGCCCTTCAATGGAGGAGGTAGCCGAATCGGCGCTGGCGGTTGAACACGGACATCTCGCCATTTAACGGGGCGACCTTTTTTTTCCCAGGCTTTCTTCGCAGCTCGCCACCTCAAATCACTCTCTCGCTCTCCCTCCGAACGTCGTTTTTCCCACACTCGGGGCTCCCCCAATTTTTATTATAACTCCTCCCCAGGTCAGTTATTCACGTAAATTTATTGCCTCTTCGAGTTTTTTATTCGAGGGTAGGATGCTCCGGCTCCGACATCCCCATGGTTGACCCACGTGGTACGCTTATTTCCAAGAAAATTGGATGTCCGTTGAATTTTCTGGAATTTTTTCCCCCCGTCCTGAGGAATTCGGGGGGTGCGATGTTTCTTGGAAAATTGGTGCGGTTCCTCCTTTTTCCAATATGGCCGTTTTATGCCCCGTAATCGTGTTGGAAACAAAAAATGGCTATGACGTTGGAAGGAGTTCAAAATGTCCAAATTGTGGATCCTTCATAACAATCACTCCCCCCCCTTTTCTAGGCGTGCTGGCACATTAAGGGCCTGTTCACATAGGAGTCCGTTGCGTAGCGTTAAGGTAAAGATGACGTTGAGACGAAAATAAACCAATCATAGGCGTTAAAAATTTCATTGCTAATCGTTTGGAGACCTATGATTGGTTTATTTTCATCTCAACGTCATCTTTTCCTTAACGCAACGCAACGGACTCCTATGTGAACAGGCCCTAACTCTCTAGGGTCTGTAGGGGTTGAAGAACGGATTGGCTCCATTCGCTTCAGCAAAATAGACTCCAACTGCACAAAAGTGACACTGGCAGTAAAAAATCATGAATGACATCACATGTAAAAGTTCAGGAGGTCAAAATCTCCCCTTATAGTGCTGCAAGTTTTACTGATTTAAAAAAAAATTCGAAATTTATAAAGTTTAAAAAAAATAGATATATATTATTATTAAAAGATTAGCGTGTATTGTGTTTTATTATTATTATTATCATTATTAGTACTATTATTATTGAATGCATGGATAGCACATTATATGTTTCACACAAATGGCAGCGCAAGGAAAAGAGAACATTTTTGCTCTTTACGCGAGTTAAACACATAATGGCGATTATGCACATTCGCCAATGTTTTTGAAAATTTCATCTCCGCTGTACGATTTTAGCGTAGAGATTTCTATTTCTGTAAGATAACCTTTTCTTTACATTTTAATCTCCGATCGCATGTGTTGATCGAGCCACTATTTTGTTATTATTTGTTTTACAGGGTATGCATACCATTTTCTATGATGTTAGTTAATGTTGGTCAGAGTTAATGTAAGCTTAAAGAAAACTTTATAATTTTTTTTTATAAATAAAAATAAAAACATTTATTATACAATATTTTACAAGAAAAGGTCGGGTTTACATATTATATTTAAGATCTTGGCTATACATATTTTAACAGAATTAGGGCATACTTCATCCGCTTCCTGCGGCATAACCATTACGGGTCGAGTGAAATAAAGTCTCGTAATCTCTCAAACGGCATGAGCACTATTTAAAAGGGGAAGAAATGACCAACCTGGGAAGTTTTTTTGATGAAACAGCACAGCATGGCGTCGTTGAGGCACTTCTACCGGAGGAGGCTTTAGGCATCGGGCTAAAAATCTTGGGGCCCTTCAATGGGGGAGGTAGCCGAATCGGCGCTGGCGGTTGAACACGGACATTTTGCCATTTTACGTGGCGACCTTTTTTTCCCCAGGCTTTCTTCGCAGCTCGCCACCTCAAATCGCTCTCTCGCTCTCCCTCCGAACGTCGTTTTTCCCACACTCGGGGCTCCCCCAATTTTTATTATAACTCCTCCCCAGGTCAGTTATTCACTTAAATTTATTGCCTCTTCGAGTTTTTATTCGAGGGCAGGATGCTCCGACATCCCCATGGTTGACCCACGTGGTACGCTTATTTCCAAGAAAATTGGATGTCCGTTGAATTTCCTGGAATTTCTTTCCCCCGTCCTGAGGAATTCAGGGGGTGCGATGTTTCTTGGAAAATTGGTGCGGGTCCTCCTTTTTCCAATATGGCCGTTTTATGCCCCGTAATCGTGTTGGAAAAACAAAATGGCTATGACGTTGGAAGGAGTTCAAAATGTCCAAATTGTGGATCCTTCACAACATCCCCCTAGTCAAAGGACAGTTGCAAAATCATTAAAATGTTCGGTGTCCACTGTAAACAAAATGATAAACGTTGATTTAAATCTTAAGAAAGCGAAAAAATGCAATGTGCATCGTCTTCTTCCAAATCATATCGCTGAACGCAGGACACGCTGCAGAATTCTATATGAGAAACACTTATCCAAAGAAAAATGGAAAACAATTGTCACAATAGATGAATCATGGGTGTATTTAAATGATTGCAATAAAAAAAGAGCCATTTATTATCATAAAAGGGAAGAAAAAAAATTTAAGTACATGGTTCAAAGAATCGAAAGAAAGTTTTTCTAAGGGATTCATGATTGTTGCTGGTTTTTCTTATAATGGCAAGTTAAAAATAAAGAGAGTGGAAAAAAATGTCAAGATTAACTCCAAATACTATCAGGAACATATTTTATCGCCAATGTTTCTGAATGAAATACCATCGCTTTACCCACAGTGCCATCAATCTGTGAGACTCCATCAGGACAAAGCTAGCAGTCACACATCAAAATCCACTGTAAATTTCCTAAAAGAAATGGAAAAAAAAACTGGTATCAAGGCCATACCCTTCACTGATATCCCTACTAAATCTCCCGATGTATCACCTATGGATTTTTGTGCTTTCGGACTTTTAAAATCTGCATTATCCAAACGTCGTCCCAAAATCCTTACAGGACTCTGGAAAGCTGTTCAGGAGGAATGGGATAGAATACCTCTTATGACACTTCAAAAGGCATTATTATCCTGGAAATTGCGGTGTCGAAAGATAGTTCAGAATAAGGGATGTCAAATAGAACATTTAAAACACAAGAATTTTATGTAATTTACTTTTGTGAATACAATGTATATCGTCTAAAAAATGTGTGAATAGCCTCTGTATAACGCTGATGAGACGGGCCTTAACTTTAAGGCATCGTCAAGCAAAAGTCTGACCTCTAAAGAAGAAATAATGTACCAGGTTTTAAAATAAGCAAAGAAAGATTAACGGTTTTAGCCTGTAGCAATGCCGTGGGAAATCATAAACTCCCTCTTATGGTCATTGGAAACACTATCATTGACTGAGAAGCCCAAGTTGATAAACATTAGAGATGTCATTTACTGGGTAGCAGAATCATGGGAATCAGTAAGTGAGCAACTGTTGAAAAAATCCTGGAACAAACTTTGGCCAAGTCTAACTTTCATAGACACCCTAAATAAGGAGGCAGATAGAACTAGTGCCGTACAGGTACGACAGCTCTTACAAACTATTACTTGCTGCGAGGACGCAAATGAAAACGATGTGACGATCACGACCATGAGATTTTAGACGATCAGCAGATTTCTGAAATGGTTTTGAAATAACCTGTCAACGTCTCAGACGAGAGTGAAGGTGAAGTAGACGGTGACAGCGAGGAGAAGGTATCTCATGAAGACGCCACGGCTGCATTTGATGTAGAGCAACTCTCCGCAGCGACCCCAGCGGATACCGTTTTCTGACGTGTTGGCGTAATTTGGCTTCAAGGGAGAGGTATTCTTTTCTTCCACAAAAAAGAAAATTTAACAGATTTTTAAAACCAATGTAGTTCAATAATAATTAGTTCAGTACATTGTCTAACTTTGAATTTTCGGAAATATACTTTATACTACTTAGTATCACTGTGGTTTTATTGTAATCTTAGTTATTTTTTACTTTTGTTTTCGGATTAAGCGGACTTTCGAATTACCGAAAGTTCGGATTATCGGGACTCCACTATATATATATATATACACACACACACACACACATATATATATATATATATATATATGACATAACATGTCTTGTAGAAACAGCTGGAAAAGAGTCAGTTATTGGGACGCAGTAAACAGGTTTCAATATGTCCTCTCCAGTAACTATCTGTTCTACGAGATTTAGCCATTTCTGACCCATGTATGCTTATTAGCATAAAAATGTCTTTCTTTTTTTCTTTGAACGCAATGATGTTCATGTTGTCTAGTTCCATCGCATCCAATTCACTCTTTTTTAGTTTTCTTAGTGGAAAGTTTTTGGGCATTCTTTTTTCTTGTTTTTAATACTGTTCCGCAAATATTCGTTTTTACGGAATGCAAGCGATGGGGAATTGAAAAAGCAATCCAAATATAAATTATATCCTCCATCACATAAGTTGCTCATCAATGTTTTCACTGCTCTTTCTCTGTAAGACCCGTCGCTGCTTAACATTTCTGTGTCTTTCCCACAATAAATAAAAAAACTCCAGACATAACCGGTAATTGATTCGCGTAACTTATATATTTTTATCCCGTAACGCGATCTTTTGGATGGGACATACTGACGAAGGTCAAGACGTTCTTTCCAAAAGAGGGATTTATCGATGCAAATATTTTTCTCGGGTAGGTTCTTTTATATATATTTTTACCATGTTTTTATCAACTCGCTTTCTTGTTTGTTTGTGTGTGTATGCTTGTCCAGTACAAATCTTGCAATCGATTTTTAACTAACTTCCCGACTAGCTAGACATTTGAAACTTTTAGAATAGCTCAGAACACGATCACAATGCAATATTTTGATACTTTTAGCCATCTTTAAGCAGGATTGAATTCATTTTCAGTTAATTTTGTTTTGTAGAATGGTGCAGTCATCTATCGGCAGGGACGGGAACGGAAAGTTAAACGCAAGTTAATTGATCAAAAATTTTTTTTTAAAGTATTTATTAATACATAATTATCAAGTTTATATGATTCAACAGGAAAATTTAAAAACATGGTACATAAAAATCTCTTTTTATCTTGTAATTATTCAGATTTTCTACCATTAGTCCTAGTTTTCCCCAACTTTTTAGCACTCTTGTCTGAGGTAAAATGCAAAAATTTTAAAATGTTAGGAAACACAGCTGTAGGCATAACTCTATTGAAAAACGGAGTAGCGAACAACTCATTTGTAGTAAAATACCTTCTCAAATCAGGCTTCTTGATAATTTTCCCATCAGTATTACCATTGCAAAGAACACAAAGAGACAGTCTCTTCACACGATGTCTGATGAAAATGTGGATTAGATGGAGTATTAATGACTTTTTTATTGTTACTCTTTGTAATTCTGTGCATTATACATTTAAATATAATATTGTTTAATCTATATATATATAAAACAGTTCCGTAACTGACTCACTGACTGACATACAACGCACAGACCAAACCGCTGGACCTAAAGGGCTGAAATTTGCATGTCGATTCTTCTTATGGTGTAGGGGTGCACTAAGAAAGATTTTTCAAAAATTCTTCTTAGATTTTTTTAAATTAAATTTTTAAGCTGTTTTTGTAACTTTTTAAAGTTTGCATTTAAAATAATAATTTGAGGTTTATAAAATTTATATCACGAGAAAGATCCTAATTCCTTTAAAATGAAAATCTTTTTCGAATCTTTACCTCCATTTTCGTATTTTTGGTGAATTTTTAAAGATTAATTTTTAGAATTTAATTTATTAAATGCTGATTACGTGATTTCTTTTTTGTGATACTTTAAATAGATTTATCGTCACGTGCATAACAACGAAATAGACAAAAAAAAAATTTTTTTTCTTGCTAATGCGGCAGACGATTGGACATATTAAAATACAGTAAAAGATATTATGTTCCTCAAACTGTACTATATTCTTTAGTATTCTATTAGATTTAATTTGAATATTTTCTTCTTCATTATTTTGCTTATAAAAATATCCTTTCCGATTTTTTAAAAAATATATATATATATATATATATATATATTTTTTTTTTACATAAATTGTATACATTGATCGTCGTATTTATTATTTATATATATATATATATATATATATATATATATATATATATATATATATATATATATATATATATATATATATATATATATATATATATATATATATAGGCATTAGTTGCATACATTGACCGTTGTATTTAATTTGAATGTACTCCGTAGCGAAGTGCGGGTTTTCAGCTAGTCTATATATATAAAAATGAATGTTTGTTTGTTCGTATTTTGTATGCGCTGCCGTACCGTTCATCCGATTGCGATGAAACTTGGCCAACTTATTGCTTGAACTTGCGAGAAGGTTTTAGACTATTTTCATCCCGCTACGACGTTCTATCCCCGAATTATATTAGAACAAGTTTGCGCAGTATCAACGGATATTTTTGTTCAAAGCCATTGTAACAGTTCATTGTTGCCAATTAAATTATAACATTTCCGTAAAAATAAATAGACATGAATTAAAAACGTGATTTATTCATATATTGCAGCATGCAAGAATGAATTTGATATAGTATTTTCATATACGTGAAACACGTGCGTTTAGCCTTGACGCGATGATTTATATAACTGAAGTGACATTGAAACATAGCAGAAGATTTAGTTTTGAGAAAGAATTACAATCATGAAATACGTGTATATTATAATTAAGAAAGTCTGAAAGTGGCATTAAAACGTAGCAGACGATTTAGTCTAGAGCAGAAGTAAGGGCAAAATGTCAAAGATTGTTGAGAAATGAACAATGTGACGGAAAAAAAAAAAAAAAAAAAAACAGAAGAGCGCGAAGCCAACAGAATTCGAAATGCAGTTAGACGCATACAAGAATCTGAAGAAAAAACATTCCCAAGAGCTCGAAGGCAACAGAATTCGAATTGTAGTGATTCGAAGCAGTGAGACTGATGAAGAAACTTAACGCGTCGAACATACGATCGTCTTCGAGCTTCAACATCGGAAGGAGAGGAAAGCGATGAAAAACGACAGCACCGATTTTAGCGAAAACTGTAGAACATCATAATATGAGGCTAATCATTAAAATAAAATAACAGAAACTGAATCCCGAGAGAAGCCGGGTAATACATCTAGTTAATAATGAAAATAGCGATAATTACAAAATACTGATGCGCTTAATGTAAATAAAAAATTAATAAATAAACCTATAATTTTTTTCCTTCTCAAAGAATCTATTTGAAATAATTTATGCACCATGCCAGTAGACATATTGCATATAAAATTGCATTATTTTAATTAACCTATTATGTAAATATGAAGTTGAAGTCTTATGTACCTCAATGTTACTGCCAGCATCTCCAAGGGTAGTATGGGAAACCTCGTGTAGGTTTCCTTGTAGTGCGTCGCTGATTCGACCGGCTAATTCGTCAAAGAATCGAATTGACATTCGAAAATAATTTATTGCTGGCTCTTTAAGCCAGCAAAAGGCTTTCGGAGATCTTGTTAAAAGCTGCAAGCCATTTCAAGATTCTTTTATCCATTGTGAAGCGTTGTGAAGGGGAATAACAGTTAAGAAAGGGTCAGCTATAAAAATTGTATACGCAGAGGAAGGATAGATTGGGGCGGCTGTAGTGAAAGCATAAGAAAAGGGGCTTTTACATAAGTTTAAAAGATTGTTAGAAAAGGGAAACGTACGCAATAAAAATATATTTATGGTAAAGAGGGGAAAACGTTGCAGAATAGCGCGGTGTCCTTTGACTTAGTAACCGATGAATTACCCCCATAAGAAGGCCCAGTAGTAAGCTAGAATCGCGGCTAGTTAAAAGACCCCCCATGATAAAAGAAATGCGTTGGACGAGGGTCAGTCGAAAAAGCCCCTTTAGAATAAGGAATAAGAATTGAAAGGATTGTAGTGAAATTTACGCAACAATAGCAGTAGTGTCGGATCATGGTCAGGAAAAGATGTTATAAAACTGACCAGGTGTTAGAAAATAAAATATAAGAAAATGTAGAAAGGAGCAGGGGAAAAATGTGAAAGAATATGAAAATGTTTAGTATAGGTCCAATGAGAAGTGTGATTTTAATAAAAGAGAAATATTAGGGCCACTAGAAAAGGGTTTTAAGACGTAGGTGGAGTTTATATGGAGAAGAAAATACTGTGATTGGAAGGTGAAAACATGTATGCAAAAAGTTGAGATAAATATTAAGGGGTAGAAATGATACAGGGTCAGAGGGAAAAAGTTTTCAGAGAGATAGAGACAGAGTGTGCAGAGGATATAGAGGTGTGCAGAGGGCGAATAGCCTACGGGCTTGCCCTGTGGTGGACTCTCGAGTCCACCCTGCCCCTTTACCTACAACCATGAGCGAAAAAGATGGAACAATGTTAATGTTCCCGTAGCAATGCCGAATTGGGGTAAGTCAGTCTCTACATTTCTGTTGCCTGTTGACAGTACTATTTTAAGATTTAAATTTAAATTAAAATCCCGTAAATGATACATACCTTGTTTTATCCGGTGAGGACCCAATTTGTTATTTGAAAGAATATTATTTGATAGTGTAGTTATTTGAAGAATGATTTTAATACTGTAATTTAATTGTTTATGTGTGTAATAAATATTGGTTGTTAACCTTTAAATATTGGTCCTCATCATTTATATAAAACATTTAAGTTGTGTCTAATCTTTCTCTACAGTGTTTACACGCTGGGTAAATAATAAACGAACCTGTAATGTTTTAACTTAAATATGTTAAAACCTATAATCATTAAAACGCCCCAGCAAATGGTTGCCGTGACCATTCCATTTGATTTCTGTAATCACTTGGGTATTAAAAAGAAAATTTTTTCCTATAAGGATATTAATTTTTATAATGGATATTTCTAGAAAAAAAAAATTTAGACACAGTAAATATTTACCTCTTTTTTTTTTCATTAGTTTAAATTAGGATTTTTTTTTTAACATGTTGTATATTATGATGATACAATTTTTTTTCTTATTAATTGTTTTAATTCTTGATTAAATACAAGAATTTAAATTCTTTTCTTAATGTGTTTAAAATTGTGAATACCTGTATTGGCATACCATTATTATTATAAAATGTATGTGTTTTAATATTTCTTTCAAATTTATATATATATCAGGAAAAAACATTTTATTATTATATGCACATTTCTGTCAGTAGAATATATGTATATCAATTTTTTTTTTGATTAACATGCCTGACTCTTAGAGTCTAATGCCTGATTCTTTAGGTAATTTATTGGAAAATTAGTAGAATTTAGCAATTGTATTTCAATTTGACATGTGTGTGACTTTAGTCCAGAATTTTATTTTTGTGTATCTTAAAATTTTTATTTTTATATTATGTCGTACTTTTAAGAGCAATGATATAATTAGTATATTAATGGTTAAGAGAATTTTTTTTTCTTGATGGGAAGTCATGTTTTAATGTGTTATAATTGTGTTTTGTATATAACATTAATGGGTTTCCGATTTAGAAATTTCATTACGGTTTATGCATGTATATACTTTTTTCTTTCTTTCTATGTGTTTGCTATAAAATTTCTATTGAGATTTTCGGATTTATGTGTTCGTAGTTAGGATGTAATTAGAGTATGTTGATATTTATTTACTTTGATTAAAATTTACGTTGTGCATGCTTATGGTACAAAAAAAAATAAATGGTTAAGAAGGATATTTTTTTTTAGACGTTTGAATTTCCTTTAGTGTTTTAATGTATTCAGTGTATTATATCGACACCCGTTGGCGCAATAATTTCATCCCAATTAAGGGAAAGGCGATAAATAGTGCACGATTTGAACTGTTTAGTGGGCAAAAATTGGTCACTTTCTAAAGAATTGTGCTCTCATAAGAGGGGGCGAAGAATAGAATATTGCCCTTCGAAGAGAGGGGAGTGCAGTTGCGGTTTTTGTTCCTTTTCAAGTTTCTCCTGCGTTCCGTTTTGGCCGGGAGAGAAGAGGGAAATTCTTTTCACAGTAGCTATGAATTAGAGCTATAGTGATAGAGCGAAACATCGGGTTTTCGAATTGCGTATAGTTATGTACTGTTTGCTTGTTGTTCCTCGATGGGGGGAGTCAAACAATATCTTCAGGCCGTGCTGAGTACGGTTTAAAGAAAGTAGAAGCGAAACGTATCTCTTTTGCTTTTTATTTACTCTTTTTTATTATTTATGTAATTATTTTTATTGCGTTTTCTGTTTTCTTTTTTTTTAAACTCATTTTCTATGTCTATTATTAATGAGTGAATTTAACATAATAATGAATAGGCATGGGGAATAATGAATGAATTTTGATTTTCTGAAAATTGTCTCCTATAAGAGGAGAACAGATGAAATTCACAATCGCTTCACTTACAATTAAATCTCTGGTTCGTAAATTTATAAGACGATATTTGATCGTTGCGGACAGATAACGGAGATCAGTGAAGAATGGAATTTTTTCGAAATTTCCCACGCGAGAATCGCGATTTTCTGAAATTCGTTCTTATGAATGGAGATGGGAACGCACCTCTTAGCGTTATCTTTTATTTTTCCAATTTTTTTTTCTTGTTCTTACATACGTTTCTTTCTTTTGCTATTTACTATTTATATGTGTTTATTATTATTGTTTAATTTCAATTTGTTATTAATTAATTTCTTTTGTAAATACTTAATGCATTTTAAATTAGACAATTATCTGTCGTTTCTTAGCCTTAACTTTAATCGAATGTCAATTGTCATGTCAATAAGAGAGTTGTAACACATAATTTTTTTTTCTCTCTCGTCATAATTTTTCCTATCATTATACTAGGGTTTTCTTTTATTTTTTGTAAAAAAAAAAATCGACATATACAAAAATTTTTTTCTCTCCTTCCTTTTGCTTTTAATTACTCATCTCATGTTTCAAAAATTTAGTTTGCATTTTTGTTTAACTCTAAAATAACAAATCAAAAACAAAATAAATTTTAAAATTTTGGATGTAACTTCTAATATATCTTGTTTTGGCGGACTGATCACCTGTCATTGTTGTTCGTATATATAGATTTTGCTTTCACTTTCTTTATTATAAATATTTTTTTTTTCTCTAACACAGTACATGAATGCATAAACAGGCATTCTACAGAAATGTGTATATATAATGTGTATAATAATAATAGTAATATAATTATTAATGATACTTATGATGATGTGTTCCAATATCATTAGATATTTGGTTGTTTTATACAAAGGTATGCCATAATAGATATTCATTTAGATAATTAATCATTTGTTCCCTAATTCTTTAGAAATATAAGGGGAAATTTTTATATTTTACATTATAAGAGAATAAGTCTTAATTTAATGACTAACAATTATTAAATATACAGTTATTTTAATTTTAACCTTTATACGACTAAGAATTTTTTTTGTACTGTCAATTCAACATGATTTGTAAGATAGACTTTACCCTATAGCTCAATGTTGTTTACTTTTGGTGCTTTCCTGGGCACCACAATTTTTGTTCAACCTTTCAAGTTGCTGTTTAAAGCTCCCATGATGAAGTCACATGGGTAATTTTGTTCGATAACACGAGAAGATCTTTGCTGTACGGCCCAACTTTAATACCTTGGATTCAGCTGGCGAGCATTTGTGCATGTCACGGCGAGTGAGATTGGAGTCAATACCCCAGATACCAAACATTTCAATTTTTTTTTTCATCATGAGAATTTTTTTTCTCTTGGGGATACTTTGCGATGTGTTCCACATTTAACAACGATTTCCAGACTTTGCGGAATGTACGACAGTGTTTGTTTTCATCTACAGAGGGACGTGCATCTTGTTGACCTTCATTATCCTGTAATAATCTCTCTTGTGCATCAGAGTGTTACCCAACTCTTTAGGTCTTACGATTGCACTGTGGACGTTGCTGGAATAATTCAACATGCCACGGACAATTTTCCCGTCCAAGAAACTGTGTTCACCAGAATCTAACTCTTAATCCGTCGACACTGTTCATCGATTAACTTCAGAATTTTCCGTTGTGAGTGCTGTCATTTCAAGAACTATATATATTCCATAGAACATTTTTCCTTCCAGTGGATTCAACGTTTTATACAAGTTTCCCATAAAAAAAATGGTTACTTGATGTTGTTTATCCCGTTAAATATATACTCAGGACATTAATTATTTTAAATTCATTTCTTTATTTTAAACCAGTTATTTTTATTTGCACTTTATATATTATTATGATGCTCTAATTTTTATACCCATTTCTTTTGTATACCTTCAGCTCAAGAATTAGCATTAATTATAAGCTGAATAATAATATATAAAGTGCAATGAATTTTTATTTGCACTTTATATATTATTATGATGCTCTAATTTTTATACCCATTTCTTTTGTATACCTTCAGCTCAAGAATTAGCATTAATTATTTTTAGGAATGAAATGTTATTTATGAGGAAGTGTTATTTATGAAGGTTATCAGTATTGAATTTACCAAGAATTTTGTTTCATTATGGTTGGCATTGCATACTTCGTCTATGCTATTGGCAATTATTTTCCAATCATTTACACTCTGGAAAATATTTTTTTTTAATTATATATAGCTCAGTATTATCTGTTTCATTTATTTTTTCAAGCAACTCATATATATTATGATTAGGCTAATTTTTAAACTAATTTTTTTTTGTGTCTTTCTCAAGCCCCAGAGTTACTTTTACTTATATTTTAGCTACAAAATGTTATTTAGGTTGGTTACCAGTATCCATTTATGCTACGAATTTGTTCTATTAAGCCTATTTTAACATTGGTTATATAAATTTTTTTTCAGCATCTCAAATTTTGTGTGTGGGCATTGTTTATAATTTTATTGTACTCTTTTAATTTATTCATTCTTATTTATGCTTTATATTATATTACTACTGGATAATTTTCCCCTATATTAATACCTATTTTTTTTAAAACACATTAAGTACAAGTGTTACTATCAAGATTAATTTTGGAAAAAGAAGCCATTTATCTTGGTTGAAAGTGTTAAATTTTACTAAGAATATTATTCTAACGAGTCTACTTTTACATTGATTAGAATTTGATAATTTTTTTTTGTGTGTGTTGTATATATATAACCTGGTATTTTTGTGCTATATATGTATGTTTATCATTTAAATTTGGGTCCTCCACCAGTTAGTAGTAGGTCTCTCAACCAATTAGGTATTAAATCTCAAATTGGGACTTACAACTTTTTTTCTTTTTTTTAAAATTTTTTTTTCTTTTTCTGAGACTTTTGTGAGTATTGCTGGCTCTTTAAGCCAGCAAAAGGCTTTCGGAGATCTTGTTAAAAGCTGCAAGCCATTTCAAGATTCTTTTATCCATTGTGAAGCGTTGTGAAGGGGAATAACAGTTAAGAAAGGGTCAGCTATAAAAATTGTATACGCAGAGGAAGGATAGATTGGGGCGGCTGTAGTGAAAGCATAAGAAAAGGGGCTTTTACATAAGTTTAAAAGATTGTTAGAAAAGGGAAACGTACGCAATAAAAATATATTTATGGTAAAGAGGGGAAAACGTTGCAGAATAGCGCGGTGTCCTTTGACTTAGTAACCGATGAATTACCCCCATAAGAAGGCCCAGTAGTAAGCTAGAATCGCGGCTAGTTAAAAGACCCCCCATGATAAAAGAAATGCGTTGGACGAGGGTCAGTCGAAAAAGCCCCTTTAGAATAAGGAATAAGAATTGAAAGGATTGTAGTGAAATTTACGCAACAATAGCAGTAGTGTCGGATCATGGTCAGGAAAAGATGTTATAAAACTGACCAGGTGTTAGAAAATAAAATATAAGAAAATGTAGAAAGGAGCAGGGGAAAAATGTGAAAGAATATGAAAATGTTTAGTATAGGTCCAATGAGAAGTGTGATTTTAATAAAAGAGAAATATTAGGGCCACTAGAAAAGGGTTTTAAGACGTAGGTGGAGTTTATATGGAGAAGAAAATACTGTGATTGGAAGGTGAAAACATGTATGCAAAAAGTTGAGATAAATATTAAGGGGTAGAAATGATACAGGGTCAGAGGGAAAAAGTTTTCAGAGAGATAGAGACAGAGTGTGCAGAGGATATAGAGGTGTGCAGAGGGCGAATAGCCTACGGGCTTGCCCTGTGGTGGACTCTCGAGTCCACCCTGCCCCTTTACCTACAACCATGAGCGAAAAAGATGGAACAATGTTAATGTTCCCGTAGCAATGCCGAATTGGGGTAAGTCAGTCTCTACATTTCTGTTGCCTGTTGACAGTACTATTTTAAGATTTAAATTTAAATTAAAATCCCGTAAATGATACATACCTTGTTTTATCCGGTGAGGACCCAATTTGTTATTTGAAAGAATATTATTTGATAGTGTAGTTATTTGAAGAATGATTTTAATACTGTAATTTAATTGTTTATGTGTGTAATAAATATTGGTTGTTAACCTTTAAATATTGGTCCTCATCATTTATATAAAACATTTAAGTTGTGTCTAATCTTTCTCTACAGTGTTTACATGCTGGGGTTAAAACGAACCTGGGTAATTAAGTAATGGCTAATAACTAATTAGTAAGCAAACCCTGCTAATATAATAACTTTAATCTTATAAAACCTTAAACGGCACAAAACCCAATTAAAACGCCCCAGCAATATTACATATAAAATTGCATTATTTTAATTAACCTATTATGTAAATATGAAGTTGAAGTCTTATGTACCTCAATGTTACTGCCAGCATCTCCAAGGGTAGTATGGGAAACCTCGTGTAGGTTTCCTTGTAGTGCGTCGCTGATTCGACCGGCTAATTCGTCAAAGAATCGAATTGACATTCGAAAATAATTAAAAAAAACTTATCTTCCCGGAGATCCATCAAGCATACATTAAAAGTTCCCTTCAAGTACCTCACGCTGTTGTATAGATGAATCCAGTACTTCCTTTTTCCAATTTAGCATTCACGATTTACGTACTTGTACACGAAGTATGGAAAAAAAAACCCAACTTTCTTCTTAAATACTTGGGCGCGTGTACGATCCACCTCGGTTGGTGGCAAACGAGAGACTGCCGCTGACGCCCATCACCGTGAAATTCTGTATTGGAACGCCGATAAGACGCAGATTGAAAATGACGCAGCGTCCCGATAACTTTTGCAGCAAGTGTGCACCGGACCCAAGACTGTAGATAACTAACAAGCCTCATGCTTCAAGAAAGGAAACACTCATGTACTAATACACTGGTGTAAGAAATTAAGAGAATTTGCCGACCTGGTCGATTATCTCTAGAACTACTGTACCGATTTTTAGGAAATTTGATATGTACATACAGATACAATACAAAACAAATAACCATTCAATAATTGTAATACACACGCAATGATCGTGCGTAACACTCGTTGGAGTCTGAAGGTATGAACAGCGGTTGCAGAATGAACAAAAAAAAATGGGTTAATAGGGGGTATCGTCCCCTCTTACAGATATACAGGTCTCGCAGCGTGATTTCATACTTGAAATAAGAGTTTATCATTCCCTGTGGCAATTGGTCCCACTCGTGTTTTCATTCCCTGGATGGTTCTCGGATGTGGGTTGCGAGTTGCAATTGCCCTCCCCAGAGCGTCCCAGACATGCTCTTTAGGGTTCAGGTCTGGAGATCTGGCCGGCCAATCTATCCGGCGAATATCCCCACTCTCTAGAAATTCGTCGACCAGAAGAGCTCTATGTGGCCTCGCGTTATCGTCCATTAAAATGAACTAAGGGCCAATTGCACCCCTGAAAAGGCGAACATAGGGCTCCAAGACCTCCTCCCTATACCTCACACCAGTCACAGTGCCTCTTTGAAAGACATGGAGAGGTGTGCGGCCATCCAACATGATGCCTGCCCAGACCATTAAACCTCCTCCGCCATAATGGTCGATTTCGTGGACATTGGAGGGTAGGTAGCGGGTCCCTGGTTTTCTCCATATGAACGTACGGCGAGAATCGGTGTTTAGGCTGAACCGGGACTCATCAGTGAAGAGAACGGTCGCTCATTGATCCATACTCAAATCTCTATGCTCTCTGCACCATGATAAACGGATTCTCCTGTTCGTAGAAGTGAGCGGGACGCAAACAGCAGGTCTTCATGCAAATAACCCTCTCTCATGAAGTCTTTTGGAAACAGTCACCCTTGATACACGGGTTCCTGTGGCTGCATACACGTCACAACAGAGCTGAGAAGCTGTAGCACTCCTGTTACGCCTCGCTATAATCGACATATGGCGATCTTCTCTGGCCGTCGTGGCTCTTGGACGACCTTGCCCAGGCTTTCTCTCGAAGGATCCGGTATCCTGGAACTGTTTCTGTAAGTTACACACGACGCTGGGCGTTAAATCGAACTCTCTACAAATTTGGACTTGAGATTGGCCTGCTTTCAGCCTCCCCACTATTCGCCACCTCATTCCATCATCTAAACGTTGGTGGTTACTCATTTTTACTGTTACAATTTGAATTAACTGATTGCTGCAAAATAACACCAAGAAATTCGCCGAAGTGTGCTAGCGAACGAAATGCGTCTTAACTTACGCGCGCTTATAAAGCCTGTTTCTCTACTGGCTCCGCCTACACACACGTGTACGCTTACGTATTTGACGTACAAGATTTGTATTTTTGTCTAGAAGCAGTGGTTTTACATTCAGTTCAGTTCAGTTCTTTTCATGAAATTCGATAAAATATGCAAATTCTCTTAATTTATTTCACCAGTGTACATGTACGCATCACTCACGGAAAGTGTCAAACAGAATTAAAGCATTTTACGAGATTAGAAAAGTTTTCAATCTTTTACTGATAAAAATACTAGAAATACAGACTTTAATACGATAATTTTTGAAACCTCCATAAGGGAGTTCCAATTTTATCAAATTTAATACAGAAATAATACTTCAATATGCTAGATATAAAATGAAGTTGATCTTTTTCGGATTCATCACATTCTTTGATCCTTTGCAGGCAACGGTCGTAAAACTTTTCCAAGAATGCCTCGTACTGTTCGGACACAGGCTTTTGTAAGCACGCCAGAAGCGCATATATCCATCTACATATCACATGGTTCATTCCGACAACAGTGCACCATTCACTCATATATCTTAAGAGGGTAAATATCTCTTCCTGGCTAAAATGCAGGACTATGCTTAGATAGGGAGAATTGTGCTCGATATTTTCGGTGTCTTCATCTCTGAATATTTTCTGGCACATTTCCGATCCGAGGCAGAATAGGCAACAGTCTTTCTCCTTTTGCACGGAAGGGAATTGTTTTTTGGGATATTTCTTCATCAATTGGCACTTTTTCGATTTTAACTGAAGAGCTAAATGGCTGAAAAAATTTGCCTCGCGATTTTTCCATTCACTGAGGTCGATTTTGTCACCTCTGTCTGTACCTTCATCCACGTCTTTAGCGACATACATATGGAAGTCTTCCTTAGTATCTTCGGGGAAAATTGCAGCGTGTTCTTGCCGAACCCAGTGAATATATTCATGGCCATTCGTAGGGAATTTGCTCTTGTCTAGAGGGTAGTTTAGTGGCTCGACGTACAGTGCTCTCTGAGTTAGATGAACTGCTTCATCATTCAGTTCGCCATTGGCTGGCCTTGGCATACCTGAAAAAATAAAAAGAATTTAAATTAAATGGTAAGAAAGTAAGAATTTCGGCATTACATTTTTTTCACACAGTGGTTCGTTCAGACGAGATTCATCCGTGCGAGTCATTGCAAACGTACACACAGATAAATCCAAAAATTACCCAGTATACTATTATAACCAAACTACAGGTTTACCCAGTTGCTTGATAGCAAAACACTATGCGTTGGCGTGAAGTGGAAAATCAGTAATCATAATTTACGCGTGAAACTTCTCTCGAAGTATCCAAACAAACAAACAAACAAACAAATACACACACACACACACAAAAAAAAAAAAAATCACACGAAATAAATCATGAAATTTAAAGTAACATTAAGTCCGAGCGCAATTGTTCGATATACACCAAACTCCCACGTACTCGAAAGTCAGAGGTACCTTTTCGGTTAGCAAAAAAATTACCTTGCCTCATTTTACGCTGCTTGACAAGTGCAAAGGAACAGAGACATTCGTCGTCATGACTAAGGGCAGGCACTGTTCTAAGAAATGAAACTTTCTAAATATGTAGTAGTTATACTGTGTAGTAGTACACTTGAGAAAAATATAGATAGAAGCAGGACAAGTGTATCAAATATCAGACTTGCATACTGCACTAAATATTTTAATTTAAAAATAATGTTGAATATTTAAGTTTAGATTATTTTAAAAATATATACAGTGGCTCCAAGAAGTGAACGTACACTTACGGTTTTCAATGAAATAGGGGTCTATCCATTAATTAAAATGAATATTTCAGAATGGGTATTTAATAATAAGATCTATAATCTATTCTTAACAAAACTACATGAAATATTTTGAAACCATAATAAAACTTTATTTTTAAGAAACCAGTAATAAAAAAGTAAAAAAAACTTTATCTCACAAAAGTCATCGTACACTTGTAAGAAATCTCTACATATTAGTAAATATTCTAATTTTTCGTTAAATTAATATTTAGTAGGATATCCTTTAGCATCCACAACAGCTTTTAAACGTCTGGGAATAGATTGCACTGGTTCTTTTGTAATTTCTGCATCAATGTTCATCCATTCTTCCATTATAATTGCTTTTAGTTCGCTTTTCGTGTGAATGTCGTGTTTTCGTACTCGAACCTCCAGTTTTCTCCAAATATATTCTATTGGGTTTATATCTGGCGATTGAGGTGGTGTTTTCAAAATTTGTGGACAATTATAGAGACACCAGAGGTGAACGTTGAGAGCCGTGTGCTTAGGATCGTTATCTTGATAAAAAAACAATGTTGTTTCCAATACCCAAACTTTGGGCTGATAATTTTAAATTGTCTCTTAAAATATTTATATAAACAACATGATTCATTATGCCATCAATAAATACCAAATTACCTAGTCCTGATGCTGACATGTACCCCCACACAAGGATACATCCACCGCTATGCTTAACTGTTCCTACTAAGTACTTGGGATTAAGTTCCTCATTTTTCTTCTCCATACAATTATACGCCCATGGGAACAAAAAATGTTAAATTTGCTTTCGTCGGCCAATAAGACATTATTCCAATACATTTGGGGCTTATTTATCATTGATAGTGCGAAGGAAAGCCTAAGCTTTCTGTTTTTCTCACTCACAAAAAATTTTCTACGGGCAGAACGCCCATGTAATCCACCTGCTCTGAGAACTCTTCGAACAGTTTCAGGTGAAATTGAAGTAGAAAATGTTTCATTGAATTCTGCAGAAACTTTTACAGCACTCAAACGTGAATTTTTCACAAATTTTCTAATTATAAATCTCTGATCACATTTTGTTAACTTTGCCGGACGGCCTTTTCTTACCTTGTTTTCAATCCAATTTTCTTCTTTAAAGCGTTTTTTCACATACTACACAGTAGAATGGGATAAACTAAGTAATTTAGCAATATTCCGAACTGATTTACCACTACCATGATGAAAAATAATCAATTTTCGAATGCTGCTTGTTGTTTCTTTACGACTACGAGCCATTTTTAAATAATAAATAGAATATTACGGAGTAGGCAAGCAAAAATTAAAGCCAAACGATATTTTAAATGCCACCACAATTCAAAAATAAAAATAAAGCGCCAGACTGTGATTTTAATTATGAATTTATCCGAAAATATTTCAGTGTACGATGACTTTTGTGAGATAAAGTTTTTGTTACTTTTTGATTACTGGTTTCTTAAAATAAAATTTTACTATGTTTTCAAAATATTTCATGTAGTTTTGTTAAGAATAGATTATAGATCTTATTATTAAATACCCATTCTGAAATATTCATTTTAATTAATGGATAGACCCTATTTCATTGAAAATCGCAGGTGTACGAACACTTTTGGGAGCCACTGTAAATACTGGGTCTTCAAAAACTCCCGCATCATCATATAGGAAAATTTGCACAGGGTGATTCACTCGAAAAGGCCCCGAATATTGTGCAATAAACCTCGCTAGGACAAAGCAATCTGAACGAAACAATGTGCTCCCCAGTAGATGGCACATCACATCACATGATTGTCGGATGAGGCGTGGTTCCATTTGTCGGGTTATGTTAACTCGCAAAATACGCGCTCATACTGGGTCATATTATTTATTTCATTTACTCAAAATGGTATATTTTCTGTATCAGTGAGAAAAAAAAGCATCAAAATGGTATATTTTTTGTATCAGTGAGAAAGAAAAGCATCAAAATGGTATATTTTTTGTATCAGTGAGAAAGAAAAACATCAAAATGGTATATTTTCTGTATCAGTGAGAAAAAAAAAACATCAAAATGGTATATTTTCTGTATCAGTGAGAAAGAAAAACAATGTAACAAAAATTAAAACAAAAACCGTTCCACGGAACATCTGCGAATAGTCACGGAAAATGCTTCCTCGTACCCAAATACACATGCAGCATTTGTTTGGCATGCTATTCACTAACTGTTGAGGAGAGACAGAGAGGATATTTTCCCAGTCTCCTCTCGAAGCAATTTTCAAGTGCTTTACAGTTTGGGGAGGAGAGTTCCTTTGAGCCATATATCTACCGAGAACGTACCAGGCATGCTCTATTGCAGTGATTCTCAACCTTTTTTTACGACTACGCCCCCTTTTGGATTATATTTAGATCTTACGTCCCCTCCCCCTCCTGGAACCTAAAAAACGTAAGTAACGCTATTAAAACACGTTCTACATATATTTTATGAAAACCCTCTGCGCCCCCCTCCCCCCCACACACCTCGAATATCTCTCATGATTCCCAGGTTGAGAACCACTGCTCTATCGGAATCAAGTCGGGATAATACGTAAGCTATGACATGCTCTAAATATCCAGTATCTCAGATATCCGATCTGCCCGATGTGGACGGGAACTGACATCCATGAAGACAAAATCGGGGCCCAATCCTGCACGGAAAAGACGAGCGTGGGGCCCCCGATAATCTCCATAAAATAACGGTTTGCTGGAACCTAGGCTACGCACCGTTATGTGCTCCTTAATTATAATAATTTACAACAGGGATTTCACATGGGGTCCTGGTAGACCCCTTAGGGGGGTCGATGGAAGTTTGAAAAGGGTCTATAGTATTCCAGGGGTCTAATGGGGGGAAAGAAGCTATGATAAATTTTTCTGTTTTAAATTTTAATCTGATTTTTTAGGAATGTAATTATTAGATAATAATATCCGTTTTAATATGTATAAATACAGATTTGCATAGGGCGGAGTGATCCACGCATCTAAAAAATCGAATGTCATGACGCTTTTGTATATGTCTCGAATGCCGCCGCCGGCTTTTATGTACCAACACTAGGCAGAACTGGGGAAATTCACTGGACTTTAAACAGCACATGGGTCCTCCCGATGAAACCAACCAGAAGTAGTTTCGTTTTCCTCTTGACGATGTTTGTGCAATTACAATCTGTGTTTCTGAAATCTTGGGAATATATTTGGGAAATAGTACAAAAATAATCTATATAATTAAGTTGCTAAGTCGACTTTTTGGGCAGTCCGTAAGAGAAAACTACTGCATCAATTTACTTCATTTTGATCTTAAACGAAAGATTGTAATCTGTAGATAAGTCAAATTTGGTTTTTGTAACCGAAATTTCTGTTAATTAACGATAATTTACAATTAAAAATTGATTTCTGCGCATGTTTAGTGACATGTTTTAATGATAAACACGTTTATTCCGAGGAGTCTCTCCAGATCTCTCTCAGCCATTTTTTATGATAATATGTTTGTGAAATATAAGATTAAACCTGATGGAAATTGTTTATTTCGCGCTGTTTAATTAGCGATAATTTACAATAAAAAAAAAAATTGCTTTCTGCGCATGCTCAGTGACATTTTTAAATCTGGCTTTAGACTCTCACTAAGCACGAGGCCGCTTAAATACATTAATTTGTTTCTGATCATTATTATGATTTTCAACATCTGACAATGATGTGTTGAGTATAATTTGTGTATTAGTACACTTATTTGCTATCTAGCCGTCATGTTTTGACGGGTACCAAGTAGTAAAACATAAACCTAATGAACCACTTTTCTAATTTTTTGTTCATATTCTTAGTCAAATTGTCATCTTTAAGTGTTTTATGTTCAACTAGCTGAAAACCCGCGCTTCGCTACGGAGTACATTCAAATTAAATACAACGGTCAATGTATGCAATTAATGCCAAAAAAATAAATATATATATTTATAATAAATGCGACGATCAATGTATACAATTGATGTAAAATAAATATATATATATACAGTAACCACCGCTTATAGTGTTCAGTGGTTATAAGAATCAACCGTTTATAAGAATCAATATCGCGAAAACAAAAACAAATGTATTATTTCCATGTTAAAATTTTCGCTTTAAAGAATCAATCCACCGGTTTTAAGAATCAGTTTGCAGTCTTCGCTTTCCATTCATTTTTTCGAAAAAGCCGCTTAAACTCTCAAAAGGCACGAAGCTCTTTCTTTTTATTTTTTTTTAAAGAAAGATTGATAAGATGAGATGGAATATAGCCATAAAATTCTTCCCTTTCTTTGTTAGACATAACATATTAGTTTCCCCTTAAAAGCTTTAGTACAACACTATCCTATTGACTGGACCCGGGAGCATCTTTACCCGCCCGGGTTCGATTTCACTTTCCTTCACTGACAAATAAAAATAGGGACTCTTTTTCCCCACCTCCCACATCCTGGTTGCAGCTTCCTGGACCCTGAAACACATAAATCTTCGGCGAAGTGTCCACTATCACTTAGGCAAACGTGACATTGGTAGATTCAGCACGTTATCAAACCATGATACGTAAGCTGGATGGCGAATGTTCGTCTGAGACTATTAGTATTGAAAGAGGTATAAACACTGTTTATACCTCCTGAAAACTTCATTACGTTAAACTACCATAGAAAACTTTTTCTTGCTCCCTTCCTGTAGTTGAAATGTTAAAACTGTTAAGCAGGTATGTTGTAACAAATATTGGATTTTTTCTTCTCTTACTATAATCATGTGTATCTACTTATATGTCTAAAAATTAAGTTGTATTTTTAAAATTATAAAAATTAATTTTAATAAAAGATAATTAACGTAAATTAAAGAGTATTTTATGGTAAATTATCTAATATATGTATAAATAGGTGTGTGTGTGTGCTTGTCCAAAAACCTAAATGTCGGCTATAAGAATCAAAAACAGTAATAACAAACGTGATTCTTATAAGCGGAACTCACTGTATTTATAAAAAAATCGTAAAGGATATTTTTTTTTTGGGATAATATCCAATCGTCTGCTACATTAGAAAGAAAAAAAATATTTTTTTGTCTATTTAGTTGTTATGCACGTGACGATAAATTTATTTAAATTATCAGAAAAAGAAATCACATGATCAACATTTAATAAATTAAATTCTAAAAATTAATCTTTAAAAATTCACCAAAAATCAGAAAATGGAGGTAAAGATTCGGAAAAGATCTCATTTTAAAGGAATTTTTAGGATCTTTCTCGTGATATAAATTTTATAACCCTCAATGTATTATTTTAAATGCAAACGTAAAAAAAGTTTAAAAAACAGCTTAAAAATTTAATTAAAAAAAATCTAAGAAGAGTTTTTGAAAAATCTTTCTTAGTGCACCCCTACACTATTAGAAGAATCGCCATGCAAAATTTCAGCCCTTTGGGTCCAGCGGTTTGGTCTGTGCGTTGTATGTCAGTCAGTCAGTGAATGAATGAATGAATGAGTCAGTTACGGAACTGTTTTATATATATAGATTATTAGTATTATAATTATGTTTTATTCAGTATATTATAGAGAAAATGTGAGGGGGGGGGGTAGGTCAATGAAAAAAATCATTCTTTTAAAAGGGGTCTCTGTAGAAAAAAGGTTGGGAATCCCTGATTTAGAGAAAGTCCACATTCGGAATCCTTTCCCTGCTGCGTACTCACCCGTTATGTTTTGCTGAGGAGCACACAACAAGTGCTAAAATCTATGTCCAAGGATACCTGTATGCTGGAAATGTATGTTTTTTCTTAAGCACCATCTACCAAGGCAGGCTCTATGCATTTTGTCACCTACAGCAGATGTGGCCAACTCAAAACAATCCGGGGGCCACTCGAGAAAAATATAGATGGCGGTAGGTCAAGAGTATCAAATATCAGACTTGCATACTGCACTAAATATTATAATTTTTAAAAATGTTAAATATTTAAGTTTAAATCATTTTAAAAATATATAAATACTGGGTCTTCAAAAACTCCCGCATCATCATATAGGAAAATTTGCACAGTGATTCACTCGAAAAATACCCCGAATATTCTGTAATAACTCTCGCTAGGACAAAGCAATCTGACCGAAACAACTTACATTGCTCCCCAGTAGATGGCACATCCCATCACATGGTTGTCAGATGAGGCGTGGTTCCATTTGTCGGGTTATGTTAACTCCCAAAATACCCGCTCACACTAGGTCATATTTATTTCATTTAATAAAGAGATTCTTTATCTTTAGTAAAACAAAGAATTTCTCTTGAATATATAGAATATAAGTGGACAAACTATTTTTTCATAACTATCCATTCAACCTGCTCAGTACTATAAAAATTCAGTCTAAGTTTCAAACGTAATAAAACATTTTTCAGATATGTATTAACCTTTTCTTATATAGATTCTGATTCGTGTTTTCACTGTAATATTAAAAGCTACAGGATAGATCTTAACTTTATCTTTTCAATGCTTATGATGCATATTTATTTTATTCCGATATATTCGCTTTCTAAAAATTTTCAAGAGTAGTTATGAATAAGATACGTCTAAAATCTTGCCATAGTAAATTGTCAATAAAGCTCATAAATTTTTAAAAATTCAAATCTGAGTATTTAAGGGATTTTATATTTTTTTAGTTAACATTATTGTAACAGTGTTATTTTATAATCCCCCCCCCCCAAAAAAAAATAATAATCCAGGATAAACTTTACTTCTCTGACTGTCCTTTTGTAATTTCTATTTTGCATATTTGTAGCCACATTTTTGAGCTGGTTAGCTTTCAGATACAAACTAGTATAGGACATGTAACTAATTGCTTTATGTCTGAAAAATATGCATGCATATTTTCATGAGTTCCATTCAGGAATTTAAGTTCGTTTTAGAGTGCTACCATCAATTATTTATATATACATAGATACTGGGACCTACAGTTCAGGAATTTAAAATTGGAGTGACTATGTAATACAATATACTAATTCATAGCAAAAGAATTTTTTCCCTATTATTATTCTACAGTTATTAAGGAATACTCCAATAAAAAAATGTGTTTCATATTTTAAGCCATAATGTTATTATCAGCATTAACATTCTAACAGTCACATAATCACATAAAACATTTACTTAAAGCAATAAATTCTTATTAAACTTAGAAAATACATACTGTATTTTCTAAGTTTAATAAGAATTTATTGCTTTATGTAAAGTAAAATTCACTTTCCTGTTCTTTAAAATAATATCAGCTGAAATCAAACAACATAAAGGAAAGAAACAACAAAAAGCTTTGGTATCCTCTATGGTACAATACTAGTCCTGACTTTTAATATAAATTTTATAAGATTCAAATTGTATCATCAGGTTTTATATTTACTATGAAAGGAATAACATTCCATGAACATAATACACTGGTGTGTAAAAATTAAGGATGAAATTGAGAAATTAACATAACACTGGAAATGTCTGGTAGAACTGAACAAAAGACCAAGTATCATCTAATGCAGGGGTGTCAAACTCAAAGGCTAACTTGGGCCAAACAAACAAGGTTTAATTATAGGTGGGCCGCAAAAAAAAAAAAAAATAATATTAATAGAAACGTAGGTGTATTTTAAATAATACATTATAATAAACACATATAAAAGAACAGGAAAATTTAATGTTTACGCCCTGACACTTGACATCTCTTCTCCAATATATTGGAGGGATATTATATATATTCCAATATATTGGCCAGGACGTAAATATGTTCGCTGTGGACTGCATGCGGCCCGCAAGTTTGACACCCCTGATCTACTGTGTGCATTCTGTAAGTGCATAAAATTGAAGTGAAGCCTACATATAGAATTGGAGTGGAAGATAGTGAATGGTACAAATTTTTGGTAAAGATACTGAATTCATTTTGCAGTGTGACATGGGCACCCCACTGCTAAATTTTGGCCAGGATTGTGTGCGTCTTTGGCTGAAGATTTCTTAATTTTCTAATTTAACACATGCACCAATTTTAGCTTCAAATAAAAGTCTTGAAATTTGTGTTTTGTCACATGAGCTAGTTTCTGGACTAGAATTCTCTTACTAGTCAGCAGACCATCCTGAAATTTATTCATGGGCCTCCAAGGGGTTCATGGACCACTGGTTAATAAACCATACTTTGGTTTTCCCAACCTGTGGGCCACAAGGTGTGTTCTGGGAGGGGGTCACCATGGTTTTATTCAATTCAAATAACTTTTTAGCAAATTTCCCTATAAATTTTTTTGTCAGTATTTATTTAGCATGAAATTGTAAAGCAGAGATGTTTTTAAAGGAAAAAATGTCATTCAAAGCATAAACTCAGTATGTTAGAAATTACCACCTTTATTGGGTGATAAATAGAAATCATGGTTAATTACTACATATCGTACACAAATTTTAATCGTGTCTTATTGAGTCTTTGCTATCACTTTTTTTTCATTACTATTGCAGTTTCCCCAATGGAATACAGCAATTTTATTCAAGTAAGAGTTTTCAATTTTTTTTTTTAAAATTATATAAATCTGCATCAATATGGTAGGGGAATTATTTTTCAGGTTCTGTTCTGTTTTTGCTTTTATACACCTTTGACTGAGGTTCTTAATCTCCTTTATTTCTTACAAATTTCTTTTTCATTTAATTAAACATTTAGCTGGAATTAAATTATGAAAAATTTAGTGTTTCTTTTTATGTCTTAAAAGGCCTTTTCTAATGAAAATAGCTAAGGGGTCGCAGGATGTGTAGAAATGACTGAAGGGGATTGTGACATAAAAAAGGTTGGGAAACATTGCTCTAGGCAATATCTAGTGCACCAGCCTCTAGCCAAGCTGATTGGTCTTTTGTTCCGTTCTCACTGACATTTCCACTGTTATGTTAATTTCTCTATTTTGTCCTTAATTTTTACATACCAGTATACATCTAGACATACATAATTTTATGAGTGACAGAAAATATAACTCAGTTAAAAGTATACTGGGTGAGCATTTTACTTTTAAAGGGCATGTCTGAAAATAACTGTTCATTATATTACATCATAGATACATTAATACAGACAAAACAAGAAATTAAAAAAAAATTATAATACTGTTCTATCTTTTATTAATAATAAATATGTCTTTAGTATGATTTTTATAAAAGTACGTTTCTATACCAAAGTATGTGACTATATATATATATAGTAATATTATAGGGCACTAACATGTAAATGGCTAGTTAAGATCACCTACATACAGGGCAGAGGTGCTAGCACTGATTTATAATTTCATTTAATAAAGAGCTGGAAATAAAAAAATTAATATTCTTAGGGAGTATTCCCTAAGGAATTTGTGAAAAAGAAGCCTTTTTTGGAAATCTCAACTAGAAAAAGGCTACGGGGAACACTGTCTGAGCTGAAAGGATGCTTATTGCTGATATTGCATTTTGGCCTGGACAGCCCAACTGAAGCAGCTTGATATTAAGATTTAATGCTGTTAATGAACAAAATTCAGTCAAACTTAATCTCTACAAATAAAGCAAAAATTATTTTTAAAATTCTAACTTAATGAACTGAAATAGAGCAAAAACAATTTCAAACTTAACAAACTAATTTAATATCATTTAATTTAATTGCACGTGGGTAATTTGTATGATTTTTTAAATCAGATTTTCTTTAGTTTATATATATTATTTTTGCTTAATATATTTATACATATATATATATATATATATATATATATATATATATATAGCATAATACATTAATATATAATATATTTATATTAAAGTAATATAGATTGAATTATTGTTAAATTTGAATTTATTTTTACTTCATTTGTAGTGATTAAGTTTATTTTAGAAAATTATTTTTACTTTGTAAAAAAATTTTTTTAAAAAACTTTTAAACTAAATAGTTATATTGCCCATTAGCAGTATTGTCTCTAAATATCAGGCTGCATTAGTTATTTCAGTTCCAAGTCAGATTGCAAAATAGGCAGTAAGCATGCCTTTTTTTCAAGAACATTTTTTAAAATAATAAACTTCAATATCATTTTTTTAAATCATCACCAGATATTTACAAGTAAGTTTTATTCATTAATAAATTTCTTTATACTCTTATTTTATTTATAAAGGTTAATAAATACGCTGTGTTGCATGTTATCGGATGAGTAGCACAAAGGGGCGGGGTTTAAGAACTAGTCTACTCGCTGTGCTGAGGTAAACAATAAGGGTGCCAAGATTTATGGAGAAAAATTGGCTTGGTGAGCAACTAGGACAATTGGGAAGCTGTTCCAATTAATGTAAGTAATATTTTTAATAATAGCAACACATTAACAGGTTAAACTCAAAAGTTCAAAAATACTAAGCAAGTTGAAATATATAAAATAAAGGAAATCAAACGATTAGTTTAATATACTGGCTCACACTTTTTTATATTGTAGCAATCCTTATGACACAATGCAAATGGGTAGCAATCCATATGACACAATGCAAATGGGTAGTATCATAACGATTAGGAGAAATTGCCTTGGTAATCAACTGGTCTTATATAAAAGGCTAGCCAAATCACATATTGTAATGAAATTTAAGGTAATGCATTTAGTGCTAGTTTTAAGAAAATTATCAAGGCAATCAATCAATCAATACAGGAAAAGTATTAAAAATTGGTCCGAGGGTACAAGGAAGAATGTGTATGTACATACATCCCACAATCATATTCCTTTACTTGAAAACAAAATTTAATCATATTTTTAGGTTTTTATGGAGATTGGTATGAGATAATAATTCAGGCAATAAATATAATTTAGGCAATATAGGCATGATACAATGGTATAGGTAAGAAAATTGAGAGAGATATAGTAGTTAAATAAAAAAAAGTTTACAGTCATTCGTATCTTTAATATTAAAATACTAATAGCTCTCCGATATCAATCCAAAACATGCACAGAAAATAATGATACAATATATTTTATGTTTAAGGATTATCTACATTCTAGATGAAGATCAACCCATTTTACTATAAGCTGTATGACTACAAATCAACACACAGCATCTGAAATGATCACACAACTATTTTATATTCCATGTGCAAGAATTATAACTTTTAATATTGTAAACTGTAATTATGATGATAAAGAATATACTAATTAATTTTCGTCATAGACACCACCATATACATAAAAAAGTAAGGCATGTTAAAATGAAGTTAAACAAATGTTTATTTACCCTTTAAAATAAAAAAAATGAAAAACGGCCGCGAATCCCTGAAGATGGCATGTATTGTGAAATTAAATTACATATAAGTTCATATATTTATAAGAATTTTGGAGAAAACTGCTGTTTCAATACCTATACAATAAATTTTTTTCTTTATGGAGAGGGGGAGCGAATTTCATTTTAATGCATATTTAATGCTTTAGATAAAATATTTCACTACACCGTGATAGATCATTTATGCTTTAAATTAAAAAAAATAAATAAATCTGCATTCATACTTTATCACACGTTTTTTAAAAGTGCATATTTCACGGTTTTAATGTTGATTGGTCTAACATTTATTTATCGTATATTATATCACAATAGCTGGCAGACAATATAATGAGAGATAATTTTAATTAAATAAAAATCCTTTTGATAAAATGTGATACTTACTTCCAGGGATAGATTAGCAATTTTAAATTTGAAAATCAAGACGCTACTTGGGACTTTCGGGAATGTCAACACGGAAATTAATAAGAAATTTCGAGTCTAAGAGTCTAAGCGCCTGCCATTTGAATAAAAATCGATTTGTTGAAGTTTGAAGTAACAGTAACAGCTACAACACAGTTAGTGTTTTTTTATAGTGTCTTTGTACTAATCAAGAAGCTAAGAAGCTCTTTAACTTCATGGTACTATTATTTGCGATTTGCAAAATTCTTCAAACCATAGAGCCACGCACTCAGAAACGTAAATCAACCGTATTCAACGTGTAATTCTTCTTGTAACAGAATGGCTTAAAAAATGGCAACAGTATACCTTCTGCTTTGCGCTCTCCTAACGGATTTCTTGTTTTCGTGACAACCACGCGTCGAACCGCCCGACAATTGATATATTTACCAACAATTACGTGAGCTCTGAAATACTGAGTATTTAGCACTATTTTTGTATTAATCTGTTTATGAAATAAATTTCAAAGATGTTACCAGAGTGGCTTACAAACTATACGAATCCTGTAATGGGTTCCACAATAATTAAAGACCTTATGGCATATTCACCGGCATGGACTCCAGAAGGAATTATGAGTGCTATAATTGCTTTTACTTTTGTTATTTACTTTTGGGATACTTACTTATCTTATCGACAGGTGTGTACAATTTTTCTTTTCGTGTTGTTGAAAATTTTGCAAGTTGAAATGCAGAAACTCTTCCCGACGAATTTCGTTTCAGTTTAAATTTTATTCTTCCTCAAAATATTTAAGGAAGTGTGATGTAATTTTAGTAAACTGTTGTACCCTCTTTCCTAAATGTCGTCTAGTCATACTTTACGGAGAATGTTTATAATAATGTACCGTTTACGTGAGTTAAAAATATCTTTGAGAATATTATTATATTTACTTCTTTTAAAAATAGAACGGGGTATCGATAATGTTTTAAGTTGAACTTTTTTAAAATTTTAGATTGATTTCTAAATTTACAGAAAAAAATTGATTTCACGATACTCTGTGAATATTAACTTCAGATTCTACTGAATTTTTAGTTTCATCTTTTGAATTTTCACATGCTTGAAATGTCTCATAAGACTGGTTGAAGCCATTTTAAAAATTGATTTCCTAAAATGAAAGAAAGACCTGACAAAGCTCTGGGTCTTTTGGGACAGGTCCCATGATTTCAGTTGATGGCTTGCTGACTATGTTTCTGTGTAGAGCTTATCGTGTTAACAACATATTAAGTTTAAAGGGAAGATAAAATTCCAAAATGCCTTTAGAAAGGCTAATTACCAGCACATTAAAAATGCAGAGGGAAGTTAGACCACCTGCTAGAGAGGGTAAGTGGTAGAGTAAAAAAAAATTCACTATTTTATCTTTTGACTACAAATTACATACATATATATATTTTTTTCTGTTTTGTAATATATGAAGAATGTTGACATTCAACAAGATTTTGTCAATTCATTTCACTGACAAGGAATCTCCATAAGCTTATAAATTTATTAATATGGCCCCAAGGCTTTAAAGGTCATCTTTCCCTATGATATAAAAGTAAAATCTTAAAACTCCTAACAGAAAATTAAAGAGGCAATTAGATTTAAGCTAAATGGTATTGTTTGTTGGTTAAAGAGCATAGATGCATAAGATTTGAGTGACTGTGGTCTAATCACTAAAAAAAATTTTTATACTCTTTGATAGAAACAGGTATATAACTTGAATTTTTGGTACTTCCTTATGGCCTTCGAATGTGAACTACACTCAAGAAAAAGTCAGAAGTGTTTTTGAGAGTCTCCAGGTTGTTGACTTTGGTAATTAACTATATTGCCAAGGCTGTTTTAATAAGGAAGTACCGAATTTTCCTTCAGAGCTCTTATAGTATGTTTAGTTAGGAATTTAAAAGGCGTATGTTTGTCAGAAGAGCAGTCAGATACAAAATCATGGTTTAATGCTTTGGCTGCTTAAGAGGTTCAGCAAAACAAAAGAATTATAAGGTACGGCAATAGTTCTGTATCAATTTAGAGCAGTCATATTCAACCTTTCTCCTCTCAGGCCACATGTGTTTGCTACGTTACATGGGCTGCAACTTAGTACGCTATACTTCATAATATAATATTGTAAAAAAATATAACTTAAAACCTAAATATATTCAAACATTTATTTAAAAATTAGTGTTTTTTTTTATGTTGAGACAAACTTTTGACTATTTTAAACAAATCAGGTTTTTATACTTGCTACACGCTACTCCCAATACGTCATCAAGGTAAGAATCAGTAAGCAGATTTCTGTATACATTTGCATATTTCATTTTGGAATTGAAGGATTCACAAAGATACGTTGATGTGACAACAATGTGAGTAGCAGGTGGCACTTTTTGGTACAGTTTTGTATTTTTCAGGCACCCATTTCCAAAATTATATTTACAAAAGCACATGCTTGATAATGAGTACTAGTGTCTTGGGCTGCATAAAAAGCTTGGCCATAGTTTGAGTACACCTCGTTTAGATTGATCTCAAATTAATGTACAACTATAAATAACTCTAAAAACTCGTTGATTTACTATTTAACTCAGGGGTGGGCATTTAGTCGATCGTGATCGACCGGTGGACCACCAAGACATTTTGGGTTGACCGCCTTTACTAAGACCTAAGACGCACATACTAAAAGAAACAATATTTATGCAGACTAAGTCTTCTACTAACTATAACTACAAGAACTAACTTTAGATGAAAATGATTTATTTTTTTATTTATTTTGAATTGTTTGATAATATATGCATCATTTGATATTACTATATTTGTGGCTATTTGTTATGTTTGTATCTTGCATTTTGCTTTAAGTGTGGTTTTAAAAGAGTAAGTTTTTTTATTGTAGTTATGTAGGTAAGTACATATTCCATATTTACTATTAAGTTATAATAAATATTGTAGACGTTTTTTTTTTAGCTCACCACACCTACGCCGCTGGGTAGACCGCAACACCTTGAATAAATTAGAAGTAGACCGTACCCTGGAAAAGTCTGCCCACCCCTGATTTAACTCTTAGTTGTCTTAGTTTTTTTTTATGAGGCTTAATTTATCTTTCAGTTAGTTTTGTTACTTATCACATTTTCTGTAATCATTTATGTTCTTGGATACTTTTAAATTATTTTGATATCTTTGCAAAATTTTAAGCAACTTTTTCACAGTTTAAATGTACATTAATTTTATTGTACTCTTTAAATGATTTAAATAATAAAAGAATACCCTAAAAGTAATATGTATGTTCTGTTAATTTACATTTAAATAACTTCAGATGTAGAAGAATGGGTAGGATTTGTTATTTTGTGATGCACATTCTATATTTATAGTAAAAATAATTTTCTGTCCTGTGTAGCATACTGTACTTAAGTCAAAAACATCAGTTCCCCCGGAATTAGCTGGTGTATTGGATCAAACAACCTTCACAAAAGCTAGACTGTATAGTTTGGATAAAAGCAAATTCCAGTTTATTTGCTCTTTTTGGGAACAATTATTTCAGACAGTAAGTTTTATATCTTTGTGTTATTTATAAATCTAATTTTCAATGTTATCCCCTTTTTTTACTGATGTTAAATGAAATCAAAGATTGATCTTCTGAAATGAAAATAAAGGTTGTTGAATGATATTTGTATTTGAGGACCTCAGAAATCAAGTGGTATAAGTGTCATTTTTAAAAACTGTGAGATAAGTGCAGAATTGTTTAGTTAAGGTATAAATTCATTTAGAGGTCAAATGTTATATTATTCCTCACATAGAAATGATCTAGTGATCAGAGCATAATTGTTATTGCAGTTGTAGTAGGCTACAGACTTTCCATAATGTTTTCTAGGAGAAAAAACAAAATTGTGCATTAATACCACTTGGCTTCTGATGCCCTTGTATATATTCCATGATTTCATATAAGCACATAATCATGAATTTACCCTTTTATGTCATTAAATAATTTTCTTTTTGAAAATTGCTGACATCTAGTATTTTTTCTTTTTCTTTGTTTTGCCTTAAATGCCTATAATAATAAAATTCTGATGCTTGTCAAATAAGGTTTAATTGGTGAAATTTTTTTGTGATTATATAAACATATGTTTTGAAATTTTTGTAATTTTCTTATCTTTATAAATGTATTAATACATAAATTACTCATGTCTATCTAATAAATAACCTATAATTTCTTCATTTTATATATTTAGAAGAAAACAATCACATTAAATTTACTTCCTCTGAGTGTTTAATTGAAAAGATCTTTTCTTATCTGTAAATCATATGAATAGATAAATGTTATAAATATGTGATTTTTTGGTGTTTGTGTTAAAATATCTTTCCTTAAAAACAGGCAGTATTAGTGTTTGGAGGTATTCCATTATTATGGTCTTTGAGTGGAAGAGTTCTCGCATATTTTGGCTATGGTATAGAGCATGAGGTATAGTTAATTTACTTCTTAGCTGTAGAATAAATATTTATTAAAATCGTAAATGTTGTAATTTTTTAAAATTTTATTCTTTTTATTTGAATATATCTTTATATGCATCTACATATAAATTTGAAATTTGTATGTATACATTTTTCACATCTACAGGTAAGGGACAAAATAGTTTGGCCTGTCTCATTTATAAAGAAAACATTAATTTTAGAGATGTTTTTTACAGAATAGATTATTTTGCAGACAAATCCTAAAATTTTCTAAAAATACATTTTTATAGGAAATGTGATATTTCCTAGGATGATCATTGATTTATATTTATAAAATTTGCAAAGTTATAAATGTATCTCTCTTCGCTTCATATATAAAAAAGAAATATAAAAAAGATATAAACTATCATCGAAAAAGTAGTTCTTTTAAGGCATTTAAATTCAAATGCTCATTGTTATACTTGTATAAAAAATCTTATAACATTTTACTGGCTTATGTTACTTTATAATATCAGTAGAAAGTGATAAATTACATGGTTTATGTGTACTAATATAGTGTTTTATTTTATTCTTTAACTGAATTCCAAACTTCATCTTGGTATGCAAATTGAATTTTTTAGATGCAGAGAGCTGCTGGTGAAAAGGCAGTTACTATCAAACCGTTAATTTAATACTGAATGATTTGCGAACATAGATATTTATATCTTTGTTCTTTTTTAGTTCTTTTGTAGTTTTTACGAAGTATATATACTTCTTAAATTAAGAACTGAATTTTCTTTTAAAATAATTAATAGGAGAAAAAAGATAAAACTTGAATTATAGATTTAATGTAGTTTTTAATTACGTATAAAACTAGAATGACTAAAAGCTAAGCTAAAATTACTTGAAAAAAGTTAATTTTTTTATAGCAGAAAACTTAAGGAGTAAAATACTCTTATAAAAAAGAAAAAGAATGTTTGATGTACATTTCTTTTGGTGAGTGAATTTTTAAATTCAGTTTTCTAAATAATATTAAACAATAATTGTAAATTATTTTGAGATGTTGATATGGTAATAATGTGATTGATGTATATAATTGTTATCAATGAACTTTAAAGACAGCTAACATGAGAATATAGAGAATCCAAAAATTAAACCGAAATTAAGGTTACATACATTAGCCATATTATCTTTTCCATGGTTAAGTCAAAATATTTATTATTATTTTCATGCTTTGTTTTACTAAACCTGTCATTTATCACTATAATTAATTTTACACTCATGTCCATAAATTAAGATAATTCAGAATCACACGGAAATCGAACTCTAAAGTAAAAATTTCACCTGTAGAATTATCACACACATCTTCAAGAATAATATGCAAATTGCAGGAAGCTACCAGATGACACTGATAGTACGTCACAATGATGAGAGTGTAAGAGAGGGGTATATAAGGAATGGTAGCAAAGAAATGAAATTGTTCACAAGCATTCTGTAAGCTGCTCAGTGCCATAACCGAATACTTATGACACAGAAGACGCATGTGGATGAATTTTTACATGGTAGAATTATCGGCTGCCTGGAATGTGGGTGTCCTCAGATGGAAGTATCCAAGGAACTTGGAATTGACCAAAGTGTCATCTCTAGGCTTTGGAAACGATTCCAAGATGATTGAAATGTCAGTAGACGTTACAGTACAGGTCGCCCCTGAGTTACAACACCGAATGAAAACCGGTATTTGGCAGTAACTGCCAAAAGAGGCAGACGGAGCACAGCATCCAACCTGTCTCGTCAGCTATCTGCAGCCACAGGTTCCACAGTTCAAGGCAAACCGTGTACAGACGTTTGGGAAATATTGGTCTATATACTCGCAGGCCTGTCAGATGTGTTCCGCTCACGGCAACTCACTGTTGGCAGCGATTAGCCTGGAGTAGAGAACATGCAATGTGGACATCGTCACAGTGGGCTTGTGTGATGTTTTCTGATGAGTCCAGGTTTAGCTTGCAGTCTGATTCACATCGGACTTTCATATGGAGAACGCCAGGTACCCATTACCACCAAGACAACATCATTGAACGACACCGTTATGGTGGTGCAGGATTGCTTGTTTGGGGTGGAATTATACTGGGCTCCAGAACAGATCAGCATGTTCAGATTGGAACCATGAACGGCCACATTTATTGGGACATCATTCTGGAACAACATGTACGTTTGTTTAGGGGTGCCATGGGCGCAGAATTTGTGTTTATGGATGACAACGCCCGTCCTCACCGAGCAAACATCGTAAACGAATGCCTTCAATCTGAGGATATCACCCGTATGGAATGGCCAGCATGCTCACCTGTTTTGAATCCGATAGAGCATGTGTGGGACATGCTTGGCCGACGAGTTGCAGCCCGTCAACCACCTCCTGCATATGTACCGGAACTTGGGAGAGCATTGCTTGCTGAGTGGAGTAATCATCCTCAAGATCAGCTCGATAATTTGATACTCAGCATGCCTAAGTGTTGTACGGACTGTATTTCATCGCATGGGAGACATACAATGTATTAACCATCATACCAACCATGTAATATTAAGTTTTTGTAAAAGAGATATTTTTTACAATTGCTCCAGGGAGCAAAAATCGTAGTTTTTATGAATGGTATCATACATACACCATCTTTTTTGTTCTTTATCTTTTGTTTAATAAATGGGCTTTATGAATAAGTCACGTTTGTTTTGTTTCTGAACCTTCATTTGCCGGAGCTGGCATTATCCTTAATATAATTTATGGACATGAGTATAAAATAAAGCTGTAATTTTGCTTTCCTATCTAAAATTCATGTAGTATACAATTTGATTGATTACTGCTTTCTTTTATATTATCTGTATCTGTTATTTTAATTATCTCAGTTCTTCAGTACGATCACAATAGTTAATTTATGAAATTGTAAAAAAATTTTCCTCCTCTATTCTGTAAACATAGGTCTGTGATTTATTATTTTGTGATAAAAGCTCGTAATTAATTATTAAGCCCCTACTGTATAAAAATAAAATTTTTCTATGGTTACCCTAATGCTAGAGTAAATCAAAAGGAAAAAAAATGAAAAAGGTGTATCCTATATCCTTTTAGTAATCTGTATTATTTAAATTTTTATTTTCATCGGGCAGCATTGCAAAATTGATATCAAATTAAAGTAGCTGTTTAATGACTAAAGTTGATTATACTGTTTAATAATTCAATCAGTCTATGATAAAACAGATTTCAGATTTTATTGTCATAATTATTTTCTTTTTAGTAAAGTTTGAAAGTGTCTTTTATTTTGTTTATACATGTGCTATGCTTGTTTTTATACAATCATTTTTTCTTTTCTTTGTATCTCAATTAGATAACTCAGACTGTTGTGTTTGCACTAATCGGGTCTTTAATCAATGCTATCATTGATTTACCCTTTAGCCTGTATTTGACATTTGTTATTGAAGAGAAACATGGATTCAATAAGCAGGTAATTATTTTTTAATATCAATCAGTCACTTTAAAGCTGGATTACTAAAAGTAGTTGCTTATTATGGGGTGTTAATTTTCTTCATTAAATTTGAACCCCTTATTTAAGTATTGTCAAGTATAGAATTATAGTCTTGAAATTATACCAAGCTAGTGTATGTAAGATATCCAGTTGTTTTTTCTAGAATGTGTATCTTGATACAATTTCCTCTTTAGACTATTGTGTTGAAGATATCCCTGCCAAATATCAAAATAAAATATAAATCTAGTCTGCAGACTGTCTTGATTGCCATTGCTTTTTGCAACCTGTCTTATTATTTTTGTTTTGATCAAAATTATAAAATTTCAACAAGTTATTGATGTTTCAAAAAATTTTGTATGCAGCTTAAATATTGATGTATTTAATTTATTTTAAATTATGTTACAGAACATGTATAATCCTGTAAAAGATCTTAACATTGCTTATTTTATTTTTCTATTGAATTTGATCCTTCTGAATTGGAATATAGCTAAACCTTATTAATTCAAACTCTAAATTAGAACCTTGCTTAATCTGGACAGCCTGTGTTTGGTGAAGTCAACACATGCTACTGAGCAATAAATATAATATTTGATAGACTTATGATCACAACTGCTATGACAAGTCTTACATGTTTATAAAATTTTCTTATTAAGATCTAGAACCAGACACAAATGAAATATGAGAGTCAAAACTTTCATGGTTAGTTTTGTTTGGAGCGCTATGGTCAATTTTTGCTACACAAGGTCTAATTAGACCAGAACCTGCTGCTTAAAGCCGATTCTGAGTGACTACAAACGTCCATGCTTAGAGTGGGATTCGAACCCACAGATCTGGTGCCAAATACCAGTGCCCTGTTAGGCTGAGTCAAGATTTTCTGGGACTTATAAGTATAGTAGGCTAACATCTTTTGGGTAGAAGCTGATAAAGTTTACCTAGTATATCCCCCACTGACAGAGGAGGAAATTAATGAGAACATGATGACTGATTTGAGATTGAATTTGAAGACAATAACAATAGCATTTTACCAAAAACAAAACTGAGGGACTTTGAGTGATGCTGAGTGGCATTAATCTAAGAACAGCAGTTGATAAAACTTGTGTTGTAAATGGAAAAGGAGTTGCTATTTGCATATTTCAATCATTTGAGATGCCCCTGTAATTTGTTAGGGGAGGGAAGGAATCTCAAAGTAGCAAGTACAGTATTATCTACTATATTAATTCACATTATGTGTATTTATTTTGTGGTAACAAGAGGGGATATTTTGAATTTTTTTGTCAAGAGTTCTTGTACACAAGGTAAAATAAAAGATACAAGAGATAAGGTTTCAACCCTCCCCTTTTTTAATCTTTATATCACAACATTTTTGAATAATTTTAAAAGGAGATATATATACATTTACAAAAATCATAAGATACTGCCTGCAATTTTTATTTTTAGATGTTGGAAATCTCTTAAAAGAACCTAAGTTTTATGCAGAAAGATTGAGTGAGAACCTTGTTCTTTCAGTCATCTATATATATAAAACAGTTTCGTAACTGACTGACTGACATATAATGCATAAATCAAACCGCTGGACCTAAAGGGCTGAAATTTTACAAGATTCTTCTTATAGTGTAGGAGTGCACTAAGAGAGATTTTTGAAAAATTCTTCTTAGATTTTTTTAAATTAAATTTTTAAGCTGTTTTTGTAACATTCTTTAAAGTTTGCATTTAAAATAATAATCCGAAGGTCATAAAATTTATATCACAAGAAAGATCATAAAAATTGCTTTAAAATGAAATCTTTTTCGAATCTTTACCACTATTTTCTGATTTTTGATGAATTTTAAAAGATTAATTTTTAGAATTCAATTTATTAAATGCTGATCACGTGGTTTTCTTTCTTTTTGTGATACTTTAATTTTGCATCACATGCATAACAATGATTTAGACAAAAAAAATTATTATTTTTTTATCTTTCTAATGCGACAGATGATTGGACATTATAAAAAAAAAATTAAAATGCAGTAAAATAAATGTTCCTCAAACTGTACTATATTCTTTAGTATGTTCTATTAGATTTAATTTGAATATTTTCTTCTACATTATTTTGTCTATAAAAATATCCATTACGATTTTTTTATAAATATATTTTTTCGTTTTTTTTTTTACATCAATTGCATACATTGATCGTTTTATTTATTTATATATATATATATATATATATATATATATATATGGCCATAATTGCATACATTGACTGTTGTATTTAATATGAATGGACCTCTAGCAAAGTATGGGTTTTCAGCTAGTTTCTGTTTATAAGTAAAAGGAGTTCTCTTAAATTATTGCATTGATGAAAGGTGCATCTATACATTATCCAAAGTTTTTCTCAATTGGAGAATTTTAAATGGAAATAGTTTTAGAGAACTCTCTTTCAGGATAAAGGAATGTAATTGCATCATTAAACAATTGCATGCAAATATATATACAGTGATTTCCGCTTATAAGAATCACGTTTGTTATTACTGTTTTTGATTCTTATAAGCGGTTGATTCTTATAACCGAAACTTCCTTTTGGACAGGCACACACACACACAAATATATACTTGTACACATATATAAACACACAGGCACATATATACATAATTTACCATTAAATACTCTTTAATTTACGTTATTTATCATTTATTAAAATTATTTTTTATAATTTTAAAATACTCAATTTCTAAACAAAATACTATAACTCAATTTCTAGACCTATAAGTAACCACACATGATTATAGAAAGAGAAGAAAAAATCCAATATTTGTAACAACATACCTGCTAAACAGTTTTCACATTTCAACTACAGGAAGGCTGCAAGAAAAAGTTTTCTATCGTTGTTTGACACAATGTAGTTTTCAGGAGGCTGTTTACACCTCTTTCAATACCATAAAATGTCCCGTAAAGTTCTTCAGAAGCTCCTCTATATTCAAGAGTCCTTCTAAGAATACTCCCACAGAGCACAAGCTGGGCCCGACCTGGCCAGAGGCCCCACTGGGTTAATCCCAGCCGTGCGGATAGACCCACAGCAGGCAACCACCCCCCGCACGGCCCAGACAAGCCCCGCCACGTCAACCCCCGAACAGGCCACACGAAGAGAGGCACAAGCGGGCTCCAAGCAGAGCAGACGGAGAGGCCAGTGAAAAAAAAAAGAAAAAATAATTTTGAAGAAAGTAAGAAAGTTCTGCCGGAGGGACACTCGCTAAAAACCCAAATAGAAACGACAGCACGAAGTTAGTGAAGGGGCGAAACGCGAACCAAAAAAAAAAAAAAAAAAAGGAAACATTAAGGAGCCACCGAAGAGATCTGGCTAGGTGGCTCAGAAATAAGAAACCGAAAGACTGCATCGTTGCAAGACACAGGCAGGAGACGACTTGGCCTAAATGGGAGATGGTCGATTTTGAGAGGGAGCAGTCGTAACCCTGGGCGCAAACCAGCAACATGGTTAAAAACCTCATCGTTGCTGTGCAACCCACCCTGCGGAACCTTCGTGAGCCAGCATGTCCTGTGATCGCCATGGACACCACTCCAATGACGAGGACCGTGACCTTTAGGGTTGAACCAACTCGAGGTTGGCTCAGCTAACCTAACAAGGCTGCAGTCGATAGGTCAGAATCCTAAGATAGACCAAATCTCCTGACTTACGCAGGTCCCGTGCCTTTTCGCTCATCATTGCAGGTCCTAACCTTAACCCTACCTTGCCTTCGATTCCTACTCAACACAAGTGCCAAGTAGAACCTCCTCGGGGAATCCTAACATTAAAGATCTGGACCATTCAGATCAACTAAGAAAGCTAATTGAACTAAGCTTAAGCCGGACTAAAAGATTAAGAATTATTCTGACTAAAAAAAATCGGTGTGAGATAGGGGGTTAGTCAGAAGAGTTAGGCTCTACTACGGCTTATAATTATACTTAACAGCAGGAAGACGTTTAGTGGGTGGGATGAAAAAACAAAAATACTTACAAACGACCCCCGGCATTGAAGTTGAATTACTGAGATAGCCTGCTGAATAACGAATCCTAGCTTAACGCTAGCTGGTTTCTTGTTTGGCACTTCTTCTTCTTCAACTTGTTTAATAGAGTTCAGTCGAAATAGAATTTAGAGCCCCCTGCCAACTGTAATTTAAAGCTGAAGAGAAGAAAATCTTGAAAAAGCACGTAACCATCTTCGGCCGTGACCCCAGCTGGCGCTCCTAACAAGTCCGCTGGTGTGTGCGCCGGAATCCTTTAGCAGAAATAATTGATGAGCTGACAACATGGCACATCCTAAAGGGGGGAAACCTATCCTTTTTTTTTTTTTTTCGTTAGTTATTAGTTGTTAGTTGCTAGGGGAACCTATGTAGTTGTTAAATTGTTATTGCTGGGGGCGCTGAAGAAGGAAGGCCAAGTGAGTGTAATGAAGAATTAATATTGAGTTTGTGACTTGTTAATGATTGTGACGTAGTTATATTAAGTGCCCTCTTAAGTGTTGTGAGAGGGTTGTCTACATTGTTAGTGTGATAGTTGTCTATGTGTTTTATTCTCTGGATTCTTTTGCTGATGGTGGTTTTCCAGGGAATACGTCATTCATTTCATCCTTGTCCTCAGTTTTATCGACAGTTTTTTTAAATTTCTTTGACGATTTCATCTTCTGTCATTTCTTCTGAAGTCTGTAGATTTTCGTCAATTTCAACCCACTCACGAAGTGATTCCTCAACAGGATCAGTTTCTGCTTGACTTAATCATCAGTCTCACAAATAAATCCTGCTTTACGGAAGCAATTAACAATGCAGTGATTTGAAACCATTTTCCAGGCACTTGCAATCATATGTATATCATCAAGCAAAGTGATTCTTTTACTTATTTCTGACGCAGATCCCTTTCCTTCGTCGATCGCGTAAACAATTCTTTGTTGCAAGTCAGAGCGATATAACGTTTTAAAAGTTTTTATGATTCCTTGATCAAGAGGTTGTATTACTGATGTTGTATTCGGGGGCAAAAAACAAAGCTCTATATTTGAGAGCTTTACAACTGGATGAGCCGGACAGTTGTCCAAAATCAAAACAATTTTTTCTTTCCCAGTAAGCTCCTTATCCCACTTTACAAGGAAGTTAGTAAAGATCCTGCTACACATATAAGCATTTTTTGAATTTTCGTAAGACACAGGGAGAGTTTTTATTTTCGTAAAGCATCGTGGAGATTTACTCTTACCTATAATCAAAGGCATTTTCTTTACGCCCCCAGTCATATTTGTCGCCAAAATAACTGTAACGCATTCTTTTTGTTTTTTCCCAACAGAAGACAAACCTGTTTTAAACATCTTCATTCGATCAGGCATCGCTCTAAAATAAAGCCCAGTTTCATCTGTATTAAAAATTTGGTGTGGGGCGTAGTTTTTCCTTATTGCAGGCAAGCAATCAGAAAGCCATTTTTGAGCTGATTCCGTATCCGCATTTTGCTTCTCACCGTAATTTTTTTAATAAACAATATTGTTTCCCTCCTTCCATCGGGTAAGCCAACCTTCCGTAGCACAAAAATTGTTTTCTCCCAATTTTTTTACAAAATATTCAGCCTTTTGCAGCAACACAGTTCTGTTGATAGGTGCATTCATCATTTGGGCTTGAGTAAACCACTGCAAGAGAGCCTCTTCAACTTCGACTGATTTTCCATCGCGCTTCCTTTTTCGATCAAGATTTCCATTTTTGCTAATGGTACTTGAAATTTCTTTTCGACATTTTAAAATTTTACTAAACGTAGACTGAGTTAAACCCAAACAAGAGGCAGCTTCTCTTTGACTACATGTTGGAAGAGCATCATATCTAATTAACAAGTTCTGTTTTTCAGAAAAACTAGGAGTTTACCTTGTTTTTATCATATTTGAATTCAACTATCAAAAAATTCTAACACTAACTGGCAATTTTGTTAGAAAACTAAAGTGAACACTAGCGATGAATGCTCATTACAGTCTCATACGAAGATTCACTTTATAGCTTACATTTCACGGTTTGATGCTGAATCAAACCGTGAAACGTTTGATTCAGTATCTGGTTCATCTGATTCAGCAAAATGGATCCGTTTACGTTTCACAGTTTGAAGTGCTGAATCCACTGTCCCGTTTGCTTAAGTGATGGTGGACACTTCGCCGAAGATTTATGTGTTTCAAGGTCCAGAAATCCGCAACCAGAAAGTAAGTGGTGGGAAAAAAGGAGTGCCTGTCTGGAGAAAAGTGAAATCGGACCCGGGCGGGTTAGATGCCCCTGGGTAAAGCTAATAAGACAGTGTTTAACAAAAGCGTATAAGGAGAAACTCTTATGTTATGTCTAAAGGAATGTATTTTACGATTGTTTTGCACCCCAAAGTTTTATCAATCTTTCTTTTCAAAAACTTAAGAAATAATTTCGTACCTTTTGAGAGTTCAAGTGGCTTTTTTTGGAAAAATGAAAGGAAGGCGAAGATTGCAAACTGATTCTTATAACCGGTGGATTGATTCTTTAAAGCGGAAATTTTAACATGGAAATAATACATTTGTTTTTGTTTTTGCGATATTGATTCTTATAAACGGTTGATTCTTATAACCACTGATCACTATAAGCGGTGGTTACTGTATATATATTTTCTAAATGGTTTGGTATATATTAAAAAAAGGTCTGATATTCAGACACAAAGTTGAATTATGTCCCTGACTATGTGTATATTAAAATAAAAATTTTTTAAATATAAATTTTTATTTTTTAGTCCCTTGGATTTTTCTTCAAAGATAAGCTTAAGAAATTTATTGTAATTGAAGCTGTCATTTCACCAATATTGGCTTGCATTATACACATTGTGAAAATCGGTGGGGATTTCTTCTTCATTGCTCTTTGGCTCTTCTGTGTAATTGTATCCCTGGTAAGTAAAAAATATGTATATTGTTTATCTTTATGACATTTGCACTGTTTTTCTTGATCTTTTGCATGAAATTTCATATTTTTCCCATGGACATATAATGCACTTATTGATTCATTTCTTGTACATGGATCTGAATAATAATAATTGCTTAATTTATAGTTTATTAATAAAAAAATTATGTTTGAAAAATTACTTACCAATGACATTTGAAAAATAATCATGCATTTGATTTCTTGGTCTGTCAGACATTTGGCTTGATCTCATAGCCAAAATTTATCTAATTAAACATTATTGAATTATTTCTATCTCCTGTAAACCCGTATTGAATTTGACTCATCACTTATTTAAGGCTTCATGAGTTTTAGGCTTCTGAGTTTTGTTTTTAAGGTCTTTGCAGGTACAGATTTAAATATATTTTTCACATTTAAGGATGTTTTCATAATTTTTTTTCCCAATATCTCATAAAATGTTACTTTTATTTCATGCTAGGGGGCAATACTAGCTCTAGTTTCTTGCCACCGTGGTGAAAATGCCCTAATAACAGAAACTAAGACCTTGATTAGTGACCTGATTCCAAAGAGATAGATAATTTATTACTAGTTGATCCTTAGCCACTGTGATATTGTTGGGGTAAACAGTTTGGCTAAAGATGGCTGCATACTCCTGCAGCCCTACCACCCCATGACTTATCAACAGGCCTGCAAGAAGACTGAGAGAAAAAGGAAAGTTCACAAATTTCTGACGATAAATATCAAGGCCAGGAAAGATTCCATATGATTTTCAAAGATGTGTTTTACTGCTAATATTAGAATCTCTTAAACTTTTAAAATTTCTTCCATTTAAGTACTTATAACGCTGATTTCTTTAATTAGGCTACCAGCCAGGAAATAGGTCACTGAGCCTCTAATTCCTTGGCATAGGGAAAAAAAATATACTAGACCCACCTGTGGCCTGCATGGTTCCTTATTTGTACCAAATACAGTAAAAAAAAAATCGTTTTTATTTTCCTCTATCCTGTAAAAGATCTATTTTAATTTTATTTTGGAATTTTTTTAAAAAATTACATTCAGGCAACTGTTAAAAATATTTTTAAATAAATAATTGACATATTTCTGAAATCCAGTGTTTGCCATTAGCTACTATGCTTTGTCCATTTCTCACTCTTATTTTTATTCAGTCTAATATCTTAATTCAAAACGTGCTGATTCTTGTTTATTTTTAAAATTTTTGTTATATCTATTTTATGCAAAATTTTGCATTTTTGTTTATGACATTGACTTGCTAGAACAGTTAGATCCTGTGTCCAAATGTGACTGTTATACACCTAGTTCTGCTGATGCACGAACCTTTTTTTACACGAATTTGATTTAACACGAATTCAAAACAATATTTCATTCTCTTTTTACGTGAGTTATTTTGATTTAACACGAGTGGTCGAATCCAATTTCTCTTTTTTTTTTCTCTCTCTCTCTCTAAATTCTAAGAAAGCAAAATTTTATTTGTGGCATATTTTTTTTTACAATAGTATATCCAGTTCTGTTTTGATTTAAGAATTTAGTCCGTAAAAACATTCTCTTCTTTTATTCAATCAAAAATAGAGAAAATGAAAGAAAATGATCCTGTTCTAAATGCAGATTTAATAAAGGGTCTGGAACTGGCCAAAAAAATGGGTAATCATTTTGTCAAACATGACCCTAATGAGGAACGCACTGGGAAGTTTCAACGTGAAAACTGAAGTTGTTGACAGCCTCTTTCAGAGAATGCCCTAACCAAAACACGAACACAACAGTTTATAACTGAATTCATTCGTAAAACCGGTGAATCATCAGCACTAGAGGAGACTCGTGCTGATTTTGTTCAAGAGATCACAGAAAAAATTTCATTAATAGAGGAAGAAGATGATATCCACAACATTTCTAGTGATAGCAGTGATAGTCCAGTCGTGCGCAAACGTATGCACCGTTTATTGTCAGAAAGTGAAAATGAATAAAAAAAAATTTATGTATAAAACAGATTACTTTTTGTTCATGACGAATTTTTTCATTTTCATTAAATATTATTACATGTGTATTTTGTTGAAAAAAAATAAGCTAAAATGTTCATATGGTTTTTAAAAATTTGTTTTACTGATTTTTTAGACCAGGAACCAATCTTCTTTTCTTCCAAAGATACCTGTTTTTTTACACGAATTTTTTTTTCATGTATTCTTCAGGAACGTATCTATTGTGTAAAAACAGAATTAGGTGTACTTTACCTTAGTTGAAATAGTTTGTGAAAATTCTTTCATACTAAATGCATTCACAGCTCTTGTGATGACATACATTGTAACAGTTTGGACACAATATAGTGTGTAAGTATTGATAGTATAACTAAGATAAAGTTGCAGCATTTGTATTTATTTTTAAAATTAAGCCCTTTTTACAAACAAATACTTTTTGCTTCACTAAAATCAGATTTTTTTTTTCATTTCTAAAATCAGAAATTTTTTTCTTTTTACATGATATATGAGAGTTTAACTTACTTGTGTTAAAATTTGTTCATAATTTTCCTGGAAAAAAGTATATCTCATATGTGAAATTTCATTTTTAGGTCATCATGACAGTGTATGCTGATTACATTGCACCACTCTTTGACAAATTCACACCCTTGCCAGAAGGTTCTTTAAGATCTCGCATTGAAAAATTAGCTGCAAGTATTGACTTTCCGCTAAAAAAATTGTATGTTGTTGAAGGTAAGTAACCTTAATTTTAGAGGATTTTATTATTTAAGAATTTTTTCTACTTTAAAAGGAGGTTTCATTCTGCACAATATCATAATATACAGTCGAACCCCGTTATAGCAAACCTGGTATATAACAAACTCACGGATATAATGAAAGAAAATTTTGGTCCTGCCGTTTTCCTATTGTACGTAATTTAATTAGTATTGTGTCAGTTTAATGTAATCAATTTTAATTGATTTAATTCATTAATGATCATTTTTAATAGATTTTATCATTTTTTTAATACATTATTGAATATGCATTGCAAATAATGAGTTATACATTTTGTGAATGCTAACATTTTTCTTAATGGTTCGGATATAGCGAAACACTGGATAAAGCGAACAAAACCTTTGGTCCCTTGAAGATCATTATAACGGGGTTCGACTGTATATTTATTGTTATTTTAAGGTTATATTTATATTCACTAGTATTCCTGTACCAAATCATTTCTGTTAAATGTTAGTTCGTATGTTTGCATAGCATCTAGCATTGCTTAATGTAAAAAGTATCAGTGGAATGTTTTGTACTGTGCATAGCTTAGGGAAACTAATAAAGATATGAAGTAATCATAAACTGCACTTCATCTATAAATGGTGATGTGATTGTTTAGTTTAAAAATTAGACCATGGTTAATGTAAATATTCACCCTCTTTGCATGAAAATATCTCTTATCTTTCCTGTTTTGGTTTTTCTTTATTTGCTTATGAAATGGTTCTTATCATAGTATTTTCTTATATATAAATTTCTGAATAAAATCTTTTTTTTTACTAGTTCTTACAGGTTTGTATTTCTATTATTTCCCTCATTAAATCTAAATCTATCAGGAACCTCTTTCCCTACAATAGCTATCATTTTGTCATAAAGTTATTCATATTGACATTATATGGATTTATACCTTATGTAAGTTTAAACTTTTTTATAGCTTTCTATAATACGATGCTTTGAGTTGAAAGTTAGGACCTTATTGATTTGCTATCGGATAAAATTGCCATTCTCAATGCTGTTATAGAAAATTCTGAGACTATGGGGGAGGATTATATCTAGTATCTATGCTGTATTCTGAACAAGAGTGAAGCTCTTTAGTTGCATCATCAAATTTTGCTTTAACCCTTAGACAATTGAGTTTTCGCCTCCTGGTTCTTCCCCCAGCGTTGGGTTATTTTATTTGTAAGCATGTTTCGGAGGATGCGCATATTGAAGGGACTTTCAAAAACGCAAGTTCTATACAGTTAAATTATTTAAATCAAAATAAATGGTACAAAAGGAGTGAAACATAAAATTTTTAAGAATACCATATATATATTTATATAATGTACAGATTTTTTGGTTCATAAATTTCTTATAGTATGATATATTTTAAAGCAAGGTGATATCCATAAACCCACTTCAGTCTTTATACCATATAGATTCATCACTTACTCCACTATTGTCTTTTCATCACTTTTTTCATTGAATAAATCTGAATATCACTCTCGGAAGCACTCTATATGTCAGTTCAAATAACCTTTAGATTTCGAAAACCGAAAACTCCCCCCTTTTTACACTGCATATATTCTAAAAATAATCACCTAAAAATCTACTTCTTATCAGGATAAATTGTATTCAAATACCATTAAAGTGCTGTCATCTATTGATAAATGAAAAAAATCCATTTCGAACGTGTTAAACAAAATGTTTTTAACGTGCAAAACATTGGAAAATCCAGATAGACACTTCCAGCATGTCCACAGCGCTGGGGGAAAGACTCTGATGAATGCACTGAGCACATTCGTAACGGTCTAAGGGTTAACTTAGTGGTAGAGGGTGTAGTGAAAGGGAGCAGGTGAACAGGCACTCAGTCCTCTGTAGATTATACGCCACGGGAGATTATAGAAGAATTTTTTTTATTTTTGCTTTGTTCAAATTTATGATTACCACCAGTAAATATTATGGTACATTTATCAATTTTTTTAAGAAATGGTATTAGTTACTACAAGTATTCCTTGACTTACAACCGCTCGTACTTACAACATAAATTTTTAAATTAAAAAAAAAAATCAAAAATACTGTTTCTTGAATGTACAGTTCATACCTATATGTATTACATAATTATTAAAAATATGTGATGCAATATTCTGCAATACTGTAAAATTTTATGATGCAATATTAAAAATGTATGATGCAATAGTTTCATTATCCACACGATAAATCAAATAAACTTTCATTGGCTTCAGAAATGTCTTCAGCTTTTCACTATATTTATAAAGCACTACAATAATTAAAAGCTATGGATCCAAATGAGGAAAGATTCATAGGAGAAAATCGTTGTATTCAGGACAATCTGGTTTGCTACCAGACAATATACAAGGAAAAGATGATGCAAACTGATCAGACTACCTTGGATAACTTTGTTGAAAAAACTTGCAACATATCTTCTGTCACAAATTCTAAAACAATGGATTGTACTAACATAATAGGTAGTGATGACAAAGAATAATTTATGTCTGCTAAATACAATTTATTTTATCCCTATCTCTGTCATTTGGTCCCTATCTCTGTTGTAAGTTGAGGAATATTTGTATTAAGTATTATGTCTTATATATGATATATTTATATGTATTTTTTATACAATCTTTTCTTTCCTGATCCATAAAGGTTCAAAACGTTCCACTCACAGTAATGCCTATTTTTATGGCTTCTACAAGAACAAACGAATTGTTCTCTTCGATACACTTCTGGAAGATTACACACCTGTTAATAAGGAAACTTCTGAAAGGGAAACTGAAGAAAAATCTGATGATCCAAAAGAAGAAAAGGTAAATATTTTCTTCTTTTATTATAATAATAATTTATCTTGAGTATTTGGATACCCCATTTAACTGGGCTAAATGCAAATATGAATTATAAATCTTTCGTCCTACTTTGTAGAATAATACAATGAAAGGTTGCAGCTTATTGCTGTTGAGATCTTGAATAAGAGGTTAGTTTATATGAATAACCAAAAAGAAAAAAGACCGAATAACAGGGAAGACCTGTGCAACCCTCTGAGATAGCTGTGTGTAACATTTAAACATATGTACTTATTTTTTCTTATCCGATTGACTAATACCACTGTAATGACTTTCCTGTCATTAGTATGTCTTTTAAGAAGAATCATGCACAGTTGTGTATGCAAAACATTAAATTCATATTAACACTTTTACTAATTTGACAACAGACATTGCTACTTTAAAATGTTGCTCTGGTTCTTTAGTTATTTACACTGTTCCTTCTTTGGTTATATGTTCTGATTGACCTCTCTTATTGCATTTTATTCCTTAGCCCAGGTATTCCCAACCTTTTTACATTTGCAGCACTCTTGGGTATAAGGTTAGAAACTCAAGGCACCCTTGTTAGAATTTTAGTTTTTTCAATATTAAATCAAAGTGGAATTTATATCAGGAACATGTCAAATTTAAGTTCAAATAAATACTTACTCCATTGCTGATTTTATTTATCTTGGATTTTAGTGTTTCGATTGAATATGAAACTTTTAATTTTGTTACTGATGCATTCTTAAAACATTCAAAATTATTGAATAACTTATATGTTAATATATGTTGAGTATAACTCTATAATACAATGCATGTATATGTAAAACATTACAGAAATAATTGAAAACATTAATGTTGGATCCTTAAAATTTTTTTACAGCTTTTAAAAGCTCCTTAATTTTTTAATTTTTTTCTTTTTTTATTTTCCTGAAAGAGTAATTTAAAGAACCTGTGAAGTTATTGAATGCGATATTAGAAAAATTCCCCTTTCTTGAACATTTTAGAAGTATTAAATGTTTTTTGTTTTTGTTTTTGCTGAAACAAAGGATGCATATATTATGTTTTAAAATTCTTTTGTCTCCTCCTCTAGGGCCATAGAAAAACTGGATGTAATGAAGATGAAGTTTTGGCAGTTCTTGCCCATGAACTTGGACACTGGAAATTAAATCATGTGTTGAAAAACTTGATCATTGTGCAGGTAATATTTTTAAAATATAAGTACTTGAAAAGTTTTAAATGCGATAAATTAATTTAAAATTATATTGCTGATGGTTATTTTTATGAAAAAATTTTGTTTTTGGTATATGTATATACTTTAAAAAAAAAAATCTAAAATAGATTGGTTACCAGATTTTTAAATTCTGAGATTTTAACTGTTTTTTTTTTTTTTTCACAATGCACTTTTTTTTTTTGTACTGTTGTACTATCTCAATATCCAAATTATGATCATTTTATGCAAAGCAAGTATCCAACAATTAATTAGAATGTAAGACTGCTAAAGCAGTAGAAAAGGAAAGCTGTAAGCATGCGAAGACAGGACATTGTACTAAAAATAATTTAAACTGTTTTAGTTTCTTCTATTTACAAACAGTAAGTCAGATTTATGCTTCATCATATTAGCTGCTATTCAATAATATGTAAGCATGTGAATGTTATACTAACAGCTTTTAAACTGAAATGGGTGTATTTTATATGTAATGCTTGCTCACAAGAAATTTTTTCTAACATAGAGCATAAATCACGTTGACCATCTCAGTATGCATTTAATAGCTTTATCAGAAAATATTAACTGAAATTCCTGACAATTGTTACTGGTTAAATTCTCCTATAAGCTTTAAAACATGGAATTTTGAGTATTTTTTGACGGTTTCAGCATTTAAAATTATATTTACATCTGTAAGTAAATAGTTTTTATGTAATCTTTCTCTCTTTCCTTCCTTTACCTTTTAGAAAAATTCCTTACATTATATGAGCAGCTCACTTGCGAAATTGGTTATGTCCATAAAACAGAAAGTGGAGAAAAGTGATAAAATAAGGTTTTTTACGAATTCCTCTGAAAATATAAATTCAAATAAACATTGTAGAATGTATTATCACAAGGGATAGGTAATTTTCGTTTTTACAAAATAGATGCGAATAAATGCAAAATTTTTTATGTTTTTTGTACTTTTTGGCAAAAACTCAGTGATAAATGGCTTTCTAAGCGATATTAGGTAATAATAGTAATAATTTATTAACATAATTACTTATCTAAGACCATCCACGGTCTTTAACTGAGAGATCTCACCCTCGAAAGATTTTTGATACTTAACTAACCAAGAAAGTAAAATTGTGATTTTTTTTTTTTTAAATGCAAAACTTTTGAATGGATATATATATATATATATAGTTGCGAATAAATGTGAAATTTTAAGTATTGTAATTTTTTTTTTCCAAATTTTGATATTTTTCATGCGAAATTTGTGTACCCCTAAGTATCACAGATGTAGCTTTTATCTGAGGACATATAAGATAAAATATCCTTGGAGCCATCGTTATTTTTATTATTGCAATTTTTGCTTGACTATGGGACACAATGATTTAGCAAGTGAAAAAAAAGTAATAACATTAAATAACAAAAATAAATAATTGTTTAATAATTCACAAGTACTTACTTCTGCTGCAGTTAGACTGTAACTGACTAATTTATTTCCCTTTTTTGTGATGAAACAACACTAAATGATTGACCATTATTATCAAGTACCGTATTTATCTGTATATAGGCTGCACTTTTATTCCTTAAAATAGGTCGGTAAAAATAGGGTGCGGCTTTATACATGGCATTTAAAGTTAAATACAGTAAACACCCTTTAGTTTAGAACACTTTACTACCATAAGACATTAGTATCTATATACCTTACAACCTCTTACACTGTATTATGCCCATGGCAATTCAATGTATTGTATATATTGTTTGTATATATTATACCTTAGGACTATTTCATGCATCCTGAACCTTGAATCTCCCTTTCCTCACTATCCAATCACATTTCTTCCTCCTTCTCAACTTGCCAATAGAAGCTTACAGACAGCCAAAGACCTCACTCTCCAAAGTTCTGACCGAACTAAATGCTGCTTCACTTTTGTGAAGCAATCAGAAGATCCTGGAGCCGACCAATCAGAACACTGTTTTTCTCTCATCAACAAACACTCACTCTCCGTTGATATCACCAGAAATCTGCATTAGAAGGCGTTGGCCTAGGGAACGCAGTTCATCACATCTTCCTATGGTCCTATGGTATCTTAGGACTATTTAATAAAACTCTTTTGAGTTCCCAAGAGTTTGTCTTTGTGCAAAATAATTCCTAAGTGCACTAGTATATATATAATCATTTTTTTTTACACTGTAGTTTCACCACCATCAGCTAAGGCTGTACCTGATATTGTTAGGCAAGCATTGAACTCTAAGGAATGTATGATATTGCTACTTTGAGTCTACAACGGAATTAAAAAAAAGAAGTTCCGCAAATATTATCTTAAAAAATTTAGGTGTGGCTTGTACATGCACGCAGCCTATACACAAATAAGTACAGTACTTGCTTCTGAGTTTGAATGACATTATTGCAACACTTTACATTAGACTATGGACTTAATTGGATAGGCTTCTTAAAAAAGTTTCTTATCTGATGGCCAAATTTGATTTTATTATTTAGTGTTGAGCCGTATTATTTGGGAAGTTTATTATGAATGTAAAAAGTTAGGAGTCGATCAAATCCTTTGACTCTAAAGTTTCAAAAATTGGACTTGACTGATTTGACTTGTGAATGGCTCTTATATCTGTATATGCTGTTTGTTTTTAATCATTCAGTAAATGTTGTGTTAAAATAAAATTTCTTCTTACAGGTGAATTTGTTTCTGTCCTTTGCTGTCTTTGCATTACTCTACAAGAACGATATCTTATTCAAGGCTTTTGGCTTTTATGATCAAAGGCCAGTTATAGTTGGGCTTCTCATCATTTTCCAGTATGTGTTTTCTCCATATAATGAGGTAAGTTAACTTCTGATATATTTTTTCTGTAAATATCTTAAATTGCATTATTATTTTTAATTCCTGTTGAAATGAATGCACAATCAATAAGGATACCAAACATAATGAATGTACAGGTAAACCCCCCCCCCCCCCATAACACGGGAGTTATGTTCCAAAAAATTTCCAAAAATGGCTACTATGCATGTGCGGCATGCCATCACGTGGGAAGAGCAGTGAGCCGAGGTTTCGCTCGAATACGTAAGTGACAAGATTTGCATATATGCTTAGGCTAACAGTTATGTTGTTGGGCATAGGGCAAGTTTGCCGTTTGTCAAACCCCTGCAATTAATTTAGTTAATAGCAGTATATCCTGTTATGCAGAAGAAGCTTGATAAGGTAAATTAAGATGACTATGTCTCTTTAACTTTACAAAATAAATATGCGGAAGCTAGGAATAATGCATGTTATGTATTAAGTTAAAACATATTGCAACAAAAATAACTGAAGGTTTAAGTTTTAACAACAACTAATTACTTTATTCGTAATATAAACATAATAAACAAAAAAAGTCAAATATAAATTATTAAGTACATAAAAATAAACAATATACATCACCAGTCCGCACGTATCCATACAATGGCAAATAAATAGTTACATGGAAGAAATAGACTTGTTGGTAGCTGCAAAATAAAGTACTGCTGACAGGCGAAAAAAGCAAAGCTTAAGTGATGATCAACAAGTCTTCAAAAATCACATATGCGGCTGCGTAGCTCAAAAAAAAAAAGCCTAGCAAGGTGCACCAAAACAGTATGCAAAAAAGAGTTAAATGAAGATAGCGGTAGACTCGTGATAATGCATATAGAGACTGTTTGGCATCATAATAAAACCCATCTAATAAATCCGTGCGGGCCGCACATTCAGCTGATGAGACATGCGCACATGGCAGCTCAAAACGAGCTAAGCAAGTATTTGAAAAACAGCACAGCTCCCCGCCGACCACACACACAAGCTATTTATAGCAACTCGCTTATGTCATGATACTGACAGACACGACGGTAAATAATAGGTTTACACTTAACGACACAAGCTTTGAATAGTTAAAGAATCTATTCGTAATATAAACTATCGCAAGTGATATGAACAGTAAAAAAAAAAAGGGAGTAGAAATCTCACGTTTTGCTAACATATGTTCCAAGATGACTAGGCGCCTCCGGTCAGCAACTTCCTTTTTGTAGCTGACAAGCTCTTCTGTGAGCTGTAGGTAGCACTTCTGGCCATTATGTTGCCAGACAACTGTCTGTCTGCAGCTGTCCAAATCAATTATGTGCACAAAACTGTGCATTGATTGGCCTTCCCGGAATTTCCCTGCGCAAATAACTCGCGATTGTATGGTAGTCGTTACAAGCTCTATCTCTTATCACAGACAGAGTTCATAGGATTTCCAAGTTTCAGAGGATCTGTTCTAATTTATTTTGTGGAGAAAAATGCAGAGTAGCTTTTTGCAATGTTTATTCTATATTGTTGTTTGATTTTCTGAAATAAAATAAGTATGTTTATTTCTCTTAATTACTCAGGTGCTATCATTCTTGATTACCATGCTGTCCCGTCGCTTTGAATTTGAAGCAGATGCTTTTGCCAAAGTTCTTAACAAAGCCGCAGACTTACGCAGCGCACTCGTGAAGCTGAATCGAGACAATCTGGGATTTCCAATCCACGACTGGCTCTACTCTGCTTGGCATCATTCTCATCCACCTCTGTTGCAGAGGATCAGAGCTCTCGGGAAAATAGATTGAAGTCTGAGTAGCCATATTTTCTTTGGTGTGCTAATGTTTGTTTTTTCAGCCACAAGTTTGTGCTTCATTGTCAATTCATTTTTATGATAAATGCACCAAGAAAGATTTCACCCGTGGGATCAAAGAAAGCTTTATGTATCATTCCATCTGTTATGAACACTTAAGGTAACATGTGTGATTTTATGTGCTACATTGGAATTGATATAAATAAATTATTTCAACCTATTTATCTGAGTGCAATAGTTGATTGTTGTAGCTTTATTTGTAAATGAGGGTTGCATGCTAAGCAAAGCTGATTCTAAACAAAGACAATCCTTCCCAAATCAAGAGTATGTCAGGGGAAGGATTTTATAGGGGCTGTAACATAAGGGAGGGGTGTAAACTGGAGCAACTAGTCCAGTTGAAATAATTTTAAATACAATAGAATGTTTATTTCTTGGTGATATATATTATTCTTATACACGATCAGAGAGCTTTTTAATCTGTTTTCTATGCTGAATATCTGGCGAACGGCGTTCTGTGATTGGTTTCTGGCCTCTGTCATATGCAAATTTCCTCTGTGCACCCCGATTGTGTCTTTGTTGACCGTTTGCAGAGCTGTTTTTTGTGAGTGCATAATGAGTCCGTTTTTTGTGATACATGTACTGTTCCAACACTTTTTATGGTTTTCACATGCGCTGAGCATTTTGCGACGGGAAAAAGTGAGCGTTGCCATTTGAAAATTTCAAATTTCTATACCTATAACCGCAACCGTGAGCATCACTGTGTTGCCGTTCTCAGAATCCCGAGCTCATACCTCTGAATAACTATATTTGAAATCTCATCTCGATCTGTTGAACGGAACGGCCGCTAGAGGTCTATATATCAGGAAAGTTTCTTTATGACCACCCGGTATATATACACACACATATATATATATATACACACACACAGTGAAGCTTCTCTATGGTGGCCAGTAATCGTTCCAAAAAAAAGTGGCCATAGAAAAGGGGTTTCTTTTGTAATATTGGCAGTATGGGGTCTTTAATCAGTTCTAAACAAAATGTGGGCCGTTTAGAAGGGTTGCTGGATAGAGATGTTAATATATACAGTGCTGTAACTAGGCATGTGCAACTGGGGCACTGCCCAGGGCCCACTTAGATGGGGGGGGCCCAAAATGCTGTATTTGTTTTATTATTTTCCCAAACCCAATTAAGGGACCAAAATGCAAATTCGTGCCCAGGGCACAGGAATGGCTAGTTATGGCACTGTATATATATAGGTTTATATATTTCTATATACACTAACGTCAAAAACTTAAGGACCAACAGTATTCCATTGGTTTAAGCCCCAAAAATGAAACGCAAAAGCCAGAGGGCATTTGCATAAGGATACATATTACAAATCTTACTGCTACTACGATGTTAAGTTATCGTCTTTCAGAACTTCGGCAATAAGCTTCAGCGGTTACGCAACGCTCATTTCCTAAACATCGGAACTTCGTACACGTGTGTATCGTTCACTTTAACTTCCCACATGTTCTTTATACTGTTCCTTAATCTTTGTTATTTTAAGTTAACCGGTCATTGTATTGTATGACGTCATTCATGATCGGATTAATCGGGATTGTTTCCTGGGTTTGCGTCGTCACTCTTTAACATTTGCATTTTTCCATTAAATAATGTGTTTTCCGGAAGAAGACACTCTGCCTTATGTAAAATATCCTTGTTATTTTTACTGCGGGGCAGAAGCAGTTGCATGCTATGTGCTGTAGCTACTGCAGCCGTAGATGCAGTTGCTGCTGTAGGATGTTAGCTTGTTTTATTTTATGTTTTATCTTAATTATTTTTGTAATAAACCTTCGAATATTTTTATAATTCAGTCCTTCTTATTTATGGTGTTTTTCAACGATGAAACATACCACACTCTCCATTTCGGAAGTTATTTCCGAGATAATAATACCTGATTAGTTGAAAGAGGATGCATATGTAAATTTCCAGAAAGTCGCGTGACAGGGCTGGACTTTATAAAAGCAGCTTTTCTGATAGCCCAGTAGCTATGTACATCTTACCGCGCAAAAGATCGGGTATTAGATTTTTTTTTCTACTTGTATATGTTTAGTCCAGTAGTGAAAAACCGAGTTTTCCAATTCAAACGACCTCGGTGAAATTTTCTGTGGCCTATAAACTACGAAATTTTAAAACTTTTTTTGGGTTTTTTCAAATATCTCGGCAATGGTTGGTTCTAGAGCTTAGATTGCAGTCAAAATCTTAAAGAGGACAAAATTTTGAGCAAATCTTACATTTGCATCTTTTTTCTAAATCCAATAACAAGCGAGCTACAGCGTCAGGAATATGGGATATTTTATTCAACTTGTCGAGAAAGACGCAAAACTTACTTCTCTCACACACTAACTCGTACAATTGCTATATATACACTCATGGACAAAAAAATTAGCGCACCAAGAAGGAGTCGTCAAAATGAAACGAAATTTTACATACGTAATGACTACTTTGATATAAGTAAATGATAAGAAAATCAAAGAAAAAGGATAATTTATTTCAGAGAAAAAGGCAAAAGAACGGAGGAGTTAATACTCCGTTGGACCCCCTCTAGCGCGAATGCACGATGCGATACGATCGGCCATTGAGTCATACAAGTTCTGTATGATGTCTTGAGACATTTCGTTCTATATTTGTTGTAACCTTGCCTCTAGTTCGTTCAAACTCGTGGGATGCCCAACTCGTCGTTCCAAATGATCCCAGATATGCTCGATTGGAGACAAATCTGGGGATCGGGCAGGCCAAGGAAGGGTAGTAGCAGTGCGGAGACAGTCTTGTGACACACTTGCCGTATGAGGCCGAGCATTGTCTTGTTGAAAAATGGCTCCTGGTAGCCGTTCCATGAATGGCAACACATGTGGTTGCAGGATTTCATGAACATACCGCTGGGCTGTCATGGTGCCACGGAACAATACTAGGGGTGACCGTGTATTGTAGGCAATGTCACCCCATACCATCACACCAGCTGTGGGAGCGATGTGTCGCTGTACAGCAAAGGCAGGATTGAAGCGTTCACCACGGGCTCCCCACACACGAACACGATTGTCATCACTGCCGAGATTGAATCTGGATTCGTCGCTAACGACGACCTGGTTCCATTCCGCTGCAGTCCAGTTTCCTCGTGCGCGTCAGAACTCCAAACGGAGGCGTCGATGGGTGGGCGTCAAGGGCAGCACACGTAATGGGCGCCACGATACCAACTGTCCTTCAGCCAGGCACCTTCGTATGGTTCGAGAAGACACAGGCCCCTAGTGAAGGTGCTACCTGTGCCTGGATGGCAGCCGATGAAGCAGTTGGCTGTACGCGTGCATTTCTTACGATGTGGCGGTCTTCTCGACGACTGGTCTGTCGAGGGCGTCCTGAGCCTGGTCTTCGTGTACATGACATCTCTCGGGTCCACTGGTCCCAACACATCCTCACAACACAATCAGAGCGGCCTAATTGACGAGCTACTCGCCTAGCTGACCACCCAGCTTCCATCATCCTGACGATTCTCCCCCTCTCAAACTGCGACAACTGCTTATATTGTCTTCGAACACGGCGTAATGACATGTCTATCTCAGCTCTTCCTTTGTAAATGATTCAGCACACTCAAACAAGCTTTGGTTACCTGTTTTATACTCCACAGAGTACGATGTTCAACGCCCTCTACCGGCTATACGTAATGCGCAATCACGCTGCATTTCTAATCATTTGCATATCTCCCCGACATGTACCTTCATTGCAAGTTTCGTTACGATCCCGCAATTATTTCTTGGTGCGCTAATTTTTTTGTCCATGAGTGTATATATTCATATTTGAAAAATGCACAATATGTGTATTACAAAATATATATTTTTTTACTTGCACATACTTGAATAGTGTACATATTTATATAATTATCTAGCGAGGCCCCTACACTCCTCACGTTTGTTCTTGTGTTAGACCTGTCCGAAGCGCATTGTATTCTATTTTTAGACACCCCCCCTTAGGCCAGTAGGCAAGGGGGGAAAATATCCTGGATTCGGAAATAATTTGCAGCTCGTTTATAGGGTGAAATGAGACACCTCGTTTGTCTGTAAATATTTAATATATACACATAACTTAACAATTACATTGAGCGTGCACGCACGAGGTAACATAACTCAAGTCTCAGCGCAGGGCCGTTCCAACCCGGGGGTGCGGGGCACACAGGCGGCAAGTCAAGGGGGGGGGGGCGGCAAGTCAGCCGCCCGGTAAAAAGAATTTAAACTAATTCATTAGTAAAATAATCAATATAAAAATATTATCATTATGCTAGGTAACTACTTAGAATTAAAAATGCATTTTACAAGTAAAACTGGAAATAAACAAAACCAGATTGGTTTTAAAAACACTACTCCACGTCGCAACCAGTTGGGAAATACATTGTTAATTTTTGTTTTAACACGTTTTAACCCATCATCGCATCAAATCGCGTCGCATCGCCGGCATCGCGTCAGTGCGGGCTGTTTTTGTCAGGTTGCAGGAAAATACTCGTTTATGCCCTGAGCCTGTAAATACACGGACCGGGATAATTTGCACTATATTAATTTTGAGCGTGTCCATCTCAACAACTGAAGAACAAAGCTTCGAACAAAAAATCGAGCACAAAGTCTCTAATTTTTGTGCTCGATTTTGTGATTGCTGACCAATAAAAATATTTCACAGGTAAGTAAACTTGATGATATTTTTTCTTTTGCGCGGTTAGAGGTTGGAAATTGAAATAATACATTTATGGTTTGATATTTCTTTTGCAAAAAAAAAAAAAGCTAGGATTCATTACTTAATTCTTTTTTAAATGTTTTTTTAATTTTGCAAATGTTAAACATATAATAGGTAGTAACAGGTGTAAACTTGGATTTTTGAACTGCATCACCTTATTTTTTTTAACAGGTGCGTGAAATATGGCAATTTTTTTTTCAGAAATCGGGAAAATACGATTTTTTTTATTATTATTAAAGTAAACGTAGGGGGAATTGTATTTAAAATATGAACAAAATTAAAATAAAATCGTTTTGAAACGTTTCTTTGCAAAAGTCAATCTTTATCGAGAAACAGCTTAACTTACATTGCGCATTTTTATAAGTTCTTTACGAAAAGAACCTTATTTTTTTACAGATGTCTAATAATCGAAAAAAACTTTCTGGGGGCCAATACAGAAAAAGAATATTTGAAAAAGAAGAATTGGCAAAGAAGGCTTGTGGTTCACTAAAAACATTTTTAATCTCAGCAAGATCGCTTGAAGCGCCATCAAGTTCCAGAGATACAAATGTGACGGAGACCGAAATCACAAACCCTAAGGAAGATGTTTTAATTGAACCAGTGAAGTCCTGAAACCAGTGAAACCGAGACCAAAGACCGTGAAGATATTATTCATGTTTCTTATAAAGATGATGTTTATAAGGATCCTAGCTGTTGGCCTTCCGTACCATCTGACAAAATTAAATTAACTTTAGTAGAGGTAGGCCCTACCCAACTTACAGAAGCGGATGTAAACTTTCCTTTAAATAAAGATAACAGAGGTTTCTCATCCATTTATTATAAAAAAAAATTTAAGTAACGGGGAAATAATTCCAAGAGTTGGGTAGTGTATTCTAAATTAAAAGATTGTGTATTTTGTTTTCCTTGCAAATTATTTAAAACTTTTTCTAGTGCCTTTGTTGAGGGATATAACGATTGGAGACATTTGACTCAGATTATAGAACGTCATGAAACATCAAAAAGTCACATTTATAATATAAAATCTTGGATTGATTTAAATAAATCAATTTCTTCTAAAACAACTACTGATTCTGTAAATGAGAAATTAATAAATATGGATAAAGATAGATGGGTTTCCGTGTTAAAAATTAAACTTTATACCGTTAAATTCTTAGCCAGTCAAAATTTGAGTTTTAGAGGCAAAAATAATAAGTTAGTCGAGCAACAAAATGGAAACTTTTTAAAATTAATTGAAACAATTGCAAAGTTTAATGATACCATATCAGACCACCTCACTGGAATTAGCAGAAATACATCAAATATGCCTCATTATTTAGGTGTTCATATTCAAAATGAACTTATTTCCCTTTTGGGACAAAAAATAAGACATGAAATAATATCGCTCTTAAAAGTTAGTAAATATCATTCTGTTATTTTAGATTCCACCCCTGATCTAAGTCACCAAGACCAAAATACTGTTGTAGTATTTGTTCTATTAAATAATAAATCAAAGCAAATAGAAATTAGGGAGCATTTTTGGGGATTTATTTTAATATCAGATTCGACAGGACAGGGTTTAACTGAATTTTTATTAGATTTTTTTGGAGACTCACAACATTTGTTCGGGAGATTTAAAGGGACAGGGTTATAAGAATGGTGCGAATATGAAGGGTCGCAATAATGGTTTACAAAAAAAAGTTCTTGACTTAATCCCTAGAGCTTTTTATGTGCTTTGTGCGGCCCATAGTTTAAATTTAGTTGTTAATGACGCTGCAAAAGCGCCTTTAGAAATTACAAGATTTTTTGTAATTGTACAGGAGCTATACGTTTTCTTCTCCGCATCGACTAAACGTTGGAAGGTCTTAAAAAATGAAATCCCAACTTTAACACTTAAACCCCTTTCAGATACTAGATGGGAAAGCAGAAAAGTTCTTAGATACAATCTAACAAAAATATATGATGCTTTATCTACCTTCTATTTTGATAATACTAGAGACTCTGAAACTAGAAACATGGCAAATTCATTACTTTTGAAAATGAAGTCGTTTAAATTTATTTGTTCCATTATTACATGGTATAATGTGTTAACAAAAATTAATATCGTAAGTAAAGCTATGCAGGAATCGGATGCTATACTACCAAATACACTGCTCAAAACAATTAGGGGAGCACATAGTTTTAACGAAATTACGCAAATACTTACACCGATAAGTAACATAAAATAAATCATCCATAATTTAAAGCCTAGCAGGAAACAGAAGAAGAAAACTTCATATGCAAATCAAAGTTCATGACGTCAAAAACCAGAAAAAGAACATAAGGGCGGAAGTCGGGATGTTGCAGAAACGTCTGTTTCACTGCCTTAACTGTGAAATTCGACTGCTCAGTTATTCTTTTTGAGAAAAGGTGACTTGAAAATGTCTCAACAACGTGATTTACTGGAATTCATGGCATGGCGTATAGACAGACTTGAATCCAGGCAAACACAACGTAGTGTCGCGGACTCTGTTGGAGTCGCCAGAAGTGTCGTTGCAAGGTTGTGGAATCGATTCTAAGAAACAGAGAATGTTAGACGTCAACCAGGGCAAGGTCGGCCACGCGCCACTACAGAAACTGATGATCGGTATATACTGTTAATAGCTCGTCGAAACAGAACAGACAATGCTACTCAGCTGCAAAGACAGTTGCTCTTGGCAACGGGATCTTGGCTCAGGCAAGGGTGTCCAGCCAAACAGTACGTAATAGGCTTCATCAGGGAGGTCTCTATGCACGTAGGCCAATGGTCTGCATTGCGTTGACCTCACGCCACCGTGCTGCCCGAAGAAGATGGGCTGCTGAACATCGAGATTGGGAGCAACATGATTGGAGCCAAGTGCTGTTTACAGACGAGTCCCGATTCAGTCTGGAGTGTGACACCCGACGTGTTTTGGTATGGAGGGAAAGGGGCACTCGAAATAACCCCACATTCGTTCGTGAAAGGTCACAATACGGACGAGCTGGTTTAATGGTATGGGGTGGAATCAGCATAGGTGGACGCACGGACCTGCATATCATTCGGAATGGTACTTTGACGGCCCGAAGGTATGCAGACGAGATACTGAGACCTCATGTCATACCTTACGCTGCAGCTATTGGAGATTCCTTTGTTTTCCAGCATGATAATGCCAGACCGCATGCAGCTCGTCTTGTGGAGAACATGCTTGAAGCTGAAACAATAGAGCGTATGAAATGGTCAGCGTGCTCTCCTGACCTGAATCCAATCGAGCATGTTTGGGACATGCTCGGACGACGCATTGCTGCGAGACCAAGGCCTCCTTTTACTCTCCGAGACTTGGGGATTGCACTTATTGAGGAGTGGAACAGCATTCCCCAAAATCTTATCGATAACATCATCGCATCCATGGGAAACAGGTGTGCAGCAGTCTGAGCTGTTCGAGGAGACTACATGCCATATTAAAAATCTTTCATCATTTCTAAACAATACTTTTTTTTTTATCGTTTACATGTAACCAAATTGTTGCCCTAAATCATCTTTTCATGTTTTTTCCACATTTTCAAAGAATTAAAGCTTAATTACAATTTTTTACGTCTTTTTTTGTGTATTGCGCATTGATACGCGTGTACTATCCATTTTATGCCAATACGTGGCTGTCTCGCACGGTTTTCTTAACTTCTTTGCTTGCTCCCCTAATTTTTTTGAGCAGTGTATTATTTTAATGTTAGTGCAACCCAAACATATTTATATATTACATAAACTGAATTTATAATATATTCTGTAATTAAGGTAAAATCTGTAAGGGTGTCATTTAAGGTAAAAATATTTCAGAGAAATTTCAATTAATCCATATACGGTATAATGGGGGGGGGGCGCTAAATTATTCTCGCACACGGGCGGCAGCTACCCTAGGAACGGCCCTGTCTCAGCGAGTCGTTAAGAAATTAGCGTCGAACACTGCAGCTGTGTGAGAGAACAGAGTTCTGCAGCGGGCAGCGAGTGGGGTTGCCACTTTGGCGAGAACCGCTACTGCAGCGCCGGGGAAAACCTGTTCGCCGGCTTCCCGTTCCGCCAGAAATCTGCCTGTTGGCGAGTCGCCGCAAATTCAATCAAAGGTGGAACCTTTAATTACTTTATTTTAGGTCAAATATGAATATCCTGAGTTTTCCCTCTCCGCCGAGGAGAGCGCTGGTGGTTAGGCAAAAAAAAATGAGTGAAAAAGGGGTATTTTTTCAGTTAAAAAAAAAAAAAATTAATTAAAACCGATTCGTCCAATCAAAGAAACTGTAATATAAAATTTTTAGAACATTAAATTCTGCATAAAATGAGTACTAACACATACAAATTACTTCCGTTATAAGGTTACTAGCTTCTCTCGAAGTTTGCCGTCATTTTTTCAACTTTTGCTAGCAAGTACGATTTTCGGTATAATTGTGTTTTTCGGGGAAAGTACCTGTTTCAAGAAAAAATAGCTCTAACTAAACGTTGTGGAGCATTTAATTCTGCGTCCAGTGAGCACTTTTCAGAACGCCGAATGGTAAATAGCCATTTTCTACAAAATTCTTGTACTCTGAGTCAGTTTATTCTGTAAGACAAGCATGTCCTGCAAGTACAGTGTTACAGACTTTGCATAGAAAAAAAAATGGCCATTTACATGGAAGTAAGGCAGCATTCTTTTCACACAAAGTAGATGCAGCTTCCAGTCTACACTTCTCTCTGCTTGGATGAATTGTTTTATCAACGTTACCATTCGAAAATATTGCACCCATAGTTTTGCTGCAGGTCCATTATTTTCCAGCTGTCCTAATTTCTGAGTAAACATCTGCACTATACTTTGTACAGCAGTATCTGATTCAAAAAGAGAACAGTCTACGTCACTGGTGGCATCTCGCTCTTCATCTGAAAACTCAATCTTCGAAAGAACGATCTTTGCAATTGCCAAGTGGCACATCATGTGAGCCCTGACAGCTCTCGAATATGCATGACCCGTCATCAGTTTCTCAATTGATGCCCGAGCATAGGCAATGCTCAATAAGTCCTGCAATCCACTGCCATCCATGATGTATCCTACTGCTCCCATGAAACGTGAAGGACATCAGTAGATGAAAGTCCCCCAAACGGACAGTTACGGACCCAATCTCAGATTGCAAAAAGGGTTGTACTGGTGCATGTAGTTGTCGAAAAGCAGGGTTGAAATGCTCAAATATGTGTAAACACTGCAGTGGCCTCGCATGTACAAATGTAGTTAAACTGCCTCATGATTTAGAGCAATGGTTCTCAACCGGTGGTACGCGTACCCCTTAGGGGTACGCGGTTAACTACCAAAAAGTATACAAAATTATATTGATATGTGCTAGAGTTTAATTGTGACAAAAGTTTGAGTAATGATTTAAAACTGAAAACTATCAGTAAAGCAGCAAGCAAACACGTCGCTCGTTACTACTGTATCCAAGCTGGATCCAAATATTGATGAACTTTGTAAACAAGAACAATCCCAGCGTTCCCACTAATTATTTCCTGAGACTTATTTTATGTCTGATAATAAAAACTTTGTAATAAAATGTCCATTAAAATAAAATTTCTTGTTTTTAATTTAAATTAACTATTCTTAATTACACTTTAACAGTTTAATGTTAAACTTTAACTAATATAACACATTTTAATAAAACTAAAGTGTTTTTGTTGGGGGTACGCATAGTTAATGATACACAAAAAAGGGGTACATGGGTTGAAAAGGTTGAGAACACCTGATTTAGAGGATGAAGATGACCTATCACCAAACAAAGAGATGATGACCACCCCAGATCATCAAAACAGCTAAAAATATTAGGTATGAAGAATGTTATTTAATTTGAAATATTTCAATTTTTGTACAGTTATTGAAGCATTTTATAATTACATACTAATTATTATTTATGTAATTTCTTGTACATATTATTTCACTTCTGCTAGATTTTCTAATTTATAATAATGTATTTAAACGGTTTTTATGGATGTTGAATACTCCGATTTTTGTATTTTATTTCCTATGTGTCGACAAATGTGTAGTTTGTGTACATAATTATATAAATATGCACACTATTCAAGTATGTGAGAGTAAAAAAATATATATGTTGTAATACACATATTGTGCATTTCTCAAATATGGATATATATACAAGCAGTTGTAAGAGTTAGTGTGTTAGAAAAGTAAGTTTTGCGTCTTTCTCGACAAGTTGATTAAAATATCCCATTTTCCTGACGCTGTAGCTCGCTTGTTATTGAGTTTAGAAAAAAAGATATAAATATAAGATTTGTTCAAAATTTTGCCCTCTTTAAGATTGTAATTGCAATCTAAGCTCTAGAACCAACCATTGCCGTGATATTTGAAAAGAAGTAAAAAAAAATTCGTTTTTTTCGGGCCACAGAAAACAACGCCGAGGTCTTTTGAATTGGAAAACTCGATTTTTCACTACTGGACTAAACATATACAAGTAGGGGAAAAAAATCTAATACCCGATCTTTTGCGCGGTAAGGCCATTTATTTGAACATCTACTGGGCTATTACCACTACTATGATGGAAAATAATCAATTTTCGAATGCTGTTTGTTGTTTCTTTACTACGAGCCATTTTCAAATAATAAATAGAATATTACGGAGTAGGCAAGCAAAAATTAAAGCCAAACGATATTTTAAATGCCACCACAATTCAAAAATAACAATAAAGCGCCAGACAATAATTTTAATTATGAATTTATCCGAAAATATTTCAGTGTGCGATGCAGGGCCGCCCAGAGACTTTACGGGGCCTGGGGCAAACTTCTGTTTGGGGCCCCAAGAAAAATATAAAATGGAAAGAGACGAAAAAACACATTCAAATTAAGTTACTCATACTTAAAATTTTATTACATGAATGATTAACATAAGTATTATATTTCATTGCACTGCTCTCTTGTTATATTCTCCAATAAATATGACATCTTCATCCTCAAAGCTTTTTTGCTATCTATTTATCCATTTTAGTAGTTAGTACTGTCTTCAATTTATTAGAGAGAATTCAATTTTATAGCAGTTAGGACTAAACAGTTATATTTTTCATCAAAACTAAATCACGTATTTTTCAAAAGACTATTTTGGAGTAAAAGAAATCTAATTAATCGAATAATTTTTTTTATATTTTTGGGGGCCCCTTTTTTCAGGAGATTATTTTGAATTTTGAAGCACGGTACAAGTTTCAGAATTTTCTTTTAGATGAAATCTAATAATTATTTTTTAAAACTTTTTGGGGTCCCCTCCGGCAGTTAGGGGCCTGGGGCAAAGTGCCCCAGTTGCCCCCCTCTCTGGGCGACTCTGGTGCGATGACTTTTGTGAGATAAAGTTTTTGTTACTTTTTGATTACTGGTTTCTTAAAAATAAAGTTTTACTATATTTTCAAAATATTTCATGTAGGAAGAAGAATCTGTTAAGAACAGATTATAGATCATATAATTAAATACCCATTCTGAAATATTCATTTTAATTAATGGATAGACCCCTATTTCATTGAAAATCGTAAGGGTACGAACACTTTTGGGAGCCACTGTATTTCATTTCGGAAACTTCTTGCAGATTTTAAAGTTACAGCACATAATGATATGTTGCATTTTTTGCTATTTGTATAGACGAATTTTCATGGAACGATCGAACCTGTTTAACATTACTGCCTCAAGTAAATTATTTCTTAACGGTATTGCTTGTGATATTGTTAGACATGTACAAGTGACGACTATAATTCCGTTATCTGATTGGCTAGCTAAGCAAAAAAAAAAAAAAAAAAAATCTGAACAGAAAGTCAGAGCAAACTCTTATTTTGAAACGAAGTTTCAAATGTAAAAATATTCTTTAAAACTGTGTTTAGCTTTTTCTAGTTGATATCTGCTATTTATTAATCCCATTTTTTTATATAAAATGTTTACGTTTTAGAGATGTCGATTCGTGGCTAGCTAATTTTATTCGAGGTCAGCTAACAACGATGCAACTTAAGTGGCGAATTAGAGCTGATGATTAATACAAGATGCGCCCATAAAGTAACAGGACAAATTAAAAGATCAAACGATAAAATAAAAAAAGTGAAAGAATAATCACCTGACTAGAAAGAGTGACATCTCAACTCTTGTTAAAGCCAGTTTAAACTGGTTATTTAGTCGTTTGCATATCAAAACGCCGTAATAATTTTCATTTACTGAGAAGGCATTGTACAAAAAAATTTGCTTCAGAATGGAACAACGTTGTAACATTAAATTTTGTTACACATTAGGTAAATCTTCCACTGAAACTTTAGAGATGATTCGAACAGTATATGGTGATGCATCGTTATGAAGAACACAAGTGTATGAGTGGTACAACCGCTTTAAATGTGGTCGGGAAAGCATTGAAGATGAACCAAAGACCGCCATTTCACTTCAAAGAATGAGGAAAATGTGGAGAAAATTCGTTCTTTGGTAAAAGCCGATACACGTGTAACAACTCAGCAACTTTTAGACATGTTTGGGATAAGCAAAGAAAGCTGTAGATTAATTTTAATTGAAAATCTGAAAATGAAAAAAATTTGTGCTCGATTTGTGCCTCGGATTTTGATAGAACAACAAAAAGAATACAGAAAAGCTTGCTGTGAAGATTTGCTGACTACTCCGCAACAGGACAACAATTTCTTAAAGTGTATTACAGCAGGAGATGAGAGGTGTCTACAATACGACCGAGAAACAAAATGACAAAGTGCACTGTGGGAAGGACCGTCTTTTCCCAAACTACAAAAAAAAAAAAAAGAAAGAAAAAAAAGGCATAGATGTCAAAATCAAAGACTAAGGTGATGCTGATTGCATTTTTTGATTACAAAGGACTTATTCACCACGAATTTGTTCCTGAAAATCAAACAATGAATCAGTATTTTTACAAGGAGGTGCTTTTTCGACTAAGAAACAGAATAAGGCGAGTTAGGAAGGAACTGTTTGATTCTGGGTTGTAGTTTTTTTCACGATAATGCTAGGCCCCGTACAGCAATTTCTGTACAACAATATCTTGCTAAGCATTCAATTACAGTGATAAATCCCCCACCATATTCTCCCGACTTATCACCAGCTTATTTTTTGCTTTTTCCGAAGCTTAAGATGGCCATGAAAGGACACAGATTTGAAAACGTCTCGGATATTAAATCAAATGTTACGCGTTTTTTTCGAACGGTTAGTACCGACGCCTATAAACAGTGTTTCGATGACTTGAAGAAACGCTGGAAAAATTGTATAGACTCCTTTGGCGATTATTTTGAAGGCGATGAATTTATTTGAAGGTGAGTAACATTTTTCTTATTTATGAAAAAATTGTTGGTTACTTTATGGGCACACCTTGTAGTTAATTAAATATGTCGAGGTTTACAAAGGGGTGTGGGGGTTATTGTTCACTGAAAAAAAATTTAGGTTTTCTCTGAATGATAGATATTGAATACGCTGGTGGACTAGCGTTTCCATGAGAGCCTTCGAGAGTGGTAGAGCTTTTATTTAGCTTTAGTAGTACGGGTTCCGTGAGTTTCTGGGGTTTGGTGGTGAAAAAGAAAATTTCACATATTGCTTATTTTATTCTTTCCCCCTAAAATTATAATTAAGAGCTATTTTTCCTCCAAATTCTATTTTTGCCCCTGATTTTAAAAGGTTATAGATATAAAACATAAATTAGTTTAAAAAAGTTTTCTGTTGCAAATTGAAATTATATAGTACATTGTATTTGTTTTTGGCGTACTGGTAGCGCCATCTGGTTGCTTCGCGGTTAGTGCGAAGTGTGTGTATAGTTAGTTGGTGTTGTACTCTTGAACGTGAATAAAAGCCTGACGCTTGAAATCTTGGTGATTAATGTTTCATGAATCTTGGATTATATTTCTTCATGGTGATTTTCTACATTTTCTCTTAGCTAATAATCTGGGTACCCATTGTACATAAGCATGAAGTTTCTGAGAACATTCAGAATTCCTTTAGAGCGACCTTGGTATACACTAGAGACAGGAATGTGTTTCACAATTACTTGCTCTACTGTATCTAATTATCTTTTACAGCAAACGAATGTAAAAGATAATAGCGGTGTTTGAGATAACAGAATAAGATAGCAGGCGGGATAAATTATATTCTTTCGTCTCCAAATGCATATTACTTCATTTCAAGAATCTGTGGTTTATTACCTCTTTTTTAACTCTGAAATAAGATAAAAAATAAATTTATAAAAATCGGCTCAATACACAAGCTGGTTGATACTGTAGTACGTGTATCGTGTTGTAGTCATGCACTGAGATCTGAGGCAGCGATAAAGCTGGCCAAAAATTTTACTCTCTGCTGCAGATTAAGGGCCATCTGAGGTTAACGACTATCAAAAATACCGATAGATTCGTGTGTTCTGGAGCTAAGAATTTTCGCAAAGTAGGTATTATTTAATTTTTTAATGAATTGAATTTTTGTGATGTAATTTTTTTTCTAATGGGTCTGCACTTGTCGTGAGACATTAAGGGGACAGTTCTCCTTGAGAATGGTCAAAAACCTATTTTTTGCTTTTATATTAATTGAAACCCGGATTTTTTTTCTGAACAGTTTGGTATCACTCTTTTTGTGATACGACAATCTATATATATAAAACAGTTCCGTAACTGACTCATTCATTCACTGACTGACTGACTGACATACAACGCACAGACCAAACCGCTGGACCTAAAGGGCTGAAACTTTGCATGGCGATTCTTCTAATAGTGTAGGGGTGCACTAAGAAAGATTTTTCAAAAATTCTTCTTAGATTTTTTAAAATTAAATTTTTAAGCTGTTTTTAAAACTTTTTTTACGTTTGCATTTAAAATAATACATTGAGGGTTATAAAATTTATATCACGAGAAAGATCATTCAAATTCCTTCAAAATGAAATTTTTTTCGAATTTTTACCTCCATTTCCTGATTTTTGGTGAATTTTTAAAGATTAATTTTTAGAATTTAATTTATTAAATGCTGATCACGTGATTTCTTTTTCTGGTACTTTCAATAAATTTATCGTCACGTGCGTAACAACTAAATAGACAAAAAAAATATCTTTTTCTCTTTCTAATGCAGCAGACGATTGGATATTATCCAAAAAAAAATGCATATCCCTTACGATTTTTTTATAAATATATATATATAGATAGATATATATTTTACATCAATTGTATACATTGATCATCGCATTTATTATAAATATATATATTTATTTTTTGGCATAAATTGCATACGTTGACCGTTGTATTTAATTTGAATGTACTCCGTAGCGAAGCGCGGGTTTTCAGCTAGTCTATATATATATAACAGTTCCATGACTGACTGACAGATAACGCACAGACCAAACCCCTGGACATTATTGGCTGAAATTTTGCATGGCGATTCTTCTTATATGTAGGGGTGCACTAAGAAAGATTTTTGAAAAAATTCTTCTTAGATTTTTTAAAATTAAATTTTTAAAACTGTTTTGGGAACTTTTTTTTAAAGTTTGCATTTAAAATAATAATCTGAGAATTATAAAATTTATATTACGAGAAAGATCATAAAAATTCCTTTAAAATGAAATTTTTTCGAATCCTTATCTCCATTTTCTGATTTTTGGTGAATTTTTAAAGATTAATTTTTAGAATTTAATTTATTAAATGCTGATCACGTGGTTTCTTTTCTTTTTGTCATACTTTAAATTAATTTTGCGCCACGTGCATAACAACGAAATAAACTGACCAAAAGGATATTGAAATATGGCAAAAGATAAAATTTAACCACTAAACTAATTGATATGGAAGTTTTTTTAGAATTTAATTCAAATTAGTATGTTTTATGGATTTTTAAACATACAAATTAATTGCATACATTGACCGTTGTATTTAATTTGAATATATTCTTCTACATTATTTTGTCCATAAGAATATCCGTTAAGATTATATATATATATATATATATATATATATATATATTGATTGCATTAATTGCATACCTTGACCGTTATATTTAATTTGAATGTAGTCCGTAGCGAAGCGCGGATATTCAGCTAGTTACATCATAAGATTTTAAAATAATTGTGAACATCAAAACAGTGATTTTTCATACAAAATTTTAACTTTAAATGCATTTATCTTAAAATAGGATTTTCTGACTTGACGTGCATGATATTTCAAAAACTATTTGAGATGAAGGCTTGAAATTTTCTACACACGTTAATGTTAACCTTTTTCATAAAATGACCTAAAAACTTAGAGCTATCTTGCGTAATAAAAATTTTACAAAAGGTTTTATGAGAAAATTTTTGTGAAATTTTCTTTTTAAAACTAATTGATTATTAAACTAAAGACGATTATTGACAGCAATCACAAAACAGAAATTTAACTATGTTGTCTAATCCTAATCTAATAAAAACGAAAAAGGTTTAAAAAAGAAATTAAACTATTATATACATTAAAATGAAATATCAGTTATTAAAGAAAATTTGGATTAAATGAACATTAGTATAATACAACCCTTAATTGGTAACACATATATTTTGTTCGTTGCAAGTAACATGCGTCTGTGAGATGTGTACATAACAAAAATTTATTTTAGAGGGGCAAATTTAATAAAACTACATATAAATTAACTAAATACAGTCGGACCTCTATTTAACGAACCTCTATTTTGCGAACTTTTCCTTGGAACCAAGAACATTTTGCGAATTTCTTCGTAAAATAACCTCCAAATAGCGAAGTGCATTCTCTATTTAACGAACTTTTTCTTGTGATTCAATATTTTTTCTCCATATTTCTCAAAATATTTCTGAACATTTCAGACTAATTCTTTCTTTTAACACATTTAACACATTAACTTTCTTTTAATACATTCCGACGCGAATCACAGTTTTAAGAAAATACGCCTGAAGGGGTTTTGGTGCATTGCAAAGATGCGAGACGTATTATGAGATAAAGCACTTTTTCAAACAAAAAACTCAGACAAAATTAACAAACTTTACCAATAATTAAATTTAAGGACGCATGTGGTAATGTAAGCTTAAAATTACTTGTTATAATAAATGCGATAATGTTTTTAAAATTCATTAATTTTAATATAATTTTTTAAAATTGAAAATACAGTGTATTCCCGGACAATGTTTTGTTTTATTCTTGTTTTCCTTTCAGATTTCTGCTTGATGGGTAAGATATATAAAACAAATAGACATTAATTTACAAAATAAAGGTGTGAGTAATTACTTTTATTAATAACATTTAGTGTTTATGAATTTAAAATCTGTCTTGTGTAGTTTAAAGTATTTTAAAAGTCAAATCTCTATTTAACGAATTTTCCATATAACGAACTTTTTTTCGGGATTTAGTGAATTCGTTAAATAGAGGTCCGACTGTATGTTTTATTCGATTGTTCACAATACAATTAAGATTAAATAATACATACAGTTAAAATAATACAATTAAAATCGGCATCACGTAAACAAAAATTACTTTTCTACTCCAGGAGCACAAGAATTGCACACTTTTTTGAGCACTCTAGGCAACACGGATTTTCACATTTTATACATTTGTATGCAGTTTGCCTCCTTTTTTGGTAAGGGCAAAATCGGCACGTTTTTCTATTGGGAAGCTTATCAGAAATTTCTTGAGAGGCGCTACGCGTTTCTGCAGGTTCTCCAAGAATGTATCGTGCTATTTTTTTTAGGTCATCCGGAAGGTTTGGGATGGACAACCGGCGTTGCACTTGTTTTTCTTACAAACTGTTTGCTAATGAATTTATAAAGTCAAAACGTGTCATTACAGGCGTCTCATCATAGCTGGCATAGATAAAGCCAGAATTTCCAAGACTGACCGCTATCATATTGTAAAATATTGTCAGGGGCCACCGTCTCGACCTTCTATTCGGTGAATAGTTCTCGATAATTTTGTCTAAATTATCCACTCCTGATTTTGTTGAATTGTAAAAACTCATTATTTCTGGTTTATTACTGGATTGGTCGATAAATTTTGAGTTATGCATGGAGGATATCAAATTGACAGCTTCATTTTGTTTTGTCATTGGAGACCCATCACCAGAGGGGCCAGGATCAACCTCTTCTACTGAATTTCCACCAACCCTTTCATTTGCCTCATCCTCAATGTCTTGCTCATCTAATTCAGACTCAGTGTCATGTTCAGAATGTTCTATTTCATCCTCGGCATTGTAGGAATCATCAGGATCAACCTCTTCCACTGAATTTCCACCAACCCTTTCATTTGCCTCATCCTCAATGTCTTGCTCATCTAATTCAGACTCAGTGTCATGTCCAGAATGTTCTATTTCATCCTCGGCATTGCAGGAATCATCAGGATCAACCTCTTCCACTGAATTTCCACCAACCCTTTCATTTGCCTCATCCTCAATGTCTTGCTCATCTAATTCAGACTCAGTGTCATGTCCAGAATGTTCTATTTCATCCTCGGCACTGTAGGAATCATCAGGATCAACCTCTTCCACTGAATTTCCACCAACCCTTTCATTTGCCTCATCCTCAATGTCTTGCTCATCTAATTCAGACTCCGTGTCATGTTCAGAATGTTCTATTTCATCCTCGGCATTGTAGGAATCATCAGGATCAACCTCTTCCACTGAATTTCCACCAACCCTTTCATTTGCCTCATCCTCAATGTCTTGCTCATCTAATTCAGACTCAGTGTCATGTTCAGAATGTTCTATTTCATCCTCGGCATTGTAGGAATCATCAGAATCAAATTCTTCATCACTCGGCTCAACCTTTTCTTCATGAAGAGCATCCATTGACATTATTTTTTTTTTTCTCTTAGCAGAAAATATACCTGCCATACCTGGGCACAGAGCCTGAAAGGTTGAGAACCCCTGGTTTAGACTATCTACCATGAGCATACACTGAAGGTTTCATTTGACAAGTACCGCTAAAGTATGAAATACGGGAAAATAGCAAATCTAAGCGCAGTGGCGTAGCGGGCATAACTGGCGCCCGGGGCACGATACCTTTGTGGCGCGCCCCCCCCGCAAAACATATATTAATATAATATATAGACCTTATATTGGCGCCCCTCTGCAAGTGGCGCCCGGGGCATGATAGACCCCCTTGCCCCCCCTCGCTACGCCACTGCCTAAGCGTCTCTGTGACGCGTGTTACCAGTTAAGGGATAATGTGCATAATAGCAAAATAGTTTGATATGATGTCTGTCGAAGCAACGCAAACAGAAATATCAAGTCTTAAAAAAGATAGCAGTCAAAAAAATTAATGTTAACCAACAAACTGTACGGGGGATGGGGTCGGATCCGACCCAAGGGTGTGTTTTCCCCTTACCGTACTCTTCCCCTCTCATTGAAAAAGATCGAGTTGATAAGGAACCCTACCAGCTAGTCTTACAACAGGTGTTGTAGCGTTTGCAGTTCTAAGTTTGCCGTAAATACGAGTGTCTTTGTTGAGAAACGTTATTCAGGATCGCTATTAAGATTTTTAAATTTTTTATTTCGATTTTGAAAGCCAAAAAGTCAGTATAATATTATTTTTTACATTTTTGTGCTCGGAAATTTGGTTCAGTAACTTCTAAAACTAGGTACAAGACTAAATTACATATTAGATCTAATATATACAACATTTTATGTAAATGCCAGAGAGTTTTTCTTTGTTTAGCAAAATTACAATTCGTTGGTCATTTTTTTTTCTAGAAAAAGGTTTTTATTTCATGTAAAATATTATCTACAAATGTTACTATACAAAAAAAAGCTTATTCTGTTCTTATTTCTGCCAAAAACCTCATCAAATAACCTGACCCAACCGTATCAACTATTTCGCCTCAAACCACTGTACCGTTTGAGGGCACCTCTACGAAGCGCCTCCACCTAGCGCCACCTCGAAATCTCCCTGTTTCCCCCTAACACCAATTTGAGATAACCCTAGATTAGACCTTCCTAAAAGAAATTCTGGTTCCAAATAGGCACCCTGTTTGAGAGATAAATTGAAATAAATAGAAAATACACACTTACATAAGGAAATGGAAGGTTATTTACATTTGAAATATTATGTGTGGAATTTATAATCTAATAAAAAAACGCGTCTCGATTGTACAAAATATTAAAAAATGTTTCCCCCACAAAATGCCCCTAAAAAAAATGGGGCCCCTAATAACACCCCTTTTCGTCTCACTTACCCCCAAATTTAGGGGGAAAACCCCCAAGTAGGCAACACTTTTTGTGGGTTAAAAACGCTATTCAAATAATCAACCAATCAGAATAAGCTTTACGTCACGTGCTCCTTTCAAACGGCGGTTAGCTAATGGCCGTAATTCTTAACAACAGTGTGTATGAGATGGCAAGGTTCATTACAGCCACTGAAATCGTTCACCTATCCCAGAGATTTCTCTTTAATTAAACTTATCTAACGACTGATTTAACTTGAGATTGAGGAACCTAAAAGGTACGTGAACACTCTATTTTGACGCATGATCTCAGACACAATTGTTATTTAAAAAAAAAAACTTTTAAGAAAATGAACTAGTTTACGCAGCTCACGTAAATTCATCTGTCCATAGATTGTGTTCATTATATTGTGTGCAAATTCACAGAATTTTTTGCCGTGTTCATCGCCTAAAAACAAAAGCAAAAAATAAATATGTAACCATAGTTAAGTAACAAGTAAAAACATAAACTCTTTTTTAGTATAAACAACTTTTTCTAGGAAACAAAATCAAGGTTGAATGTTTGAGACGCATAATAAAACTAACATATCAATGAGTAGAGTCAACGTATCGTCTGGTCACTTCGTTCCTAAACATATTGCGTTATAAAGGTAAAAGGTATATCTGATATCTAAATCCTGGATGTCCTGTCTTTTAACTTGGCTAGGACGCATGTAAAATATAGGATATACTTCATGTATATAAGTAACAAAATTTCCTTTAAATTATTATTTTATTTTTTATTATCACGTTAAAACAAGAAGGCAACATGAACATAAAATTAATGGGATATTTGACCTTTGTTTGGAAACTTATGCATCAGTGTCTGGTTCGATAAAAGTGGTTGCCATTCTTAAGATGCTCATCAGAAATTTTTTCTCTAATTTTACGTAGTACCAAACAGCGATGACATAAATAAGGAGTGATTGTGAAGCGAGGGATATTTTTTTATGGGAAGGTATGTCTTAGTAGTATGTTCCTTAGAGTCTGGGATCTTGAGGGCCCGCATCGCTGGCTATGCTGATCTAAATAATTAAATAAATCAGAAGTTATTTATTTTTGAAATAAGACCTATACTACTGTGTTAGAAATTCTAAATCTTGGAATAAACAGATGAGCAGATAACTGTTTGTTGTTTCATTCAGTCAGCAATTAAATAAAAATTCTATTTGTAAAATATTTAAATCCCATAGAACTTATAGCTATTGAAAAAAAAGTCCGTTTCATTTCATTAAATTGTTTTATTTCTTTTGGAACGTGTTAAGGCCGGGAATGAGCGAACCTTTTGGCAGTGGTCCAAACAGAAAACATCCGAAATGCCTGATGTGTCATCTTAAAGAGTTAAATCGGTAATTTTTATACATTCACTCTACAAAAGCTTCACATTGGCAAAAAAGTTCAGAAAGTAAGATATGAATATATGTTTTCAGTTGGCGTGATTTTGCGTCTTCATGTAATTTTATCGTCTGCCTTTTTGAATCAATATCTCAGCAATCGCTAGTGGCTTCATTTTTTATTTTCATCGTGGACTGAAAGAGCTGATTGTTGCAGTTCCACGTTTTTTTTGTTTTTCCCTTCTTCTTTAAGAACTGTAAATAGAAGATGTCATTGTGTGCCATTTTTATGATTCGTGGTAAAGATTAAAGATCTGTCAGACTTTAATGAATTATTTTTGACTATGCAATTCATTTCATTTTAAGGCCGTTCAGTAGAAGTAACTTGAAATGTCAAAAGTTGAAAAATTTAAGGAGAGAAAAAAATAGATCAAAGTGAACCCAAATTTAACGCAGTCAACTCTCGTTATAACGACCGTTGCAAAAAGTCCCAAATGGAATTCCCTTCAATGATATGTTTTGTTACATCCCATATAACGACCCATTCCTGGTCATTTAGACCCAGTAGAGCGCCCCTAATTCACTTCCCCGTCACGACTTTTAAGTGAGATGGAAAATTATGTCTTAAAAACATCTGAAATTCACGAAAACAAACAACGATGTCGGATTATTTTCTGGGTAATAAATGTAAGTAAGACCCAATTTTTTTTGTCATTTCATTAATTTTTGCCTAAATTTTTATTTTAGAAATTATCAATCTCTTAAATTATGCACACTTAAATTAATTTTCATTGCCAAAGCTTCTTTAACAACAAAGTGATCAACAGAATGTACATGTAATCATCTACTAATACGGAATTCATTTTAAAATCTTAATTTGCACACAAATGATGAGAGTTCATTATGTTTTTCGTCAATTTTCGTAATAGCGAGTACTGGTTATAATGACCTTTTCCTATGGCACGCGGATGGTCGACTGTATATAAAAAGTTGCAATTATATATAGAAAAATGCAATTATACGTATAGTTGTGAAACGCTATTTGAGTGTTTTTTTATGCGTATTGTCTTTAAAATGGTATGGCGGAGAGTATAACGTGAAAGGGTATTCAGGTATCTATCTATACTAATAAAGGGACAAGTGGATGTCGAGAGATCACGTGACCGTAACTCATCCGGGCGGGCCACTCCTCGAAAAAAAATGGCCGACAAATATACAGGAAAATCGGTGTATGTTTTTTCTCATGAAAGTACATAAATGTTACATATTTGGAAAGAGCTTCGAAAACTGATAATTTTTTCTGCGTACACTTATTCTGTTAATTCAATAGTTTTAGAGATATTTTCATTCTAAAATCACTCACTGCTGAGAAACCAAATCATCTGGAGCAGTGATGCTGCCATCTGTCGGCAGCGACGGGAATGAAAATTGCAAGGAATTAATTCACTTGAATTTAATACATTTGTAGGCTTTTTTTTCTTTTGTGGGGTCCGAAGTACATAAATATGTTACACGGATGGCTTGAGCGTAGCTAGGCGAAGCCCGGCTAGTTTATAATATTCTGATTTGAACTGTGATTTCCAGATGAAAAAAGAAATAACTGCTTTTCTATTAATTTTGGATAGTATGGAATAATTAACAGCCCGAATGGACTGAAATATTTAATTATACTTTTTTAAAAACCTTCGCTTAGGTTCTATGTTTGAAATCAGCTTGAATTTTTCTTCATAACCCTAGGACAGAGCTCCGTAACCTTTTATCTTCCACGGCACAACAACGTTTTTTCGATAATTCCGCGGCACACCACAAAAAAAACTTGCAAATACATAAATTACAATAAATACGTATATGTACTTATTAGATAAAAACACACACAATAAAATAGCTCTAGGTATCAAGATAATTATAATCATTTAAGTTTTATATAAATCATTTTGAATTGTACACCAACACAAGAACTAAAATATAAAGTTATAGTTTACAAGTAAAAAAAAAAAATCTCTTTAAATTTTTATATTAAAATTTTTTTTTGGTCTTTACTTAAGCCTAATAAATCAAAGTTAATTTAAATATAACTTATTTATTAATGAGATATTTGAGCTTGTTTTGACGAACATATGTACGTTTTATATTTGGCTCTATATTAGAAAGAGCTACCCGAAGTTCATGGTCAAGACCCTTTAAACACGATCGTTTGCCATTTTCAATTAGAACCCAGTGTCGAAAAACTTTGTTCGCATAAGTATGTCGTAGAAAGAGGGAGCAAAATTAAAATTGCATTGGCCTTGTCAGAAATTTGTGGATATTCTTTCTTAACTGAAATCTAGGAATATGACGCTCGAGCATACATACAATGTATGGTAACAACATTTTGTTGTTTTGAGTATAATTTCAACCCAGAGAAATTACATATTAGCAAAAAGTTAGAGGAATATTTTACTTAGAAAAATTTCTAACTGATGCGGTGGTTAATTTTTTTTTATTATTATATTCGATAAAATCACCGCGGCACAGTCAAGATCACCTCGAGGCACACTAGTGTGCCACAGCACAGCGGTTGCGGAGCACTGCCCTAGGAGACCAAAGGAGTTGAGGTAGGCCTAATTATGTAAATTATTGGAAAAGAAAATGTTTCAAATTAACTTTTGATAATTTTAATATATCAAATCTTTTATTTATATTTTTGCAGACTATTTATACTATATAGGCATGGTATCAAATTATATGTCGAATGCGCAGTCATGAGGAAATATTACATGCATCTTAAAGATTTAACAATCATAAATATTGAAAAGTGAGTTTAATGGACCTTTCGATAAATATTATTCTTATCGAAAAATATTTTTATATAAATATTTTTTGGATGTTCTATAGTTCAATCAATATTCTATCTTAATTTTCTAGAATGAGTCTAAAAAATTTTTCGGGAATATTGTAATAATTGACTCGCCGAATGCCAAAACCAGTCATATCCATAAAAATCAAAAACTGAGATTTTAGTTGCTATGGATACTTCTATTCATCTACTACATATTCAAGTTGAGAAACAGTTCAAAAATAAGCTCAATCCCATTGAAAATAAATGAAGAATAATGATGAAAGATGCAAGACCAGTTATATCCCAAATGGCCACAGTTTCAAAATCAGTTCTATCCTTTGACAGTTCCAAAATAAGTTACATCCTACAAACAATGGCTGCCTTCTAAATGCAGTAGCAAAACCAGTTTAATCCCTCACTATCCTATTAGATGTACTTTAGTTTCAGTAGTGGACTGTTTATTATAGTAATATTATTTTTAGCTCTGTAAAAACTACAGAAATTTAACGTTTTGTTGTCTACCATGATCATCAACATATAATGTTTGGTAGTTACAAAATAGAAGTCAGTTTCTCCACATGTTTCTGAGCTTGTTGTTCTATAGTTTATAACCTATTGCATGCTTTTCTCATTATTCCTTTTAGTTTTCGTTAATTTTCTACCTTAATATGGATCCAGATTTGAGTTGGCCCAAGCTCAAATAATACTGTACTGTAAACAATGACTTAGATAATGACTTGGAAATGATTATTGAAACTCCAGTTAGAAGGTTCAAAATGGCACACAGTTCATTTCCAAAAACAGTTAGATCCTACTACAGGTGCAGAACAAGTTATGTGAATTTTATTTATCTAAATATAATTGTCTGTGCTTTCCCTACGTTATACAGATTATTACTAGGCAATAACATGAATTTAATACGTTTTTTGACAAATAACTCAAAATCGTTTGAGATGGATACAGCTGGTTTTGGTATTGCGCTACTCAACTGCGATCAGTTGTTGGGGGTTAGACGCTAGCAGATCTGTAAGTATTAGCTCCTTTTTGAATTTGTTCATTAAAAGGCTCAAGTATATTTAAACGTGTAGGTTCAGAGTCAATGCAATAAGGGGAAAAAATCTACGCCGTGCTTTTCAAATTATTCGCATACATGGTGAGCTGCCTGGCTGAAAGTATTCATCTACTCTTTCGGTAACGGTATTGTAGCGTACTGGAAGTATGGTTTTTTTTCCCAAGACCTCACAGAGTGCACGAAACACACCTGTGTGTTTATCGGGCGGTTTCCCTAACAAGTGGTGAGGGTAACTGTTTGGAAAAATAGAAAATGTTTTCCATTCCCGTAATAAATCTGTCTGTCCTAGCGATAGCTCTGCGACTTAGCCAAGGGAATGCGATAAAGTTTCGTCGTTACGAAGAAAATGTCACCATCTGGGTTGCCGGCCCCCTCTCTGAAAAACAGACGCATTTTCGTGGAATTGGGAGGGTCGCCGAAAAAGAAAATGCCACAAGATAGAGGCAGAGAGTTGGAGAATTTGGGAGACGCTGCTTAGAATGCGCCCTGAGTGGACGTGTTTTTTAGGTTCCTGAGTTTTTGGGCCGAGCCCGGTCCTAGTGCGTGCGTTGTAAATTAATTGATTATGTCGAAAGTGTCTAATGTTTAAATTTTTTTTTGTAAATAAATTTCATTGTTAAGTTTCTGTTTTAAAAATTGGCTTCGCATTTTATTTAGGACTCTGTCTTTCTTGGTATGGTTCAAATAGTAGTAATTTTTAGCAACGCCTCAGAGAATCGCCTTAATCATTTACCGTCACAGTATTTAAATGCTTGGGCTGTCATAAGCGTCATTCCCTAGAATCAAAGATTTTAGACATTCCTACGGTCACAACTGTAACTCGGCAGAACTTAGTTGGACTAGTGGTGACAGCGCAAAAAGAACACAGGATTTCTGTCCCGTGTCCTCGCTATTCCATTCGCATGATGGTGGAGAACTAGAAACGCGATACATCAAACATCAAGAATTTGACAGCGTGCATAAAGTCTGCCAAAGGGTCGGTGCTTAAAGAAAATCTCCAGCGTACAGGTTGCCCGGGACCTAGGTTTTGCCCTTGTTATGGGCTCCTCAGCGAAGCATAACTCACGAATACGGTGGAATTCCTTATTGCGGAATTTCTCTGACTTTTTTTACAGGTGACTGACAAAGTGCAGTCTACCAGCCGACTTCAGAAAGAACCATCGCCTATCACGAATTGTGGTACAAGATTTACAGCGCAAGAAGATGACAGAGTTTGATATCGTCCTCAACTGACAGCGATGATATCAGGATCTCCTCATCTGTAACACCGCGTTTGGACCGTACAGTGAGAAAAGCACTACTTACTAGCACAATATGAGCTTCTAGAGGCCATCTATGACCACAAAACCTTAGGGGGCCTGTTCACATTTCATAGAATCCGTCAGCGTCAGCGTTACTCGTATTGAAATATATTTTACCAATTACAAACCTACAAACGATTAGCCACGAATCTGTTAAGGTCTGCAATTGATTTAAAATATGCCAGTAAGAGTAACGCTGGCTCTTACGGACTCTATGTAAACAGGCTGTTGCAAATTGAAATTATATATATTTGTTTTTGGCGTACTGGTAGCGCCACCTGGCTGCTTCACGGTTTGCGTGAAGCGTGTGTATTAGTTGTGTTGGACTCTTGAACGTAATAAAGCCTGACGCTTGAATTCTTGGTTGCATTGAATTTCTTGAATTCTTGGATTTAATATTTCTTGAATTTTCTTCACAGGCCCTTACTGTCAGATCCGTTTTTTTGGCCTGTTGAGTTTCGGACTGTTCATCTTCCAATGTAACTCCTATCATTTTGAGCATACTGTGTACTCATCGGAACTACTGCGTACTACTAGAACAATTTGAGCCCCCAGAAGCTATCTAAGACCATAAACCTTTGCTGTCAAATCACGTTTTGGGTCTGACTGAAATCTATCTGGAAACTGTAATAACAAATATCTTTGAACTAAGTAGTGATAATCATTTGATCACTTGTAGCGTAGTGTTCACGTTATTAAATTAGACGATCTGAAATAACTTTTTTTGATCATGGTATGTGAATTTTTTCCTATTATCTTAAGACTGCTATGTACTAATCCCATTGGATTCGCTCACCTCAATGTTAACCTATGGAGAAAATTTGTCCACGTATTGCCGACTTTGATTCAAAGATTTTTCTAAAAAAATTGTACTCCGTCATAGAGAAAGAAATTTTACATTTGTGTACATTTTTCGTTTTTTTTTAAAAATGCAATTAATATTTTAAAATTTAAATTATTCGGGGAAAAATCTGGTATAGTGTGTTTTAAACGCTCATAAATTCCTTCCGTGGACGAAATTTATAAAATGAATCCTGTAGCGCTTTGCAGAAAAGTTCAGGCTATCTGACAATACCTATTTTATTTGATTATTAGCATTTATGTACCTGTAAATAGTTGACAAAAATATATTTTAAATAAAAAATTGGGGGGGGGGGGCAGCGCCTAACCCCCCTATATAGAGAGAGAACCATTACAATGCCTCAAAATGTCAATCCTAAGGTGGGTGAAATTCAGTGTTGCTAACCTCTACGAAGCGCCTCCCCCTAGCGCCATCTCGAAATCCGCCTGTTTCCCCCTAACACCAACTTGAGATCACCCTAGACCTTCCTAAAAGAAATTCTGGTTCCAAATAGGCATCCTGTTTGAGAGATAAATTGAAATAAATAGAAAATACACACCTACATAATGAAATGGGGTTTATTTACATTTGACATATGTATGGAACTTATAATCTAATAAAAAAACGCGTCTCGATTGTACAAAATATTAAAAAATTGACCCCCCACAAAATGCCCCTAAAAAAATGTGGCCCCTAAAAACACCCCTTTTCATCTAACTTACCCCCAAATTTAGGGGGGAAACCTCCAAGTTGGCAACACTGGTAGAATTCTCGAACTGTCAACTGGACTCCCACAAAGCACAAGCCGGGCCCGACCTGGCCAAAGCCCCACTGGGTTAATCCCGGCTGTGCGAACAGACCCACAGCAGGCGACCACCCCGCGCACGGCCCAGACAAGCCCCCACCGACTGTCAACTGGACTCCTCTCACCACAAGAGTCTGCAAGACGAGGAAAAGGGAAATGCGATTTCTTTCTTAGTACATAGCAGCCTTAAGTTGCATTCGCTAATGAACAATTCACGTTAAGTATCTTGACTGAGATTCTCCTTTTGTATGACCACAATCAGTGGATTTGGAGTATAGAGCAAGTAAACCTCTATAACTAAATTGCCTTATGTATTTCAGGGCTGGTGAGAAAGATGACTTCTAAGGGCGACTGTCTCGATTCTCATAACATCCCGGAATCCACCACCCCTCGTGGAAACGGAAGGGACATCTTGGAAGTGACCGGCTCCAACGGACGCTGGCAGTTGGGCGTCTTTTTGGTCATGTTTTTCATCTCCATACCGGGCGCCGGGCTAAACCTCTCCATTTCCTTCACGGCGCCTGACATCGACTACTGGTGTGCCAGACCAGCGGAAGCTGCCAATCTCAGCGTAGAAGAATGGAAGAATCTGGGACTGCCGGCGAACGACAAGCGTTGCTCGAGGTAATGGATGGGCACGGGATTAGATAAGGTAAATGCACCTATAATGGGCCATGTCCCTATAATGGGCCGCCTTTTAGAAATGTCGAGAAATTAAGGGTCTATCGTTACCTAAGGCAGTAGAAGGGGTGAGGGTCATTGGCTACAAGAAATGTCGAGAAATTAAGGGTCTATCGTTACCTAAGGCAGTAGAAGGAGTGAGGGTCATTGGCTACAAGAAATGTCGAGAAATTAAGGGTCTATCGTTACCTAAGGCAGTAGAAGGGGTGAGGGTCATTGGCTACAATGTAGCCAATGACCCTCACCCCTTCTACTGCCTTAGGTAACGATAGACCCTTAATTGTAGCCAATGATCCTCATCCCTTCTACTGCCTTAGGTAACTATAGACCCTTAATTTCTCGACATTTCTAAAAGGCGGCCCATTATAGGTGCATTTACCTTAATACGCGTCTGCCGATTAGTGTCATGCATAGAAATGAATATTTTATTGTGTAATTTGTGTGGGAATCTGTTAAGGTAAATGCACCTATAATGGGCCATGTCCCTATAATGGGCCACCCTTTAGAAATGTCGAGAAATTAAGGGTCTATTGTTACCTTAGGTAGTGGAAGGGGTGAGGGTCATCGGCTACTACCTGCGAGGATCCCTTAGCATTGGAATTCAGTTCATTCTTTTACTTTGTGCGAAGTGTAAGGTGTATTCTGCTAAAGAGAAGAAAATTTGTGTTTGTTTTAACGTCTGCTTAAGAAATCTGTTAAGGTAAGTGAATTTTTCAAATTTTTTTATTTAAGTACTATAATGCCTGTTTATTGACTTAAACTATTATTCATTACGATAGTATGTATAATTCAAATTGTACGGTGATTAAACGACAAAAAACTTAGATTTCACTGTCAAAATAGCGTGGCCCATCATGGGATCACGAATTGTTACACTGTCCCTGTATTGGGCCAGCCCGTGTGCTAATAAAAATTATTTTTTCGGAAATGTCAATATTTGCAACGACATACCAGCTGTGACAAGTAAAGCGGTACATCACCGGCAACATTAACCACTATTTTTAAGTAAATTTAATTTTAGATGTTTAAGTTAATCTATACTTATATATAAAGAGAGAGCGATTTTGTACGTGGAGGGTAATCTCCAGAACCACTGCACCTATTTGAAAAATTCTTTCACTGTTTGAAAGGTACATTATTCCAGATGGACATAGGCTATATATTATGTATATCGGATCAGTAGAAATAAAGTTAGGGGCTTAATCCTAAAAATCTCCATTGTTATCGCTACTATCCTCTACCGCTTTTTGTGCTGAAGTCTTCAACGATCCTTAGCGTGGTGCTATCGCGGTGGGGTTCTTCTATATCTATACTTATATATAAAGAGAGAGCGATTTTGTACGTGGAGGGTAATCTCCAGGACCACTGCACCTATTTGAAAAATTCTTTCACTGTTTGAAAGGTACATTATTCCAGATGGACATAGGCTATATATTATGCATATCTGATCAGTAGAAATAGAGTTAGGGGCTTAATCCTAAAAAATCTCCATTGTTACCGCTACTGTCCTCTACCGCTTTTTGTGCCGAAGTCTTCAACGATCCTTAGCGTGGTGCTATCGCGGTGGGCTTCTGTTCTGACGTTAGTGGTTTGAACCTAGCTGTTCTCCGGCACGCCTTTTTCTTTTAAAAAATTAACTTTAATTATTTACTAACGTAATATTAATTTGAATATCATTTTAGGAATATTATTTGAAAAAAAAATTAATATTATTTTATAAAAAACATTCTTTACTTCAAATCCTTTTTTATTTTTGTATTTTTATTTCATCTCTTAACTTCTCTCTTTTAAAAAATTAACTTTAATTAATAACTAACGTAATATTAATTTGAATACTATTTTAGGTGCTTAAAATAATTTAAAAAAACATTCTTTACTTAAAATCCTTTTTATATTTTTGAATAAAACTACGGTCTCAAGCACACCTCTTTCTTTTAAAAAATTAACTTTAATTAATAACTAACGTAATATTAATTTGAATACTATTTTAGGTGCTTAAAATAATTAAAAAACATTCTTTTTTTTAATCCTTTTTTATTTTTGAATAAAACTACGGTCTCAAGCACACCTCTTTCTTTTATAAAATTAACTTTAATTAATAAATAACGTAATATTACTTTGAATATTAATTTAGGTGCTTAAAATAATTTTAAGAATATTCTTTATTTAAAATCCTTTTTTCTTTTTGTATTTTTATTTCATCTCTTATTCTAATTTTGGGATACCAATGTGTATCTATACTTCTATAATAATATATAAAGAGAGAGAGCAGATTTTATATGTGGAGGGTAATGTACAACTTTTGTACATTAAAATGTACCTTACATATCTTCCTTTGTCAACCGCAGTCAAGTTACAATAGCAACACCCTTTAGCTTACAGGGTCCGTTTTTCGAAATCGCTCTTTACAACGGGAAAATGTTATCTACTTCCTATCCCCATTTTACGTGGGGGACATTCCGCATGGGTGGTCAGGGGAAAGAGTGGTTAATTGTTTTCTTATTGCTTTCTTACTATTAAAGAAGAATTTCAATAGTAGTTCATCGGCACTCCGTGCCTCTTTCATCTCTCAAAAGGCTGAAAATGGATGAACCGCGGGTGAACCGCCCTTCTGATATCTCTCGCCTGAAAAGAAATAGCCTCTAGCTAGAACGACAAAAGATTATTATTCAGTCCTTTTTGGCAAGATTCACCCTCCGTTCCCAGAATGTCACCCAATTGTTCTTTGGGGGCAAAGACGTTAGGAAAGTCACAACGAAGTGAAATTCTAGACTATATCTCTGCCGACATCACACGGTATTTTTCGAGAGTATGTGCTTCGGATATATGCTATCCCACCCCGTAAGGAAAAGGTTTAATATTTTTAAAATTCAAGTAGAGGAGCTATTGATAAATACAAAAAGGATTTTTGAAACTGGCAACGTTAAAGGGTTTATTGAAGAAAACTACATTTGGAAGTACGCGTTTTATTGGACATTTAAGGTAAAAAAAGATTTACAATTTATTGGCTATCAACTGGAAATTTATTGATATAATATTTTGTTCAACCCGGACAAAGTCAGGACGGGCCGCTAGTAAATTTATATTTCAGTTATATTTCAGTTTTTATATATTTAGTGTAGTTGTACTGTAGTTATAAAATGAACAAACCGGTTTAAAAATATACATCATGTTTTTAGTTCCTTTTCTTTCCAATTTTATGATATTGTAGAATTGATTTTTGTTCCATAACAGATTAAATAGATGACCCATTAATGTTGTGATGGGCGATATTGATGGCCCATTATTGGGTGGCCCATTGTGGGTACATCGGATAAAATAATGGCCCATTATAGGTGCATCAGGTTGGTTATTATTTATGTATATATATTTTTTTTATGAATGCAGCCATTACGCTCCAATTGCTACTACAGATGTAAGACAGTTATTAAAATGGCAGGTAAAAATTGGGACCAGTTTGCTTTATCTATAGCTGTGAAAATTCAGATTTACTTCAATTTTTCTCTTAACTGGCCCATTACTGGTGCGTTTACCTTACATAGAAAAAAAAATGTTGGATTTTTTTTGAGAATCCGTTACGTTATCGAGAACAAAAATTTTTCCAAAAGGGTGGCTCGTGTTGCTTTTAATAAGTCACAACAGTGGTTCCATTTATTTTGATTTGAAATAATTACAAGATAAAAAGAACTTTTTACAAACCATGTTTTTAAATTTTCTGTTGAATCATATAAACTTGACAATTCTATGTATTAATAAATACTTAAAAATTTTTTTGATGAATTATCCCATCAACTTGAAAGAAAATGAAGTTAATTGGAAGTTAACTTGCATTTAACGTAGGTGAAAAAAAATTTACAACAGGAAGCCAAATGCGTCGTGCCAGTCTAGAAATAGTGTGCGAGTGGATAATAAAAGCATGGAATGAAATTAAACCTGACATGATTCAAAAGTCACTTAAAAAATGTAGTACATCTAACAATCTAGATGGAACGGAAGATGATTACTTATTTATGGATCTGAGTAACAGTGATGGTGAAGATGAGTCAGAATTCGATGATGTGCCTGAAGATATAACGGAAGACGAATACAAACGATTCATGTTATCCGATAATTAAAATTTTTAAGTTCCAAAGGTATGTCATTTCTTTTCAATAAACAGCATTTAGGTACATGTAGAAATCTAATTTTTTACCATGTTTTTATTAACTTGCTTTCTTGTTTGTGTGTGTGTTTGTCCCTTACAAATCTTGCAATTGATTTTTAACTAACTTCCCGACTAGCTAGACATTTGAAACTTTTAGAATAGCTCAGAACACGATGACAATGCATTTTTTAAACACTTTTAGCCATCTTTAAGCAGAATTAAATTCATTTTCAGTTATTTTCAGTTAATTTTGTTTTGGAGACTGGTGCAGCCATCTGTCGGCCGGGACGGGAACGAAAAGTTAAACGCAAGTTAACTTCCAATTAACTTCATTTTCTTTCAAGTTGATGGGATAATTCATAAAAAAAAATTAAAAAACTATTTATTAATACATAGAATTGTCAAGTTTATATGATTTAACAGAAAATTTAAAAACATGGTATATAAAAAGTTCTTTTTATCTTGTAATTATTTATGGTCATCTTTTCCTTATTTTTAAATCGATCATTTTTATATCCGGCGTATAATACGCACCCTTAAATTTCGATCTTCTTTTTTGTATTAAAAGTGCGTGTTATACGCCGGAATATACGGTATATCAATTCAACAATATATTTGACCTCGATAGCTTTAGCTTCTGTGGTAGCAGATACATTAACATTTTTTTTTTTAAATTTGGAGTATTTTATGCATAATGCATTTAATAATAGAAATTTTTTATTTATTTTGATTTCATGTATTTATACTCATTGCATTTTTGATCACGATTTCGTTGAATTTCTACCACGAAACGTCGGAAATACTTCATTTTAGGTTCCGCATTCTTCTGATTGGAAAGTGACATACTGTTACGAAAATGTGATAACACGATGTATTCTAGGGTACGATGCAATGGAAATATATGAAAATCGTAGTAAAAGTATTATTTTTTTCATCACATAAAAAGTTTTATATATATGTATGTATATTACAGGTATTCAAATTTTACGTCTTTGATTGACAACAACAGCCTGTCTGATCACAGTATTGTTCGCTGCGATGCTTGGGAATTTGATCATTCATTCTATACTTCAACCTTCTTGGAAGAGGTATGTTTTTTCCGCTCAACTGCTTTTATATTTTAATTGTCAGGCAAGGGCGTTTTTTCCTTATCGCCACGTACGCACTGTTAATTCTAAATGTTCCGACCTTTGTCAGATATTCTAAAGATGGCCTCAAAGTCTTACGAAACATTTGAGAGTCCAGTATTCCGATTTACTTTTGCAAAACACAAGTTACTTTTGTGAGCATCTCTCTCTTAAAAAGAAAATAAAAGGAAAAAAAAATTATGAATAAAAATTACTATTAGAAACTGAGCGAGACCATTAAAATCCCGGTCTTCGCTAGTTTTTTAAACCGTAATTCTATCCTAAATACGAGGCATATCCATAAAGTAAGAACCGATTGGGTATAAAAAAATTTAGGAAGAAGTTTCTGAAAGATTTTTATTACCAAATGTTAAAACGTATTATTGAGGTCCTATTTTTGAGGCTTTTGTCGTATCGTGGAACTAGCTTTTGTATTTTTATATTCGAAAATTTAATAAGAATTTTTTTTTTTTAACGTACGATTACGTTCCTCCATAACGGTCCTTCGGAAAGCAAAATTTCAGACGCTAAAACCATCCGTCCATCCATTCTCGCGAGTTATAATTTTGGCAGCGTGCCAAACCCAGTGTGTATCGCTTCGACAAGCAGTAAACAGTTAAACAGAAAAATGCCAAAGTGCGTTAAAATTTTGACATACATTTATGTATACACACACACACACACACACACACACACACACATATATATATATATATATATATATATATATATATATATATAAGTATATATATATATATATATATACAATACAATATGCAGGGTGTCCATTAGGGTGGAACGAAAAAAACTTTTTTTTGAATTTCAATATGCTCTAGTTTTCAAAAGTTGCCTTTTAACAAAATAAAGACGGAAATTAAATATTACCGTAATTGGTGCATGTTTTCAGTTAGCGCAAGAAGGGCAAACTTTTGGTTTTTATTAAATTTTTGACAAATTTCGCAATTATTTTGAAATTGAATACACTTGTAGTACAAAAAAGTAGCAAAATATGTAATTTAAACATTCCTTTTAGTCAGGAGATCTGCTAAACAGATTATAATGCGTTTTACTTCATAAAAATAGTACACATAAAGGCACTTAAGTACGAGGCACTTAAAAGACACTCGGACATCACGGTGGAACGAAAAAAAAATTTTCAGAATTTCAATATGCTCTAGTTTTCAAAAGTTGTCTTTTAAAATTGAAATTAAGAATATAAAATTTTTTTGCTCTACTAAAATATTTTCAAGTGCCGCAAAGGTCTTCAAAATGGATATTTTTATGAAAAAGTGATTATATTTGTATTTTTTGTTAATTTCTTTTATAGTATATTAAAATAATGTATATTTTCTGTAAATAAAATATTCAAAATATGATATTTTGACAGAAAACTTGCATATTCTAAGTATTTCTAATTTTTAGATGCCATAACAGAACAACTGATTTTGTGGAATTTCGCGATTTTCATCATATTAATTTTACATTAGCATATTCTTATAATACACATTGGAATGAAAGAAAAACGATTTTTAATTGACGGACCTTAGTTAAAATAAACAAAACACACTTATTTAGAAAAATATTAATGTAATGTCTATTAAGGCAAAACATTATTTTGAAAAATATATTCATGTTTTTCAAAAGTCCATATTAATCACACATGGTTTCCATTACTTATTTCACTGACACATTGAATTGCTTTTTTGTTTCAAATTTTGGCATTATTTTTTGAGAATGTTTTTATCAATGCATCTCTTGGAGAAGTACCACGAACGAACAAGGACGGCCAGGTAACTAATTTAACAAAACTTTCTACTACTTGTGTGTGACATGGAATGTTGTTGAAGTCAATAATTTAAATGAACCGCCCCTACATCACCTATTTTGTTTCCTAGATGGAAAAACTAAAGGCCCAAATGAATTTGGAGGAGAAATTCTTAAACAACTAGAAAACTGCTCAGAACTTCCAGTGATAGAATTTTCACCTATAGAAAATAACATTCCATTACTAGAAATTAAGGATGATTTAAGTGTGGGCCCAAAATATTTGTTAGAAATGTATAATGCAATCTCTGTTGGAAAGTGCTCTTCTGATTTCTCGATGAGAAAACCAGGAAAATTTTGTCATTCACGATGGCTTACATTAGCAAACCGAATACTTCGCTTGTATGTGGGAACAAAATGTCCAGCAAAAAATCTCCGAATACTGACTGAGTACATTTTGAAAGTTTATGCACCAATTTGGTTTAACATAAAGCTGAAACCATCTTGTATCCGTGGATGGAAGCACTTGTGGAAACTTGTAAGCTATTCACGTTACCTCAATTAGACTCTTAAAAATGTAATTGACCATGTCATTCAAAGAAATGCATACTTTGCCGGTTCGGAAAATCTCTTCCTTTGTATGATATTAGACGATCGCAGTCATGTAAGAGAGCTTGGATTAAGCCGGATTTTAGAATCCGGCGTAAAAAGCAAGGGCGGAAAATGAAGGAGGCATCAGAAAGAATTTAGTTCCACGTATAAAATTTGATGCCAAGGATTATATTGATATGATTGAATGGAATGATGTTAAAGTAACAGAACCTCCTATGACGAGGGATGTTTCTGATGACAAACTAAAACTGTTTATAAAGGAAGCTAAAGAATCTGATCACGAGAAACAAATTATTGACTTCACCAACATTCCATGTCACACACAAGTAGTAGAAAGGATTGTTAAATTAGTTACCTGGCCGTCCTTGTTCGTTCGTGGTACTTTTCCAAGAGATGCATTGATAAAAACATTCTCAAAAAATAATGCCAAAATTTGAAACAAAAAAGCAATTCAATGTGTCAGTGAAATAAGTAATGGAAACCATGTGTGATTAATATGGACTTTTGAAAAACATGAATATATTTTTCAAAATAATGTTTTGCCTTAATAGACATTACATTAATATTTTTCTAAATAAGTGTGTTTTGTTTATTTTAACTAAGGTCCGTCAATTAAAAATTGTTTTTCTTTCATTCCAATGTGTATTATAAGAATATGCTAATGTAAAATTAATATGATGAAAATCGCGAAATTCCACAAAATCAGTTGTTCTGTTATGGCATCTAAAAATTAGAAATACTTAGAATATGCAAGTTTTCTGTCAAAATATCATATTTTGAATATTTTATTTACAGAAAATATACATTATTTTAATATACTATAAAAGAAATTAACAAAAAATACAAATATAATCACTTTTTCATAAAAATTTCCATTTTGAAGCCCTTTGAGGCACTTGAAAATATTTTAGAAGAGCAAAAAAATTTTATATTCTTAATTTTAATTTCAAAAGACAACTTTTGAAAACTTGAGCATATTGAAATTCTGAAAAAAAAATTTTTCATTCTACCGTGATGTCCGAGTATCTTTTAAGTGCCTCGTCCTTAAGTGCCTTTGTGTGTACTATTTTTATGAAGTAAAACGTATTATATAATCAGTTTAGCAGATCTCCTGACTAAAAGGAATGTTTAAATTACATATTTTGCTACTTTTTTGTACTACAAGTGTATTCAATTTCAAAATAATTGCGAAATTTGTCAAAAATTTAATAAAAACCAAAAGTTTGCCCTTCTTGCGCTAACTGAAAACATGCACCAATTACGCTAATATTTAATTTCCGTCTTTATTTTGTTAAAAGGCAACTTTTGAAAACTAGAGGATATTGAAATTCAAAAAAAAGTTTTTTTCGTTCCACCCTAGTGTCCATAATTAAAGTCCCACTTTCAAAAGGCTGCAAAAAGGAACCACTGGTCAGAATGACTTCAAATTTGAACTGAATATACTGGAAGAATGGGGAAACGATTTAGCATAATAAAAAAGTTCCAAAATATATCAATAGATGGCGCTGTAAGCGGTTGGAAATTTTTTTTTTATTATGCCAAATCGTTTCCCCCTTCTTCCAGTAAATTCAGTTCAAATTTGAAGTCATTCTGACCTGTGGTTCTTTTTTTTGCAGCCTTTTGAAAGTGGGACTTTAATTATGGCATACAATATACACCTTGGGGTGTCCATAATTAAAGTCCCACTTTCAAGTGCTTAATCCGAAACCTAATGTTAAAAAGAACAAAGGTTACAATAAAACCACAGTGATACTAAGTAATATAAAGTATGTTTCTGAAAATCACAAGAAAATTGAAAGTTAGACAATGTACTGAACTAATTATTATTGAACTACATTGGTTTAAAAAAATCTGTTACATTTTTTTGTCGAAGAGAAGAATATCTCTCCCTCGAAGTAAAATTACGCCAACGCGTCAGAAAAAAGGTGTCCGCTCTGGTCGCGGCGGTGTGTAGCTCTACGTAGCCTGGCGCTACATCCAATGCAGCCGTGGCGTCTGAGTGGGATACCCTCTGCTCGCTGTCACCGTCTGCTTCACCTTCACTCTCGTCTGACACGTTGACAGGTTCTTTGAAAACCATTTCAACAATCTACTGATTGTCTAAAATCTTACACTCTACTGAACGAACAACTTACACTCTACTGTACTGTACTAGGCAGCGTTCCGCTCTCTTATCACCCATTTTGTCCCGAGATTTGTTTACGTTTAGACAGACCTTATAAAATAAACTGTGTAATCACACGTAATATGTAATATTTATGTAATCACGCGTTATTATGCAATTTAAGTATATTTTAAGAATGATTTCGCTTAATCCGAAAAGGGTCTGGTCACAATCAGTTCGGATTATCGGGTCTCTACTGTATACATAACACATACATACATATAATATTAAAAAACTAGTAATTTCTTAATTCAACACTCTTAACATTTAAAAACTATTAATTCTTCAATTTAGTATTCAAAATTACATACCCCTTTTTAATCTCTTAAGTTATTTAATTCCCTTTGGGCATTCGTGTAAAATTCCGAAAAATAATTCCAAATTCCAATATGGTCGTCCCAGCAAAACTTATGTAAAAATCCATTGTTACAATCTTTGGTCACCCCAGGCAATATCATTAAAGATGGCTGTCTTTTTTTACGAAAAGGGACGCGGCGCGGCGTCACTACAAATTTAAATCAGTTCTGCACATCAACAACAACTTTAAACCAATCAACTATTAAGACACACCCTTTAGTCACGTGATGGATTGAAGTTTATATAGGTTTTGACGTCCAAAATTAGGACGCACTCCTGTACTTCCTCTTGCCGCATTCATCCCGGCGGAGCGGTCGGCGAATTTAATAAACACGTAGTTCGAGAAAGTTGTGTTATGATTTGTGTGTCCGAGGGTTGAGATGAATTGCGGAAACTGTTTTAAAAACGTTTGTGATGCACGGCCGGGCGACATGTCATCTTTTAACCTCAAGTAGAAATGCGAGAACAGTCTTCCGAAGCTACCACTCGGCCCTTCATTCTTCGGCCCGCGTCCGTGACATTACATACACATATACATACATACAAAAGTGATAAGCAACGATAAGTAATCCGACGTTAATAACCTGCTGTAGTTTCATTAGAAATAACTACCTGAAATATTTTTAGTGGTTGCCGATTTGGATTTGAAGATTTTTTTTTCTTCTTAACTGCCCATCGTGACAGAGATATAATTTTTTTTACTCGGGTATCTTTAAAAGAAACGCAAATGATAGATTTAAATTTGAATGATTCAGTAAAAAATCTCGTACGCTGTGTTTGTAAAAGTGTGTATGTAGAAGTTGACCCGTAGTGCTCCGAACCAGACCTTACCATATTTAGCACATCGTTGGATACGCCCGGATAGTTTTCTTTGGGGTTTTTGCCACAGGATAGTGCTCGTTCACAATAGCACGAACTATCTTTCCCACTCACTGTCCATGCATTGGTTTCTTTGCACTTGATGCACAATGGAATAGAGCAGCGATAAAACCTGTTGCCAACTGCATTTAAAAGATTCTGAAAACTCAAATTCTTATTTTTAAATTTATATATTTCGTACTATTGTATACTGATAAGATATCTTTTAAAAAAAGCGTAAACAAACAAACCTCCGGTTTGTAGACTTGTACTTTCGGTTTCGCAAAATATCTATGGAGTAAAATTGAAATCCCCGTAACTCTAGTTCTAAATGTGATAAAAATAAAATTCAAACGCCATTATAAAGATAAATAATTACAAATAAAAAGAACTTTTTATATACCATGTTTTTAAATTTTCTGTTGAATCATATAAACTTGACAATTCTATGTATTAATAAATACTTAAAAATTTTTTTTTTGATGAATTATCCCATCAACTTGAAAGAAAATGAAGTTAATTGGAAGTTAACTTGCGTTTAACTTTTCGTTCCCGTCCCGGCTGATAGATGGCTGCACCAGTCTACAAAACAAAATTAACTGAAAATGAATTCAAAACTGCTTCAAGATGGCTAAAAGTACTAAAAGAATGCATTGTCATCGTGTTCTGAGCTATTCTAAAAGTTTCAAATGTCTAACTAGTCGGGAAGTTAGTTAAAAATCGATTGCAAGATTTGTACGGGACAAACACACGCACAAACAAACAAGAAAGCAAGTTAATAAAAACATGGTAAAAAATGAATTTTAATATAAAATCATAATCAGAAAACCGAAAAATTTGACGAAAATATCATTTTAAAGGTGTACCGATACCTTAAACCAGGGGTTCCCAACCTTTTTCCTACATCGTCCCCTTTTAAAAGAATGATTTTCTTCATCGACCCCCCCCCCCCCTCTCTGACATTTTTCTTTATAATACACAGCATAGAGCACAATTACTTTACTATTAGCGTTTATACATTTGGCCATAAAAACGGTTCTAATTGTAGTATCGACTTCATTTAAAAAAAAAAAGATTCCTTACATTCCATTCTTTAAAATTAAATCAAAATAAAAAAATTGATTTTTTTGAAAGTTTTGAAATTAGCTCCCCTCCCCTCCTTAAGGTCCAATCGATTTTCCCTGTTCTGCCTAGTGTTGGCACACAAATAAAAGCCGACGGCGGCATTCGACACATATACAAAAGCGTCATGACATTCGACTTTAGATGCGTGGATCACTCCGCCCTATGCAAATCTCATGTACTTATGAATATTAAAACAGATATTATTATCTAATAATTACATTCCTAAAAAATTGAATTAAATTTCAAAACAGAAAAATTTATCATCGACCCCCAATAGACCCCTGGAATACTGTAGACCCTTTTTAAACTTCCATCGACCCCCAAGGGGTCCACCTGGACCCTGTTGAGAATCCCTGCCTTAAAAGCACATCGTTTCCTTTGGTGGAAGAAATTTCCAAAATGTATAGGATAGCAGAGTGAAAAATTTATTCCTCTATTACGGAGAACAATTAATAAAAGAAAATATTTGAATACTAGTCGGCAATCGCTGAAAAAATTTCCCCCTTCGGTTAACATTGAGCTCCAATAGGGCTTCGACCCGACAGCCTTCAGTGGTGGAGGGCAGTTTGATAAATATAAGAATGTACGGCAGCATGGTCGTCATACGCCTTTCACGACTGCTTAAGTTATGTTTTTCTTCTTTCCTTTTGCAGTTCTCTTTGGTTTGCGAACGAGAATGGCTGATTTCTCTGTCTAGGTCAATTTTCATGGCAGGCCTACTAGTTTCTGTGATATTTTTTGGATATCTATCTGACAGGTAAGGAGAATGCAGTATCATTTGATGACTGAACAACTTTCCATTATTTATTAATTTATATTCACAATTTGATCCGACTCACACGAAGGCATGTTGCAGTTGGCTGAAAACGTGTTGGGAAAGTTTCAATTACGTAGCGCTGCTGTGCTTAGATGATTGCACAGACGACGTTTGGTGGCTCTTCTTGACTGCGATAATCTCACACCCTCTTTACCCGAAAAGAATTCTCAGCAATCGGTGGTTCTTGAACGTTAATTTAATAGCTAATTCAACTAAAGTAATCGACTTTTTAGAAACGATTCTCAAAAAGACTAACACTTTATAAAAGCTAAAACGTTTGTTGCTAAATAACAAAAGAAATCGAACTCAAGTCGAAACAGCTAAGTCAATCCAGGTTCGACATTCTGTCGAAATGCACATAGGGTTCTTCTTATACAAGCGTGGATATCTTAGATTTCACTACGAGAAATAATACTGGGTGGTCATAAAAAAAAACTTTGCCGATATATGGACATCTAGCGGCCATTCCGTTCAACCTATCGAGATGAGATTTCAGATATAGTTATTCAGAGGGATTCTGTGAACGGCAACCAAGTGGTGCTCACGGTTACGGTTATAGGTACAGAAACTCGAAATTTTCGAATGGCAATGCCCACTTTTTTTCCGTCGCAAAATGCTCAGCGCAAGCAAAAACCCTAAAGAGTGTTGGAACAGAACGTGTATCACAAAAAACGGACGCGTTATGTACGCACAAAAAAACAGCTCTGCGAGCGGCCAACAAAAACACGACCGGGGCGCGCAAGGAGGAAATTTGCATATGACAGAGCTTTTTATCGGTTTTCTACGCTGAATATCTGGCGAACGGAACTCTGTGATTGGTGTCTTGCCTCTGTCATATGCAAATTTCCTCCGCGCCTCGATCGTGTTTTTGTTCGCAGAGCTGTTTTTTGTGCGTACATAACGCGTTCGTTTTTTGTGATACACTTTCCGTTCCAACGATCTTTAGGGTTTTTGCATGCGCTGAGCATTTTGCGACTGGAAAAAGTGGGCGTTGCCATTCGAAAATTTCGAGTTTCTGTACCTATAACCGTAACTGTGAGCGCAACATTATTGCAGTTCCCAGGATCCCAAGCTCATACCTCTGAATAACTATATCTGAAATCTCATCTCGATAGGTTGAACGGAACGGCTGCTAGAGGTCCATATATCGGCAAAGTTTTTTTATGACCACCCTGTATTTTCAACACTACTTCGATATTAGATTTAGATTTTGATACGGGATGATCGGTCATATTTCGAACCAGCTCTATGCTCGTATTCTTGACTGGATTTTTAAACCCTTTATTTTTCTTTGTGTTTTTATGCTATCAAAATTGTTTGTAATGTTTAGCCGTGTACCATGTTATTTGATTATTCTTTGATTTACCGCTGAACCATTTTCGTTTTTGCAATACCTGCGTGCAGTCCGGTCCACACAAGAGACCAACACATTCAGAAATTAATTTAGGGTCATTGTAAGCTGTTAGTACTAACTTTATATGAAGTTAGACTAGGTCACAATCCCATGCCCCGCTTATCCTGGACAAGGTCCAGTTACCGGCCGGAACCACGTGGAGGGAGGAGCAACCGACGCCGAAAATGCATCCTACATCTCCAACAGATACTACTGCTCCCCCAAGAGGGTCATTACCGGCACCCATATGAAGTTCTTTACCGTTGAACTTTGCTGCTCTGGATAGGAGACACACTGTCCCAACGCCGGAATCCGATCTTATTTATTTAGATTGCATGGTAACATGCATAAAGAATATTTTACTCATGGTCACTTTGCTCTTAAATTACTCTGCACTTAAGTTAAAATTCATTTGATTCTGCTGTACTAGTTTAATGTTAATTTGTTTTGTTTCATTGTTATTGAATCTATTAAGTTTTTTTGTTAACCTCTGGCCTTATCATTTACAACTCGGACTCTGTTTTCCTTGGCCACGATTTTATTAATTTTAAAAAAGCCTCAGAGAAAACCCTATGACGCCACAATGGTTTTATCAATGAAGGCTAGCTCGTGTTTAAGAATTTAACTAATATCTGAGAGGCAATTTAACATAGGATTTTGTCATTTTCTCTGTTTTAATCAAGCCACTGTGATCATTCTCTATTTCTTTCTGTACTAGGAGAGGCAGAAGACTGGTTATCACGATAAGCTGTTGGATTACATTCATTTCAGGCGGAATTTGCGCGTTTTCAACTTCCTTCACCTTATACCTGGTCGCCAGATTTTTTCTAGCCGTTGGCGTTGGGGGATATTACAACAATCTCTACGTTTTAAGTAAGTACTCTGTTACGACACTGCGCACGACAAAAAATGCTTAGGTAGGGAGGCAAGGTGACCTTTTAGGTCATGAATTTTATCTTCCTGTATGTGTGTGTGTTCGACTTATTCCACCCGCTCTAGTCGTAGGCTAGACCAGGTCCAAGAGGCCAAAAGTTGCAATGAAATCGGAAACAAGCAAAGGGTCTCTATAAATATCCTCCTTGGCAAACCCCAGGCAGTTTAGAATATGGTCAGGAGAGGCTTCAGCAGTATTGAATTTGGAGCAAAACGGGTAAGATTTTTGCCCCTGATTGTAAGCAAGACACTTTAGGCGTCCACTAGCAAATCTTCTAATGGTGGTCTGCATCCTTCTGTCGCCCTTGACAGTAAGGGCACCACCAGGAGATTTTCGGTCGTACCAGTGGTGTGTCGGAGGGGTCTTCCATGAATGCTGGTTTATAAGTTTTCTTCTTGAGTAAATTTCACGGTAGATAAGTCAAAGTATCTCGCGAAGAAATGGGAAGTGAGGCTCCATCCTTAGCAAGAACATCAGCAGTCTCATTTCCAAAAAGTCCTATATGAGACGGCACCCATTGTAAATAAACCTCTTGTTGTTTAGAAAGGTCCCTGAGGATCTCCAGTATCGAAAGTGAAGCTTTATCTCCGACTCTTGTCCAGCTGCTCAAGTGCTGAATGGCACTGCGGCTGTCAGTTAGGATCCAAATATCACGGTGAGAGGTTTCATTTTTAATTTTATCTTCCCATAGGTCCTAAAGGATTGAATTTCGAAAGGATGAAATCTTAATTCTCTTGAATTCCTAAAGGATTAAATCTTCCTTAGGAAGAGTTACTCATTGCAAATCACACTCGACAACCACACATTCAGTAGATATCAGGGACGTAGTTTAACTTTGTCAAAAGATGTCAAACTATTAGCATGTCGATACTGATATGTGTATAACACTGACAATTTTTTTTGTTTGTTATTAAATTCTGCAAAAATGACACACAACAGAGTTATATTTGTGATAAAACCCTTCCCTTGTAAAGAACAAATAGATGCCTATAAAAAAACTTTCGCCCAAATCATACCTCTCATTTTTCAATAGGAATTTTCACTGGTCCAGCTGAACCCCGCGTCAAAACTGTACTATCTTAGATACTTATGAACCTCCTGTTGAAAGTGGAGCACACTCTTTTGAAGTCGAAAGTATGTGACGGAAAAATACGTCTCAAAAGCTTAGAGGGATAAATATCATTTACACGTTACTGACCGCTGTGCTTTATTTTTTTGCCTCGAACAGTAAATTAAACATCGCATTTGGGGATTTTGAAAATAATGTGTCAATGTTAATTTAGTGTTTTGATGACATTCATGAGACTTATAAATTTAATTATTTATTTTTTTAAAAAGATCATCAAATCGAGATTGTTGTAAAAAAATTTTGTTGCTCTGAATTTTAAATGAGAATTGCATTATTTTCCTTGGAAAAATTCGTAAAATGATAATTTTGCAAATTCTGACATTTGAAGTACATAATAAGTATTCTGTCAGTTTAATGTAGTCGATTTAATTTATTAATTATCAATTTTAATAGATTTATCATTTTTTAATACATCATTCTTGAATACGCATGGCAACTAATGAGTTATACATTTTGTGAACTCTAGCATTTTTCTTAACGGTTCGGATATAGCGAACCAGCGGATAAAGCGAACAAAAGTTTGGTCCCTTGAAGTTCGTTATAACGGGGTTTGACTGTAACCTATCGGAGTTTGTCACCTCAATGTTAACATATGGAGATGTGTCGAAGAAATGTCGACTTGGATTTAAATATATATATATATATATATATATATATATATTTTAACACTCCGTAATAGAGAAAGAAATATGACACCATGGGGAATTTTTCATTTTTTTAAAAATGCAAATAATATTTTAAATTTTAAATTATTTGGAGGGAAATCGGGTCTATTGTATTTTAAACGCGCTTAAATTCCTTCGGTGGACGAAATTTATAAAATGAATCCTGTTGCCAGGTGCAGGAAAGTTGAGGCTATCTGAAAATATCGTTTTTATTGGATTAGCAGCATCTGTGTAGCTATCAATAGTAGACGCATTTTATCCATAGGTTAAAATTGAGGTGAACGAATACAGTAGGGTCAGTACATAGCAACCTTAACACTCACCTCTACAAGACAACGGATTATTGGCTAAATTTAGGGCAAACATCCATAATAATTAAAAACCTCAAACAACACTTATAGAACTGTAATGTGATTATAGCAGAGCATTTTGGCTTTCAAGGTTAAACATTTTTGCTTGTTTTCAGTGGTGGAAATATCAGGCTCCAACATGCGGATGGTGTACGGAACTGCAGTTCATGCGGGTTGGTCCGTGGGATTCGTCTGCCTTGCTGGTGTAGCTTGGTGGATAAGAGATTCTTTTTGGCTTCAGATAGCCGTGTTTTCACCCTACCTCATCTTCCTAGGCGTCTGGTGGTAAGTTAGCATTTGTTTTCTTTAACCGAATCCATTTCATAACAACGCTACATTTACTCTCTTTGTTCAAATTTTTGTTAGTTAGGTTAGTTGGTTTAGTTAGTTAGGTTAGTTAGTTAAGTTTTGTTAGTTATCCATAAAGGGCCCAGGATTGTTATACCATCGATTAACACAAGATGCGTTTAGCTACTACAGTGTATGGTTGCAGATGATTTGATTTACATTTTCAAACAAAGATGCCGAGCTCAGATAGCTGATACCCAAGTCTGAAAACTGTTTAATTCGAGAAATATTCAAAATGCTCCATGAACATTAAATTTTTTCCGATTTCCTACAAATTTCTCAAGATTGTTAATGGAAATGTTTGTTGCGAAACTGTGCATAGTCTTTTAAAAACACAAATATTTTTCAAATTTATGGTCCGTAAAATAAAGCAAAATCGTAAAAAATAACAGACAAACAAAAAAAATTACGGCTTTAAATTCATACAAAACATGAAGTTCTGACTGTAACACGTTCCTTTTCGTCTAAACGTTTTTAATCAGTGCGGTTTGATCTCCTTTGACGTTCTGTGATTGCGTGTCGAGAACGGAGTCCTATGTTCGAACGAGGCATTGCAGATGATTAATGAATGTGGTACTATGACTTAAGACTACAAAGGCTGCCGTATTATGACTAAGACTCTTTTATTATGACTTAAGGATATGAAGCTCGATCATTCAGATATTGCAACTGTAAACGTCTTAGCTGTTGATCTAATTGTTCTTGGCGTTGTTGAGATGATTGTGCTGCTCTTCTTCGCGTTGGAGTTTAGTTTCTGGGTTCCTTAGTGCCGGTGCACACTTGCGGCAAAAGTACTCGGGACGCTGCGTTATTTTCAATCTGCGTGGAACGCCGTTCCAGTGCACACTTTCGCGGTGATAGGCGTCAGCGGCAGTCTCTCGTTTGCCACCAACCGAGATGGATCGTACGCGCGCCCAATTATTTAAGAAGAAAGTTGTTTTTTTTACTTAGTCTACAAGCATGTTAATCGTGAAAATAGAATTAGAAAAAGGAAGCACTGGATCCATCCATACAACAGCGAGAGGTACTTGAAGGGAGCGTTTAATGTATGCTTGATGGATCTTAGGAAAGATTGTGAAAAGTTTTTTTAATTATTTTCGGACGACCCACTTAAAATAAACTTAAATACTTGACCATCTAAAAGTTTTGTTATCTAATGTATTTATTCTAATAAAAGTTGTAAAAACTTATACTTAATGGTTGCATTTTTTTCATTCTCCGTTTTTTGGCTGAAATTCTCAATAATGGTTTCACAAATATTTTCCCAAGCAGACTGTTTCTTTATTGGGTCTTTATAGTCCTCATGACTAACATCTCAAATTATCGGGCGAGATTTTACTTCGTCGATGAAAAGTTCGACATCCACATTTTCATCCGACATCGTGTAAAGAGACTTCACGAGCTCGATAGGAGATAAAACGCTGCGGCAGATGTGCACTCCCCAGTAGAGGAATGAGTGCTACCAGCTATCGGGTTACAGGAATGTGCCGCGCGTTCCAAAGGAAACTGCGGTGACCTGGGAGTGGCGCCGGCGGCACGTGTGAATCCCAACAGCAGTTGCTCTGTATTTCTTCTTATCGGATTGAAAATAACGCAGCGTCCCGAGTACTTTTGCCGCAAGTGTGCACCGGCAATTAGTAAGAGAACTATTTATTTTTCACCCCATGGTTCTTCAATTTGTAATGCCACATTGGCGTCATATCGCCAATGGATGGCGACTGTATCATGTTCTTTATATTAACTAAATAAACTGACGATTAAAAAACTGAAAGTTATATTTCAATATGCTACTTATTAGGGAAAAATATAATTACCTGATTTACGAAGTAATAATGTGATGAAATTTGAAAAAAATTTAATTTAGTTATTCGTAGCTTTAATACACAACACAACTTTCAGAACTAACTTTTGTACGTAACACAAAAACGAAATACTTCAAACCACATCCGAAACTGTTTTCGCCAAATGTTATGAATGGTTGTGGCATAAGAGAGGCTAGTTTTGGTAGTCGAAATTTTAAAAAATGAAGGCGTGCGTCGATTATACAGGAGGCACGAACTCCATAGACAAAACATTGCAACCGCTGTTTAAAAGTAGCTAAGTATCATTTCTGATGACGTCATTGATTTCATATCATTGATTTTTCATTTATTGTGATGGCAACGGGCATCCAAATTTTCCTCAGAAAGTAATCACCAAACATTGTGAAAGACTTAGGACCTGTTCACATAGGAGTCCGGTAACGGAAGCGTTAGGGCCTGTTCACATAGGAGTCCGTTGCGTAGCGTTAAGGGAAAGATGACGTTGAGGCGAAAATTAACCAATCATAGGCATTAAAAATTTCATTGCTAATCGTTTGGAGGCCTATGATTGGTTTATTTTCGTCTCAACGTCATCTTTTCCTTAACGCAACGCAACGGACTCCTATGTGAACAGGCCCTTAAAGTATTGAAATATATTTAACCAATGACAAACCTCCAAACGATTCGCAACGAAATTTTTATCGCCTATGATTGGTTTATTTCCGTCTCAGCGCCATCTTTCCTTTTACGCTTCCGCTACCGGACTCCTATGCGAACAGGTCCTTCCTTAATTGTTAAATTCACACAACAAACTGGTTAAATTCTTTCTTCAGGATGATATCCGAATCTCCACGTTGGTTGCTGTCCAAAGGAAGAACTGCAGAGGCCAAAGAAATACTAATAAGAGCCTCAAAGCTGAATAATAAGAATATTCCAGATATAGATAAGAAAATCGAAGAAATACTTGAAGCCGCTCGGGAAGTAATGCCTTTGAAATTCACGTTACGATAAGTATTATATTAATTCTTGTAATGGTTCATCCTTTGTAATTGTTCGATCATTAGACTATTTAAGAATAGAGAAAAATTAAAAGAACAATACACAAAACTTTCCAATTAGTCAAATAAGATTTATTTTGTTAATGGAATATATAAATAATACAACTGCGATGAAATGGGAATTAATTTTCAATAATAAGCTAAAATTTACTTACCAAAAAGGGTGTGGTTGAATTGTTAAAGGAAATCCATTAGTTTTATACCATAAATACGTTTTAGATAAAATGCAATAATGTGATTTTACAAAAAAAACCTGGATGTTCAGATTTTTAAAAAATAATTGGAATTTCTAAAAAAAAAATTAACAAATAGGATAACTTAGAATAAAATAACAAAAAGCGTTTTCAAGAGACATTCCACTATAATCATAGAACAACTAAATCAAAAAACAATCAGAAGAAAACTACCCAAAATGCATCACAATCTTTTCATAATCAAGAGAAAAAAAATAATAAAAATTCTATTAAGTTTAAAGCAATAAATGTTTAAGCAAATTATTCCAAAAATTCTTAAAAATCAAGAAAGAAATTTACCAATTTAAACATTAATCTTTAAGGTATTAATTCTAATACATAATAAGTATAATTTTAAAAAACATAAACAAAACAATTTTACAGGTGCTGCCATCTTTTGACAGAAAGGTGAAGCAATGATGAACAGTAATATTCACGCCAAATACATACCAAGGGCTGGTAGTGGTTGTCGTGACTTAGAAAAACACTTACTAGTGGACTGTAACATGTTACACTTTTCTTTAACTCGATTATTTTTGGCCGAAGCACACTGCTCGTCGCAAAATGGTTGAAACAAACTCTCCCTCACTGTAGAACGCTAAAAGAATTGTACTTTTTTTTTACATAGATGGGGCTCACTTCGCGCATGGGACATTCCGCATTCTTTTCTTACGTTTTTAAACATAATGAGCCAAATATCTTAAACGCTAAATATTCTTTAGAGTAAATATTCAAAGCCTGCACCTACATTATAGATGGATAACACGAAAGTTTCGTTATTCACAAAATCGACTCTAAATTACATTTTCTTTAATCCATCATCGTGATAAATCCTCCTGGTCGACGCTGACCACGCCTGTTGTGACAGAAAAACACTTACTAGTGGGCTGTGACATTGCACATTTTTATTTAACTCAAAAATATTTGACTGAAGCGTGTTGCTCAACTCAAAATGGCTGAAACCCCCTCTCTCACTCACAGTAGAACACTTAAAAAGGAACATAAAAGAGTTTTTCTTTTTTTTTTTACATAGGTGGAACTCACTTTGTGCATGCGCGGACAGTGGTCTGACAGCATTTTACTGCATTATTGGGAATTATTCAAAAAGTCAAATTCAGTTTTTTTGCTTTCTTTTTTGGCTTGCCATCATAAATAATGGTGATACATACATTTAAATTATTATGTACATTTTTTGTCCAATAGCAATTTTGTCTTAATGAATTTATCAATTGCAAAAAATGAATGCTTTCTACAGGACTACGAGTCTGGAGAAACAGAAGGAAGTGTTTTGGACCTGCTTAAAACACCTGGCTTTCGGAAAGTAATTCTTATTCTTGTCTACTCTTGGTAAGTTCTTAGTTCCCTCTATATGTACGCTCAACTACAGATTTACATGTTTTATTTAAAGATTTCGTCGTTTTCTTCAAACTTTATAAATTTATTTTAACGTTGTTGCGGTATGACTGAGATGCAGTTGTGTTCGCATCCTTCTGTAGCAGTTTTGGGGATGAAAATTAATGAAATAGAGAAGCAGAATATTATTGTGTTCACTTTGCATTTATAAGAGTTGAAGAAAGAAACTGAGACACTTACCTATCTTCAGTATCATTTATTTATGTTGCTGAAATTGCTCTCCATTAGCCACTATACAAATTCGCACTCTGGACTGGATTTCTCGCTGCACATTGTGCAACATGGCAGGTGTTACGGAGGCACAAACATCAGAAATGTGGCGTCGACGATCCTGCAATGTTGGCGGAGGAGTCGCATATACCTGCCCTTTTATGCGTCCCCATAGGAAGTCCGAGGGGGGGGGGGTCAAATCGGGTGAGCGCGGGGGCCACTCTACGAAACCACCATACCCGATGACTTGATTCTCGAATGTCTGTCTTCATTAGGTACTGCTTAACGTTGGATGTCTTATGAGGGGCGCCGTCATGTTGGAACCACACATTTCTTAGTTGGTGCAACGGTAGATTCTCAACAAAGTCGGTTATTATATCCTACAGAAGCTCCAAGTACCGTTGTCCCGTTAACGTTCCCTCGTAACATACTTGTCCAATGAGCCTGTCATGAAAAATTCCGCACCAAACATTTACCGACCAGAGTACTTGATGTCGAACTTCGACAGCGTATCTCGGATTTTCCATCGACCATGTATGAACGTTCTGTCTATTCCACATTCCGTTACGCGAAAAACATGCCTCATCTGTCCACATTATGCCTGCCAGGAATGTTGGGTGGACCTCTAAGTTATTCTTTACAAAGTTGCACCACGTGTAACGTCTTTCAGCATCTCTTGGCAGCAATCCCGTGGATTGGTATGGATGAGCACCTGAATCATTGAGGATTTTCCAAACGCGGCTTTTTGAGAGGACACAATTGTCACTGATCATTTTTGTGCTGCTCTGAGGATGGGCGAGAGCGTATGCTAGCACGTCTTCCGGTTGCACTTTTCGTTCTACATTACGAGGTCGGCTGGTCACGCAGCCCGTCTCCCTTAAACTTTTCACAACTTGGTCACAAACGTTTCATAACGATGGTCTGCCGTGTAGGATGCGGGCCTACAGGAAAACGTTCCTGATACAGCCTTGTAGCTGCTTTTGCCTTACCACATTCCCCGTAAATTAACAACATCTCGCAATACTCTGCCAAAAGAGCTACTAATGCCAAAAGTGCTACTAATGCCAAATTTTGCCACGGGTGATCCGTGGGTCACCGGTATCGTTGCATATTATGTTAAATAAAATTTCCTGTGCGGTTCAGCAAAGATTTTTTGTTTGTAGGTGGCAATACGATAACAGTTCTTAAAAAAAAAAATCAAACTTGGACACCCTGAGCCATCTATTATCGGCTCGGAAAATTTTTTATTTAAAAATTTGTTATTTTCTTACTGTTGCAGCCACGTGTGCAGAACGTTAGAATTTTATATTTTTAAGCTCGAAACGATTGTTTTTATTGGAAAAATGTAAGTTTTTGATGTTTTCAAAAAAATTATTTGGATTTTTTCTTGATATCTGTTATTTTAGGCTGTAATCTGTAAGTTTGGTATACCGGTGATGATTTTAACGTCCTATGGGGGCAGTGAACGCGTTAAAAAACTCCCCCACCATGAACTCTTAATAGTTCATCAATTTAATATAATCAAACACTTTTCGCCCATAAGATTTGGACCTAATGAATACTCGCATGATGAGAATAAAATACATTTTATAAGCACAGCACACGGGGTGTGAACATGGGATAACCGTGGATTTTGTTACTTACCGTTTAAAACAAAACAAACAAACAAACGAAAAGAATAGAGAGATAGTAGGAACATTTTCCCTTTCTTCTACCCTCTGTTTCTTACTTGGGGAGGCGCTTCACCTTTTCGCCTCGCGCGAACAAACTTGCGCTACCGCGGCTGAAGATGTTTCACTTCAACAAGTGGGAATAAAGCAGGACTGTGCTTAGTTAATAATGGAAGATGTGCTGTAAAATTTTATGGTTTGCGTTAGAAAATAGATTATACTGTTGATGCAAATTTTCTAGAAAATTTTACTAATGGCAATTACACTTTATTTACCTTAATTCCTTTATGAGCCGGTCTATTTTCTATTGAGGCGTATGTTGATGTACAAGGAAATATAATTTTTATATTATTTACACTTTATTTACAACATACTAATCATATTGCTAATTGCCTCTAGCTAAGCGAGAAACATTGTCGCAGCTAACAAAGAGACCGAAACGGGCGAACATAAACAGACAGTGCTGCCAATCCAAAACAGGGAAATTTTGGAGGCGAAAATATTTATGAACATGGAGTCACCACACTATGCATTTATCGTCGATTTGTGATTGATTTTGATGATATCATTTTCATCTTATCGACAGTGTAATTCATTGAATTAATTTGTGGTTTACAGTTAAGTAAAATAAACAGAACTGGATTTAGTATACCTCGGCATAAAATCAAGTTAACACCCCATAGACTAGACGGGGCATTTTGCGCATCTTAACTTGAGTGCCGTGGGTTATTTTTGGCTATTCACCAAAGTACACTAGACACCGTTAAAACTCTCATAATATTTGAAGTAGTCGTCGAAATTTAATAAAAGTTTTTGATTTATACTGGCCAGTATCGGCAGTTTTAATTTTTTGGCATCATGACATAAAAAAAAACCAGAGTTTTAATTCAATATAAAGACTTAGGGCCTGTTCACATAGGAGTCCGGTAGCGGAAGCGTAAAAGGAAAGATGGCGCTGAGACGAAAATAAACCAATCATAGGCGTTAAAAATTTCGTTGCTAATCGTTTGGAGGTTTGTCATTGGTTAAATATATTTCAATACTTTAACGCTTCCACTACCGGACTCCTATGTGAACTGGCCCTTAACAAACCTAATTGGTACAATATTGCTATTGCAGACTACATTTGTAGCAATCGCAAGTCTGCAACCGAATCCCGCTGCAGACGACATTTAGAAATAGTTGTATTTCATGTTTTGAAGAAGTTGCCTGGCAACTACGATGACCCGGTACGAGAGTAGCAGACAAAAATAATTCTTCTGTATTCGTTGTTAAGTTTTAGCTTTGTAATTTTTGGTATCCTTGTTATTCTTTCATTTGTACGAGTCGTATTTTCGACGTTAAATTTATGTAATAAATATTTAATTTTTCATATTTAAATTGTGATTATGTGCTTTGGTTTTGTGGTATATAGAAATACTCCCTGAATTCAGTGCTAGCCATAGTGACAACCACAAACTGGTGAATCCTACACATTTATTTTTTTAACCAAAATGATTCTTTTTGCAAAGTACCTTCTATGCCAGTTTTTTCATGGCTACACCGTGGATGCATTTTAACCCAAGATGAGCTCCCACACTGATGTCTCTCATCTAGGTTTGTGATGTCTTTCATCTACTATGGCCTCACCTTCAATACGAATGACTTGGCCGGTGATCCGTTCGTCAACTTCGCCGCTTCGGGTGCAGTGGAAGTGCCAGCTTGCTTGTTCGCCATATTTGCAATTCGGTACTTCGGAAGAAAGAAGCCCATAGTCGCATTTATGACTTCTGCAGGCTTGATTTGCCTATCTTCCTATTTTCTCCCTGAAGGTAAAAGTCAGTTTATTTTTTTTCTCGATGATTTGTCTATCGGACTGAAAGTAACATTAAAACAGCTTCTGATAAGTGAATGTGCAAAATTTATTTGTCAGATGTTAAATTTGTTTAAATAAGTGTTTGTTTTTATATCTGCGTGTTTTTGTATTTAGAAAGTTTTAAAAACTAATCCTCTCCTTTCAGAACCTAGCTGGCCACGATCGACCATTCCGGTGATTGGAAAGTTCTTCATAACATGCTGCTACGGGATAATTTACGTGTTTACTTTGGAACTGCTTCCTACCGTAGTCCGCAGTTCTGCTTTAGGATTAGCAGTTTTATTCGAGGAGCTTGCATCGATCATTGCTCCTTTTATACGTGAACTGGTAAGTGAACTGATATAATTACAAGATAAAAAGAACTTTTTATATACCATGTTTTTAAATTTTCTATTGAATCATATAAACTTGACAATTCCATGTATTAAGAAATACTTTATAAAAAATTTTTTGATGAATTATCCCATCAACTTGAAAGAAAATGAAGTTAATTGGAAGTTAACTTGCATTTAACTTTTCGTTCCTGTTCCGGCCAATAGATGGCTGCACCAGTCTACAAAACAAAATTAACTGAAAATAACTGAAAATTAATTTAATTCTGCTTAAAGATGGCTAAAAGTATTTAAAAAATGCATTGTCATCGCGTTCTGAGCTATTCTAAAAGTTTCAAATGTCTAGCTAGTCAGGAAGTTAGTTAAAAATCGATTGCAAGATTTGTACTAGACAAACATACACACAAACAAACAAGAAAGCAAGTTAATAAAAGCATGGTAATAAATGTATAACTACTGCAGAGCTGGCATAGGAAATAGTACGACATAGGAAATACAACTGTGCGTAAACAAATGCTAGAAAGGAATAACCACCGCACAACTGGTTTATTAACTAATGATGTTAGAAAAGAAATTCTGCAACAGAACTGGTAGTTTTAATGATAGAAATTCTTAGATCTGATATATGGAAAGGAACGATAAAACTTTTCATGGGAAAAAGGCTATGGTTGCTCCTTTAGATTGGGTAGATCAATTTAGATAGTATCAATATTAGACAGTATATTAATTGTTCAAAAGAAGCTGCTTCTTTAGATTTGGTGGGCCAGCTGGTAGAAACTATTTCTACAGATCTGGTAAGTCTCTAGAAAGAAATGATTTGCTTGCTCCTCCCAATTGGTATGTTAATTGGAAGAAAGTAATTGTTTGCTCCTTCACATTGGTATGTTAACCTGAAGAAAGTAGTTGCGTGCTTCTTCAGATTGGTATGTAAACTTGATTAAAGTAATTTCTTGCTCCTTCGTATTGCTATATTAACTGGAAAAAAGTAATCGCTTGCTCCTTCAGATTTCTATACGGCGGCTAGTAAGGAGGAACTACTCCTTCAGAATTTGTATATCGACGGGTAGACAGGAGCTACTTCTTCAGATTTTGTTGTGCACTGTAGTTTCGTGGCCGACAACAGCCAAAATCTCAGATGAGATGTAATAAATGAGACCCGACATTGAGTTAATCAGAGGCTAAAAAGTATTTAAAAATGGAGTTCCTTTGTTAGAACTATAATATGTACAAATTATATTTACATGGACCATTAAAATTATTAACACTACATAAAGACCGGTAGGCAAAAGTGCCGACTAGCCTCCTGGTCGCAAAATAGGTAGTATCAGCCTCTCTCGCTTCTGCTCGTCTGTCCCTCCGAACTCTGGCCAGTCGTCCAGCTCCCTCTACGAGTCTCGTCCGGCAACTGGTTTCCGTCTCCCTCCGCGAGGGTTAGTTTTTCTCTCCCGGCTATCGGGCGCCTCGGGATGTCGTCTCTTTGTCGGGCTAGTAAACCTCCAATTCATTGCGAGCCTCTGAAAAAACTCCTTTGATAAATGGCATCGGCTAAGTGTTCTCTGCCGATCCCTTTTATATTGCATCGCCGGGAAAAAGGTCGGTTCGTCCTCTGCGTCACCTGAAATTAACGATTTTCCCCTAGAATAAGGTGACCAGACGTCCCGATTTTTGGAAAGAATGCACGACAAACTAGGGAACGGTGAGAGAACGGGAAGGGAATATACGGTTTTCGGCGGCCATGTGGCTATTTAGCCAGGATATGAGTTTTATATTATTTTTGCTAATTTTATAATGTTAAACTTTAATAATAACAAATAATTGTTGAGAACTGATTATCGAGAACTGCTTATCAAAGTTCGCATTGTTGATCAGTTGTTAGAATTCGAATTGTGAAACAAACCATGTTCCATACAATAATGCACTAAAAATTGTGGAATAAGCGCTGTCTTTACCAGGAACTAATGCTACGACTAAACACGTTTTTTCTAAGGTAAATAAAGTGTGGACATCAGAAAAATCACAATTAAGTGTTGAGACTTTGAAAGCCATTTTATATGTGAAATATAATTTAACAAATTCTTGTGAAAATTTTTATGGCTTTTTAAACAACGACAGCAATCTACTAAAAAAAAAATCACGCAAATGAGAAATATGCCAAAGAATAAAATAATACTATACATAATTTTTTAAAATTTATTATATTTGTAAATTGAACTTATGTTGAAATTTAAAAATACACTGCTGGCCACCCAAATTGCAACACCAAGAAAGACAAGAGATATCACAACAAACTTTATTTTGTAGATAACATGTTGACCAAGTATCAAATGATTAAATTTATAGACTTGTGTGAAGTGTGGTTCCTGCCAAAATCAGTAGCCAGAGTAGCCGCCATTGTTGGAGATCACCGCTGCCACACGCCTCGGCATTGATTCAAAGAGACTTTGGATGAGTTCTTGGGTACAACAGACCAAGCAGCTTCCACACGTTGCCAAAGTTGATCTGCTGTGGCAGCTGGGGATGGAATCTGGGTCAATCGTAGAGCAACCATGGACCACATGTTTTCTATCGGCGAAAGATCCGGAGAGCGAGGCGGCCAGGGAAGCAATTCAATCTGGCGATTGACGAAGAACCGTTGGACAATGCGTGCCACGTGTGGTCGCGCATTATCCTGTTGAAATATGGCTGTGGGCAAGCCCTGAAGGTAAGGAAGGACAACTGGCTCCAACACCTCGGAGATGTAGCGCTGGCTGTTTAAAGTACCGGCAATGCGTACTAGAAGTGTGCGAGAGTGATATCCAATATCGCCCCATACCATAATACCCGGTGCAGGACCAGTGTGGCGGTGCATAACGCAGCTGTTCAGCATCCTCTCTTCACGGTGTCTCCAGACTCGAATGCGACCATCGTGGTGTTGCAGACAGAAGCGTGACTCGTCAGTAAAGACAATTTCATTCCATTCTGCCGTCCACATCCTTCTGTCATCGCACCATTGGCGGCGGAGACGTCTGTGGTTCTGCGTCAAGGGTAGACAAAGCAATGGACGTCTTGCGGACAGACCACTCTGCTGTAAACGGCGTTGAATTGTACGCGCAGACACTGGATGATGCGTTACAGACTGCATGTGCTGTGCTATGGTTCGTGATGTGACTGAGCGATCCGTCACTGCCATGCGCACAATTTGCCTGCCATCACGTGAAGTGGTGCGTTGAGGTGGATGCGATCGAACACGCCTGTCCGTCGTACCCTCCTGCATCCAACGATCACATATCCGCATTACAGTTGTTTGGTTTCGTCCAACACGACTACCGATTTCCCTGAAAGATAATCCACAATCTCGGTAGGCCACTATCCTTCCTCTGCCGAACTCGGATACTTGATCAAAAGATGATCGCTGTTTTCGACGAGGCATAATTGATCGTTTTTTTTTTAAAAAACCACAAGAAAAACACAATTGTCGAACTTGAAATCGTCGAAATCTCCAAGCCTTAAATAGCGCTTTGAAGTGGCGCCACAGGCGCGCGTGATGTGCGTCTGCGCTGAAATTCTAATCATTTGCATATCTCACCTCCGCTAATGCATGTTGTAAATTTCATGTTATTTGCATGTTTCCTTCAGGGTGTTGCATTTACAGTGGCCAGCAGTGTATATATTACAATACTATTTTTGAAGTTCTATGAAAATTTTTGTTGCTCCATATAGACCAAATTTTTAAAATCAAGAACATCACCCCCACCCCCACCCCCGCCGGTCAGTGGTGTCCCGCTTTACAAATGTTAAAATCTGGTCACCTTACCCTAGAATGACAAAGAGCTATTATTTGGTCTTTTCAATTGGAAGCCACCTTGACCCTTGAAATGCTGGTTTTCAAGTCTCAGCATCATTCCTATTCGTGCAATATCGTCCTGAGAACGTTACGGGAGAATTGGAAAATTTTTGACATTACAGCACTCTTAGCTGGCTGAAAGGAACTGCTGCTTCTGAAATGGCATGTTAGCTGATAGTGAGAAAATGCTCCTTCAGAATTGATACCTCCGACTGGTATAAAAGAATTGCTCCTTCAGAACTTCAGAATTGATACCTCCGACTGGTATAAAAGAATTGCTCCTTCAGAACTTCAGAATTGATACCTCCGACTGGTATAAAAGAATTGCTCCTTCAGAACTTCAGAATGTTGATTTGTAGAAATGGTAAGTCAAACTGCTTGAGAAAAATTACATACTAGAACTGTGGCTCTTGTACAAGACTTGATTTTGCATGTGATTAATCAGTTGAAACAGACTAGCATCTATCTCTTATTCACGGAGCTGTCATAGATGATTTTCGAGCCTGTTTAGTGTTCTCTCTTCAGCTTGACATGTAAAGTAAATTTTTAAGAAGCTGAAAGCTATGCTAAGGAGTTGAATACAGAATTTGAATTTAACAGAATTCGATACATTTTGACTATGGACTTTTACAAAATTGCTGCTCACGAGTAAGATGCATAATTATTTAGTAAAGTTTTGTTTCAGAAAGCATTCAGAATTGAGCAAGTGATTTATTTAGCTTTTGGGTTTACCATTCAACCATTCTTCATCACCCTTCAACCCTGGACTTGGCAGTTGTTCAATCCTTTGAGTGGACTGTATGTTCCAATCGAAATATATTAAAATGACTTAGAGGTTTTTCTAAAAATGAAATTTAACTACTTGATACTTCCGACATGAAGACAGTCGAACTGGCGACCAATCACATCCAGTTCTTGAAGCTAAACTCAGTTTAAACGGACAAATTTAACCTTGAAGACCACGTGAGGGTTACAGTGAAAAACGAAGTTTTAAGTCAGGCGTCAATAGCAGTTGTTCCATAATTTTCCGAACTTTAAAACAGGACTAGTTGTTGTTCTTTCTCTTCGATTAAAACGCTGCCTTGTCGATCGCATTTTCAGTTTCGTTACTTATATTTCCAAACACAGACTTGGCTAACATCACTTCTAGAATAACACATATTGCACCAAGGGCAAGAAATGAAAATATAGATGTACCGCCCCCTCCATGTTGGCTTTACAGAAAAAAAAATCAAGCGCCAGCTAATCCAATAAATTAGCACCACTAAATATGCATGTTTCAAGAAATCTTCTGTCGCTAGTGAGATACTTACCAACATCGCTGATTCTCGGAAAACTATTATAATTCCTACGGTCAGGAAAACAAAATTATGAGCTCAACCATGTCGGTTGGAGATATCCTCTCCCGCAAGCGAGATAGCTTCACTTGGCAAAACTGCAGATAGTCTTCGGATACTTGAAGATGGAAAATGAGATGGGAGTTTGACTTGGTCTTTGGTATAAAACATTGACTCTCAAATTTACTTTTCTGGATCCATATAAGTCAAAGAAGAAAAACAAAAGGATTTTTTTTTTTAAAATTTCGTTAGTTTTTTTTTCCAGCTTAAAGTATCAAACTGAGAACATACAATATCAGAAAAGCTCGCTGCTAGAGATTCAGCATGCAATATCAGAACAGAAAGAGGACATGAATATCATTTTAAATGAGAGCACTCATTCTCTAGATAGAATGCAATAATTCGTAGAGGAGCGGTATAATCTAGCCACATGTAAGCGTGCTACTCCATGACGTCAGTAGCCTATGCCTGAGTGATTAGATGAACTGTACGAGGAAGAGTAGGGTTAAGGACCGCACTGTTCCTCTTACAGCTTAATATGACGTCCCTTTGCCCAGAGCTGGAGCAAATAAGAGGGTAGGAAACAATTGGCACACGAGACAGTGGTAGAATAATTATTCAAAGGACAGGGAAATATTAAGCATATGAATTCCAAGTCGTCGATCCAGTTGGTTCGATAGATCACATATGTTATTGTTGTTGCTTATACCTCCTGACCGGAATCTATTCCAGACCAGGTCCATATAGGCTTACGGGCTGAGGGGTGCGGCTCAGCTTCATAATGGCACCACAGGGGACACAAGAGTCCGACTTAGCCAGTTGCCACCGCAATTTTGACCGAGGAACCCCCAGGGGTGACATCTGGGGGGTACCTTTCCCTCCCACTGACCTCAAAGATGGACTTTCCGTCTACGGATTTAACATGGCCATGTGCAGCCGAAACACGAAGGTATTTAATGGCACTTGTCGGGATTCGATCCGAGCACCCCCAGTACCGAAAGCCAACACGCTACCACTAGTCTACCTCTGGTCCCTAGATCACATATCCGGAACCAAAAGGATGCATCCTCGTTTTTCCTAGATTTAAGTTATTTTTTTTGAATGAGCAATTTTTCCAGTTCGATATCTGATGTAATTTTCTACTCTTGGTTTAGGGAAACGCTACACAGCCTTACGTGCCATTCGTCTTGTTCGGTGTTATGGCGACAGTAAGTGGTTTGCTGACTCTCATGCTTCCCGAAACCTCTGGTCAGAGAGTACCAGACACATTAAAAGAGGCTTCATCCATAGCAAGGTAAGTCATACTTTTGCTTGATAACTTTGTAAGTTTCGTCAATTTTAAAAGTCTCTTGTTTCTCTATCAATACAATGTTAACACTTCCATTCTGCATTATCTAGTGATTTTGTGTGATGCAGGATTACTCCTGAATTGGTTGAATTGGCGTCTTCCTTTTTCAATAGGCGGATGATATTGGCGTGGGAACTCACCATTTGGCGATTGAACGAATTTATTTATTTATTATTTTTTTAAACTCCCTTTCTCTCTCGCTCTATAAAATGGGCACGATGAGGAACGATTAATCTCCGCATTAAGTTATGGGAAATTTTCCATTATTTATTTTTTAACGCAGGATTACGTTCCTCCATAACGGTCCTCCGAAAAGGAAAATTTCAGACGCTAAAACCGTCCGTCTATACCTAGCGACTTATAATTTTGGCAGCGCGCCAAACCCAGTCTGTATCGCTTGGACAAGCTGTAAACAGTTAAACAGAAAAGTACCAAAATGTGTCAAAATTTTGACATACATATATGTATGTATATACATACGTACATATATATAGATACATATATACTTAGCACATACATACATACAGAAGAGGTAAGCAACGATAAGTAATCCTACGTTAATATCCCGCAGTAGTTTCGTTAGAAGAGACTACCTGAATTTTTTTTTTTTCATCTGATCGCTTAGTGCAGTGCGTGTGTTTTTCAATTTTTTTTCAAAATTTAAATTTTTCTGAAAATTACTTTTAAATTGTAGCGAGTTACATCGATAGTTTAATATCTTGTAAATAATTTAACTATCAAAAATTTCAAAATTTGAAAACTACGCCCTTATTATTTAACTATTTATTTTCATCTGAAAAGAAAACAGATTTTAGAACTATGCCTTACCCTAATTTGTCTTTAAAAAACGCCGTTCAGAAAACCAGCTATAGCTGGAGGTAAAGATCGAAGAATTGTTGGGTCGACTGACGAGCCGCTTTCACGTGTCCAATTTAGATTGGAATGAGGCTTTGCGAAAAATTTGTAAAAGTTGTCACAGAATTGAAAGTCTTTTATTTAAAACATGTAAATAAAATACCCCACAGTTTGAATTACGATACGTACTTAGAGAATCATTTTTTTTTGGACATGCTTTTTTGCATAATTTTCAAAATATTAGCAAAGTAGTCGGTGAAAAATTTTGTAATTTTATTTTTGACACAACCAAAGCCTGCAATATTTATTGTTATTTGATTTTGCGCTTTCTTTTCTACTTCCTTATTTAAAAAAAGTACTTTAATTCTATTCTGTTTCCACAGGGGAGACAAAGATCAAAATACTAAGAAAAATTATTCAAGTACTGAATCAAAAGTAAAGAAAGCAGAAGATATTCCTTCTAAATACTAAATTTCTTCTTTTTTTAACTGTATAAATTTATTAAAATGTTCTAAGGGCCTGCGATGAAGATGTTATGTTCTGTTTATATGTAAGTATTATTTTGGTGTATACATATATTATCAGATTTTTAGTTTTTGAATAAATTTCTTTGATATTTACGTTTTCGGTAGTTCTTTTTTTTCTGACGTTTCCTCGGAGATTCAAATTTTGGAGTTTCCTCACCCTTTGCTTCTCTGCGTATTCTTTTTACACTGGACATTGATATCCCGGTCATTTCACTAGCTCTCTTTAGGGATTGCGAAAGTGGAACAATAACATTTCCTTCTAGTGCTTCTTTATCGCACAATTTAATTACATTGTGTATTATACGTTTACAATCACTACGGAACGGCTTATTCCGAGCAGTTGTGTTGGGTAAAGGATCCATTAATTTTAATATAATAATCAAAATAACAGACGAGGAAAGCTAGCAAGCGCAGTTAGTAACCGATTCTAAAGAATGTCGAGAGACTACGAGACTTTTCCCCCTCCTTGCTCAGCAGCCTTACCTACAGCGTGAATAGAATCGTCTTGGCACTATGCCAACCGTGGTTCTTCGTACTGTGGTCGGACTGTAATTGATTTATTTAGCCGAAACAAATTCATTCTGAAACTACAATTATGCAAGTTTTATCTGGCAACAGCGAAAAATCTTCCTGTTACGAAATCGCCGCTAGCACTGTAAATCGAAATGGCGCCGTCCATGCAGGAGAAAGCATACTGTGTTTTGGAGTACGCCAAAACATCTTCGTTTATCGTTCCCTCAGTTGGAGGAAGCGGTTCCCGGCTCCATTCTGCAGCAAGACGGTGCTCCACCACATTGGCATAAAAACGTACGTCAGTACTTGAACGATAGTCTACCCCATTCCTGGATTGGCCGTCCTGGGTCAGACGATATACCATTGCTTTGTTGGCCACCGAGATCACCAAATCTAACCCCTTGTGATTTTTTTTCCCATGGGGTTTTGTTAAAGACAAAGTGTTCGTGCCTCCATTTCCGAGGGAGTTACAGCAACTGAAGCAGCGGATAACTGAAGTGCTCGAATCATTAACAAAGGATATTCTACCACGAGTGTGGCAGGAACTGGAATACAGCATAGATATTTGTCGTTTCACCGGAGGGCACACATAGAACGTCTATAGAAACTTGAGTAACTATAGTTTCACTGTAAATTTGATTTATCAAAATAAAGTAATTACAGTGTTCACAGGTATGCTTTCTTTTTGTCCCATTCAATCTGAAACACCCTGTATATATATACATACAGATATATATATATATATATATATATATATATATATATATATATATATATATATATATATATATATATATATATATATATATATATATATATATATATATATATATGTGTGTGTGTGTGTGTGTGTGTGTGTGTCTACATACACACACACATATCAATATATATACACACACTATACCTATATATATACACACACACACACACACACAGACAGACAAAAAAAAAAGGAAAGAGAGAGACTTAAAATTGGAGTGCGTCTTATGGTCCGAAGGTAACATTAAAATAAAATGAATATTTTATTAAATATACTCACCAGCAACAGTTCGGGAGGGTTTTCCAATTGTCAGTAGACACCATGAGCTGGTCCGGTGAACATCACGGTTTCGTTATTGTGGCGTACCAGAAACGTGTCCAACTGGCGTGGTATCCGAGTGGTAAAAAAAAATAGCAGGCCAGATGTAACAAACTTAAAAAGTGTTTATTTACAAAACGTAACAAGTAAGAGATTGGTACTAGCAGGTTACAGCATCACCAGACTGGTGCGAAAGATTTTAATAGCCCCAAATTCAGTCTTTCGGGGAGCAGAAATGTGCACAGCCGCTCTAGCCCAGATGTTGCAGGATCTCTTGAAATAGAGTCTCGCATATATACTCTGCTTGAAGTCTTCGCCGGTGGCGGCCGTCTTCTTAGAAATTGCGTGATTCCCAGAGGGGGAAATCGAGGAATTTCGTGCACGATGACAATCCTGGATCCTGGTGGCATTTTTATCTATATATATAAAACACTTTCGTGACTGACTGACTGACATACATCGCGCAGACCAAACCGCTGGACCTAAAGGGCTGAAATTTTGCATGGCGATTCTTCTTATAGTGTAGGGGTGCACTAGGAAAGATTTTGGAAAAATTCTTCTTAGATATTTTACAATTCAATTTTTAAGATGTTTTTGTAACTTTTTTAAAGTTTATATTTAAAATAATAATTTGAGGATTATAAAATTTATATCACCAGAAAGATCATGAAAATTCTTTTAAAACGAGATCTTTTTCGAATCTTTACCCCCATTTTCTGATTTTTGGTGAATTTTTAAAGATTAATTTTTAGAATTTAATTTATTGAAAGCTGATCACGTGATTTCTTTTTGTGGTACTGTAAATTAATTTATCGTCACGTGCATAACAACTAAATGGACAAAAAAATATTTTTTTTCTTGCTAATGCGGCAGACGAGTGGGCATTATCCAAAAAAATATTAAAATTCAGTAAAAGATATTATGTTCCTCAAACTGTACTATATTAACTGCACTATATTCTTTAGTATGTCCTATTACATTTAATTTGAATATTTTCTTCTACATTATTTCGTCTATAAAAATATTCCTTACGATTTTTTATTTACGGCTGATCCGAGATCTGACGTTAAAAGATTGAACTTGTGGGATTAGCCCTCAGAAACCAGGAATGTTGGAATTCGGCAGTGAAACCGCATGTGATAGCCTTTTAACCCCCCACAGAGTTTTAGAATGCAGTGGGAACGCATGGAGGTGTTTTTTAATCCTGCAACCGTGGAGGGGCTCTTCGCAGGTCGTGAGAACCCACGCGATTCATGCGTGACGTCACATTATCGATGCGTTTTTCAAAAATGATTCTGTAACATCCACACAGAGGACATTTAGGACACGCTTTGGCCTCTATGCAAATGATGCCGTTCCTAATCGAAAAACAGTCCCGCGATAGGTTTGAAACGTAATAGCAAGGGGGGGGGGGGGCGTCTGCATTACCAAGGAAACTAAGTGGTCGTCCTCGGATCATTGGAACACCTGGAAATGTGCAACGAACCCGTGAGTCCGCTACTCGTGAGGAAGTTGCCGCCATTCCCCCAGAGATGACCAACAGAGTGACGGAATACTTCGGTCATCCGAAAGTCAAAAAGAACAAAGGTTACAATAAAACCACAGTGATGTAAGTAACATAAAGTATGTTTCTGAAAATGACAAGAAAATTGAAAGTTAGACAGTGTACTGAACTAATTATTACTGAACTACATTGGTTTGAAAAAAAATCTGTCGAATTTTTTTGTCGAAGAGAAGAATACCTCACCCTCGAAGCCAAATTACGCCAACGCGTCAGAAAAATGGTGTCCTCTCTGGTCGCGGCGGAGTGTTGCTCTACGTAGCCTAGCACTACATCCAATGCAGCCGCGGCGTCTGAGTGGGATACCCCCTGCTCGCTGTCACTGTCTGCTTCACCTTCACTCTCGTCCGACACGTTGACAGGTTCTTTCAAAACCGTTTCAACAATCAACTGATCGTCTAAAATCTTACACTCTCCTGACCGAACAACTTACACTACTGTACTGGTACTAGGCAGCGTTCCGCTCTCTTATCACCCATTTCGACACAAGATTTGGTTATGTTTAGACGGACCTTATAAAATAAACTGTGTAATCACGCGTAATCTATACTAATAAAGAGACAAGTGGATGTCGAGAGATCACGTCACCGTAACTCATCCGGGCGGGCACCGATCCTCGAAAAAAAATGGCCGACAAATATACAGGAAACGATGTAATTTTTTTTCTCATGAAAGTACATAAATGTTACATATTTGGAAAGAGCTTCGAAAACTGATAATTTTTTCTGCGTACACTTATTCTGTTAATTCAATAGTTTTAGAGATATTTTCATTCTAAAATCACTCATTGCTGAGAAACCAAATCATATGGTGCAGTGGTGCTGCCATCTGTCGGCAGCGACGGGAATGAAAATTGAAAGGAATTTATTCACTTGAATTTAATACATTTGTAGGCTTTTTTTTCTTTTGTGGGGCCCGAAGTACATAAATATGTTACACGGATGGCTTGAGCGTAGCTAGGCGAAGCCCGAGCCTAGCCGGGCGAATCCCGGCTAGTATGTAATATTTGAGGCGGTGAAAGGCAAAGGGGTGTAAGTCAAAAGAGTTTAACTGCAAAATCTACAAAACATTCCACTATAAATTGAACAAATTATAATTCATAACAATTATTACAATACTGCAAATAATAACTTTTTACAATTCCGCTATAAATTGAACATGGAGATTATTTATTTGCCCTCAAATGAAAAAAGTTGAAAATGTGACTTACACTACTTTGCCTTTCAACGCCTCATTTATGTAATCACGTTTCATTATGCAATTTAAGTATATTTTAAGAATGATTTCGCTTAATCCGAAAAATTCGTTAATCCGAAAAGGGTCTGGTCCCAATCAATTCGGATTATCGGGACTACTGTATTTTCAAAACCTTGCAGGAAAAATACTAGATTATAAAAACTTTTCGAAATTATAAAGCTTTTTCCTGTAAATTGTTTCGTTCGTTTTTTTTCCACCTTTTTGAAATGTGGGAGTCTATTCCGCCGCACCCGATATATTCTTTTGTGTATGATACACATGTATTATAAAGTTACAATTTTTTATTTACAAGTTAATGGATCAGTTTTCTCTGAATTACGCAGAGCAGTGATTTATAACAAGTTGAATAAAATGTGTTAACAATGTAAAACACATTTGCACAATATACGTAAAAAGGTATATGAAATATTTTTTCAGAATTTATTTCAAAGTTGGAATTAATTTTTCTTGTATACAGGGCTGCTAACTAAATTTAACGCAAAATATTTTAACAAAACAATCCTTTAACGTATTTCAGAAACAATTACGTTACCAGCAAAACATGCTCAACAAGATTGTTGGTTGCCTAGTTTTAGAGCTTTGCCTTTTTTCTTTTGCCGACACATGCAGCTGAAATCGGTGTTTTATGTATGTAAAAATGATATTCAGACATTCGGTCATTATGAGTTAAAATGTAAAGTTTATAGTAATAATTTTGAATGAAGAGTGAAAGACACTTTAGAACAGGGATACTCGTATATCCCTTATATCCTGAACCCATCATTGTATTGTAATATTTTTGACTTCACCCACAAAATAATTTAATATCATCCAGAAGGTTTCAAACTTATTTTTCCGTCTACAATTATTCTCGATAGATGGCGCCACTACTTTTTTCACCATGTGGTTGATCGGCAGTTCTATGATTATTCTAAATTTCCACATGATCGAAGGAGACATCGAAAAGTCCATGTTTAATAATTTAGACAGTACGGTTGAAGGAGGGACTCATATTTCTTAGGGAAAACTAATTTGGTTTATTTTATTTTGTTTAATGTTTCCCCGGGTTCGATTTCTGTATTTGTATCAGTTGCTTTGATGGTATTGGCGCATGGTATATTACGATGCTTTGGCGCAATTGTTAGAAATTGCGCCAAACTGATGAGAAAAAGACATTTTAAATATCAATATAGCAAGAAACTTTCGCAAAGGGTGTTTCTGAAAAGGAAATAGGATACATTTAAAGGAAGTTGTAAAATTACTTTTAAGTGTCTTAGATTATGTGAGAGGAAAATTAGTTTTAAACGCAATTTAAAGAACATTTAAAAAAAAATACATAATTTTTATAAAAATGTTCAATATTTTAACGGCTTTTAGATTTTTTTTAAAGTAAAATCTAGCTACATTCAAAATTAAAAAAAAAAACAACAACCAAACTATAACATATTTTAAGAAATTTTCTTTATACTATTTTTTATTTATAAATATTTTCCAAATTAATTAATTCTGAATTATTAAGGTGACTTAAATATTTTTTTAGTTTTAAGGGTTATTTTTTGAAATTGCTAAAATACATTAAATTTTCTTATTTTTTTGAATTATTATTTTTTGTTAAAGCTTTCTTTTTGTTAAAATTGTATTTTAAAACGTTTCCCAAGAGCCGTTAAAACCTTGAAAAGTATCATTCATTTTTTAAAAATATTCTAAAAGCTGTTAAAATTAGTTTTAAAATTTATTTAAATGTATTCGAATTCCTTAAAAGCTTCCAAGGCTTTCTAAATCTCACAGAAAATCGCTTTTACGTTAAATTTCATGTTAATCGCATTTAGCAAAAGCTTTTATTTTAAGAAGTTCACTTTTTGACCGTTTTTCCAAAAACAAAGTCAACGTAGCAAATTAAGATGATAAACACTGACATCCAAACCGAATCGTCCGAGTTTATCAGTAAGACTGATTTATAAATTAGACAAAAATGCCACCTTTGAAATTCTTATCTCTTTGTCAGTGATTTCGTAGTTTCCGTGTCTCGAATAGCAGCTGTATCGTACCTTAATTTGACAATTCAACTTCTTTCACATCTACCCTATTTCTGTGCTGCAAGAATTTAAAGGTTACACTGTACAACATGAGAAATGTCCTTCAGATGAAAATGCGTGTTTCTTGTATATTTTTATGGCTGAAAATAACGAATCTGTAATTATTGCTTGTTTACCGCGCACCATTTTCCCCAAAATCCGCCTATTAGCAATGGCAAATCAAAATAAGTTTACTTAGAAGACGACAAAACCATTTTGTAGACTATTTCGCGCAGAGAGAAGACATTGTACATTGCTGTGATGTGAATGGCGTATTTCAGGCATTGGGATTTGAACATAATCCGACAGAGTGATTGACTCGTCCAAACGTAGTCTCATAGCAGTGCTCCCCCATATAGGCAATGTTTGTCCGTCTGTTCCTGTAGCATATTCTACAAATACAAAGGAAACTTACGAAGTTATGAGTGCTATACAGAAGTTAATGGAGTACACTTCATTCAAATGGCACATTTGCGGAGATTTGAAAGTCATTGGGATATTAACAGGCATGCAAGAGGGATACACTAAATTATGCTGCTTTCTCTGCAAATGGGAGAGCCGTGACAGAAAAAATCACTACATCCGTAAACAGTGGTCTCCAAGCAAAAAACGTCATTTAGAACGCCAGTAGAAGGGGTGAGGGTCATTGGCCGGTTCTAAAGGGCGGCCCATTATAGGGACGTGGCCCATTATAGGTGCATTTACCTTACGCTAGCTGAATATTGCTGGTCTGTTATCAGGGACACACCAACAGATGTCTACAAGAGGAAACGGCCCCAAAAAATCATTTTAGTGTTTGTGTTTTCTATAATAAAGCCTCTGTTAGATTTCTCTTTAACCAATTTGCATAAATATGAGAAGTGGATCTCCTACAAAAACGGCACGGGATGGACCATTTTGGTTTTGATATATGAATCGAGCATCTTTTGTTTATACAGAATCACGTAGTTTCATCTGAAGGACAGAAAAAAAAAAGTTCAAATTTGTTGTACAGTGTTATCCATCCATTGCAGTATTTTTCAGCACCTTTTAATATAGGATTACGTTCTTCCATAACGGTCCGCGGTAAAGCAAAATTTCAGACGTTAAAACCGTCGTTGTGAGTTATAAATCGAGAGTGACAGAATATTATTTCTAAAAGGTGTTTTTTTTTGTTTTATCCCTTTTCCTCCCTTCATACATAACCAAAATCGATAAATTGAGGTACCATTTTAAAGATTAAGATATTTTTGTGAGAACTGTTAATTTAGAATTACACAATTTTTCTTCCCATAGATGGCAACGATAAACGTTAATAACCCGCGTTAATTTCGTTAAAAAAGACTACCTGAAATTTTTTTAATTCAATTTTATTTTTTATATCTTGCAGCACTCTTGAACCCATAGTTAAATTTCGGCGGCACACTTAAATTATGATGGTATTTACTATATGAGGCGTTGAAAGGCAAAGTGGTGTAAGTCACATTTTCAACTTTTTTCATTTGAGGGCAAATATGTAATCTCCATGTTTAATTTATAGTGGAATTGTAAATAGTTATTATTTGCAGTATTGTAATAATTGTTATGAATTATAATTTGTTCAATTTATGGTGGAATTTTTTGTAGTTTTTGCATTTAAACTCTGTTGACTTACACCACTTGACTTACTGACTTACACCACTTTGCCTTTCACCGCCTCATATTATGGATGCGTTTATTTTACCAATGACATACAACGGAACCTCGATTTATCGTTTTTCCAGGGACCGATTGCACTGAACGATAAATGCGAGAAGACTATGGATGCGAGAACAAGACAAAGAACTATTATCGTCGGGACTAGATGACGTAAACGACACATACGGGAAAACGATGATTCGGGGAACGATCGATCGAGATTTCAATGTACTAGTATAATAAATTAAAGAGGTTTTAATTTTGACAAATACACTTATTGTGCTTTGGACTTCTTTCGAAAATAAATTAATAAATGATCTTTAAGACGTTTCGCGGCACATCTAAGATTCTTTCACAGCACATTGGTAGAAAATCCCTGGTTTGTCGGGTAGAAATGTTAGTATTCTCCATTTCATTCAATTTAAATTTGTCTTGTGTGTCATTTTATTATTATAATTATTATTATTGGACTGACGGAAAAAAATTGAGATAGTCTAAAGAAACTACCGCGGGTTATTAACGTAGGATTACTTATCGTTGCTTATCTTTTTGTATGTATATATGTATGCATGTATTATGTATATATGTATGTATATATGTACAAGACACCTTGTATATATATAAATATATATATATATATATATATATATATATATATATATATATATATATATATATATATATATATATATATATATATATATATATATATATATATATATATATATATATACAAGGTGCGCCCATAAAGTAACCGGACATTTTTTTATAAATAAAAAAAATACTACTCACCTTCAAATAAATTTATCTCCTTCAAAATAATCGCCAAAGGAGTCTATACAATTTTTCCAACGTTTCTTCGAGTCATCGAAACACTGTTTATAGGCATTGGAACTAACCGTTCGCAAAATATATATATATATATATGTGTGTGTGTCTAAATATATATATATATATATATATATATATATATATATATATATATATATATATATATATATATATATATTTCTAACGAAGCTACCGCGAGATATTAACGTAAGATTACTTATAGTTGCTTACCACTTTTGTATGTATATATGTATGTACAGTCGAACACCGTTATAGCGAACCCGGTATATAACTAACGAAAATTTTGGTCCCGCCGTTTTCCTATTGTATTTAATGCTATTTTATCCTTTTATAGCAAACCTCCGAAATCTGAAGAATCGGCTATAACGAACATTTTTTTCAGTCGACAACTGAATTTTTTTTTTATTTTTAAACTTTTTAAGAATGTTGAAGAAGAAGATGATGAAGATTTACCCATCGCGATGTGGATAGAAAAGCGCACAATTTCATCATTCTCGGATTGTAGCGTGCACTTGTTCGAAACATGTGATGTGGAAGTCATTATATGTGAAAATCCGACTGATGAAGATATTGTGGAAGAAATTAAAATGAATCATTCTGAAATCGAAGATTCTGCTGATGAAGAGGATCACATAAATGACGAAATCTCCACCATCTCAGATGCTACAGGAGCGATGAGTGTAATTATGTTTTTTTCAACACAAGCAGTGGAAGAAAGAGTGTTGGCGTCATTCGATGTACTGGAGAAATAAATTCATAAAATATTTTTGAAATAGGCATCCCGTTAGCAGAAGATTACCGATTATTTCTGTATCAAAACAGTGAGCAACTATTAAAGATAAAATCAATTTATTTCCATTTGTCTTCATTTTTAGTTAATTTAATTAGTATTGTGTCAGTTCAATGTAATCGATTTTAGTCAATTTAATTCATTAATGTTAATTTTTAATAGATTTTATCATTCTTTCAATACATCATTATTGAATATACATAGCAACTAATGAGTTATACATTTTGTGAACATTTTTCTAAACGGTTCGGATATAGCGAACCACCGGATATAGCGAACAAAACCTTTGGTCCCTTAAAGTTCGTTATAACGGGGTTCGACTGTATGTGTTTCGTATATATGTATCTATATATATGTACGTATGTATATATATATATATATATATATATATATTTAACGAAACTACCGCCGGGCATTAACGTAGGATTACTTATCATTGTCCCCCTCTTATGTATGTATGTATATATGTATCTATATATATGTACATATATATATATATATATATATATATATATATATATATATATATATATATATATATATATATATGTGTGTGTGTGTGTGTGTGTGTGTGTGTGTGTGTGTCAGTCAAAATTTTGATGCATTTTGGTTCTTTTTTGTTTAACTGTTTACTTCTTGCCCAAGCGATACAGGCTGGGTTTGACACGCTGCCAAAATTATAACTCGCGACGCAGGTCATCTGAAATTTTGCTTTCTGGAAGACCGTTATGGAGGAACGTAATCCTGCGTTAAAAAGTGATCTGCCATGGGAGAATAGCGACAAATGCTCAAAAGGTGTCATGAAACGTTACTCCTGTTTTCCCGAAACTAGTTGTAATCTCTAAATATTACCGCACACTTTGGAAGCCATTTTATTTTCAATTTTTTTTTCCTGAACATTCTTTAGGGTTTGGTAAGATCAGATTTCCCTGCCGGAATTTCATTCACTTTCCAGCAAAATCCGACCACCAAAAGCTCCTAATTTCTCCGCCAAATGTTTCTAATAGCGCGCCAGATCGAGATCTCGCTGTTACCTTCTTCAGCTATTCTTAGTTCCTTGGCTTAGGTAATCTCCCGTTTTATCTCCAGAACTACATTTGTCAAAGGTTTAAAGCAACCGACATGTAAAGACACTTGTTTGAAGTTCCTTACAGAAGATTTGCATTACATTTTGTTTTTATTTCTTTGCAATAAGATGCTATAGTTATTTACTTTAACAAATTCGCATTTTCAAGTGCGTCGAAATTTACTGAAAAGAAAAAGTAATAAAGCAATATTTTCAATGTCTTGGCGATGTTTGACAGTGGAAGAAAAATAACAAATTTAAACAATAACATCTTGGTCCATTCTTAAAATCATGTATTTGCCTGAGTTCGGAACATTTCTTTTCAAAAATATAGGTACAGTCTAACCCCGTTATAACGAACTTCAAGGGACCAAAGGCTTTGTTGGCTATATCCGGTGGTTCGCCATATCCGAACCGTTAATAAAAATGTTAGAGTTCACAAAATATATGACTCATTAGTTACTATGTGTATTCAATAATGGTGTATTAAAAAATGATAAAATCTGTTAAAAATGATCCTTAATGAATTAAATTGACCAAAATCGAATACATTAAACTGACACAATACTAATTAAATTAACTAAAAATGAAGACAAATGGAAATAAATTCATTTTACCTTGCTCACTGTTTTGATACAGAAATAATCGGTAATCTTCTGTTGACGTGATGCCGATTTCAAAAGCATTATATGAACTTCTTCGTCCAATACATCGATTGACTTCAACACTCCTTCTTCCACTGTTTGTGTGAACAAACACTTATTAATTACACGCATCGCTGCTGTAGCATCTGAGATGGTGGAGATTTCGTCACTCATGTGCTCTTCATCAGCATCAGATGCAGAATCTTCGATTTCAGAATGATTCATTTTAATTTCTTCCAAAATATCTTCATCAGTCGGATTTTCACATGTAATGACTTCATCATCACTTGTTTCGGACAATTGCATGTCACAATCTCAGAACGATGAAATTTTATGCTTTTCTATCCACATCGCAGTGAGTAAATCTTCATCTTCTCCTTCTTCAACATTCGTTGTATCTTCAGCATTCTTAAAAAGTTTAAAATTTTTTAAAAATTCAGTAGTCGATTGAAAAAATGGTTCGTTATAGCCAATTCTTAAGATTTCGGAGATTCGCTATAAAAGGATAAATTAACATTAAATACAATAGGAAAACGGTAGGACCAAAATTTTCGTTCGTTATATACCGGGTTCGCTATAACGGGGTTTGACTGTATTCCTCGACTTACGACCGAAATTTTTAAATAAATAAATAATAAAATTTTTTTTCTCTAAAATACTGTTCCTTTAATGTACAGTACATACCTATATGCATTACATGAATATTAAAAAATATGATGCAATATTCTGCAATTCTGCAAAAATTTATGACGCCATAATAAAAATGTATGATGCAATAGTTTCGACATCCACACGATAAATCAAATAAACCTTCATTGGCTTCAGAAATGTTTTCAGCCTTTCATTATATTAATAAAGAACAACAACATTTAGAAGCAATGGATTCAAATGTAAAAAGATTCACAAGCGTAAATCGTCGTATTCGGGAAATCTGGCTTGCTACCAGACAATATACAAGGAAAAGAAGACGCAAACTGTTCAAACCGGCTTGGAAACTGTTAAAAAAACTTGCAACATATCTGCAGTCGCTGATTGCAGATATATTGCAACGTATCGCAAATTCTGAACCGATGGATTGTACTAACATAATAAGTAGTGATGACGAAGAATAATTTATGTCTTCTAAATACAACGTATTTTAAATTTCGCATGAAAGTAAAAAATATTTGTATGCGCATATGCAAAAAAAAAAAAAAAATTTTTTTAAACTCGACTTACGACCAATGTCTCGGTCCCTATTTTGGTCGTAAGTCGAGGAATATCTGAATACAGTACTAATCTATATATATAAAACATTTCCGTAACTGACTCATTCATTCACTGACTGACTGACTGACTGACATACAACGCACAGACCAAACCGCTGGACCTAAAGGGCTGAAATTTTGCATGGCGATTCTTCTAATAGTGTAGGGGTGCACTAAGAAAGATTTTTGAAAAATTCTTCTTAGATTTTTTTAAATTAAATTTTTAAGCTGTTTTTTAAACTTTTTTTACGTTTGCATTTAAAATAATACATTGAGGGTTATAAAATTTATATCACGAGAAAGATCCTAAAAATTCCTTCAAAATGAAATTTTTTTCGAATTTTTACCTCCATTTCCTGATTTTTGGTGAATTTTTAAAGATTAATGTTTAGAATTTAATTTATTAAATGCTGATCACGTGATTTCTTTTTCTGGTACTTTCAATAAATTTATCGTCACGTACGTAACAACTAAATAGACAAAAAAAAAACATTTTTTCTTTCTAATGCAGCAGACGATTGGATATTATCCAAAAAAAATAAATATTCCTTATGATTTTTTTATAAATATATATATATATAAATATTTTTTTACATCAATTGTATGCATTGATCGTCGCATTTATTATAAATATATATATTTATTGTTTTGGCATTAATTGGATACATTGACCGTTGTATTTAATTTGAATGTACTCCGTAGCGAAGCGCGGGTTTTCAGCTAGTTATATACATATATTTTTAGTTCAAATGGGATATAAAGTCACGAAACCAAATATAAAAATTTCATAACATTTTAAAATAGAGGAAATTTTTTATAAATTTTTAGCACAATTGAGTGTTTACGCCAGAGGCCTTACACTCAATTAAACTGAATATATTTTAATTTCCTTTATACTACACTCATGCCCATAACTTAAGGATAATTCATATTCACACGGAAATGGAACTCTAAAGTAAAAATTTCACCTATAGAGTTATCACACACATCTTCAAGAATAATATGCAAATTACAGGAAGCCACCAGATGACGCCGATAGTACGTCACAATGACGAGAGTGTAAGAGAGGGGTATATAAGGAATGGTGGCAAAGAAGTAAAATTGTTCGCAAGCGTTCTGCAAGCCGCTCAGTGCCATAACCAAATAGTTATGACACAGAGGACGCATGTGGAGGATTTTTTACGTGGTAGAATTATCAGCCGCCTGGAATGTTGGAGTATTCAGATGGAAGTATCCGAGGAACTTGGAATTGCCCAAAGTGTCATCTCTAGGCTTTGGCAACGATTCCAAGATGAGGGAAATGTCAGTAGACGTTACAATACAGGTCGCCCCCGAGTTTCAACGCCGAATGAAGACCGGTATTTGGCAGTAACTGCCAAAAGAAGCAGACGGAGCACAGCATACGACCTGTCTCGTCAGCTATCTGCATCCACGGGTACCACAGTTTCAAGGCAAACCGTGTACAGACGTTTGGGAAATATTGGTCTATATGCTCGCGGACCTGTCAGATGTGTTCCGCTCACGGCAAGTCACTGTCGGTAGCGATTAGCCTGGAGTAGAAAAACATGCAAGGTGGACATCGTCACAGTGGGCTTGTGTGATGTTTTCCGACGAGTCCAGGCTTAGCTTGCAGTCTGATTCACGTCGGACTTTCATATGGAGAACGCCAGGTACCCGTTACCACCAAGACAACATCCTTGAACGACACCGTTACGGTGGTGCGGGATTGCTCGTTTGGGTTGGAATTATACTGGGCTCCAGAACAGATCAGCATGTTCAAATCGGAACCATGAACGGCGACATTTATCGGGACATCATTCTGGAACAACATGTACGTTTGTTGAGGGGTGCCATGGGCGCAGAATTTGTGTTTATGGATGACAATGCCCGTCCTCACCGAGCAAACATCGTAAACGGATGCCTTCAATCTGAGGATATCCCCCGTATGGAAAGGCCAGCATGCTCACCTGTTTTGAATTCGATAGAGCATGTATGGGACATGCTTGTCCGACGAGTTGCAGCCCGTCAACCACCTCCTGCATGTGTACCGAAACTTGGGAGAGCATTGCTTGCTGAGTGGAGTAATATTCCCCAAGATCAGCTCGATAATTTGACAGTCAGCATGCCTAAGTGTTGTACGGACGGTATTTCATCGCATGGGAGACATACAATGTAAGGCACCAACCATGCAATATTAAGGTTTTATAAATAGATATTTTTTACAATTGCTCCAGGGAGCAAAAATCGTAGTTTTTATGAATGGTATCATACATACACCATCTTTTTTGTTCTTTATCTTATTGTTTAATAAATGGGCTTCATGAATAAGTCACGTTTGTTTTGTTTCTGAACCTTTATTTGCCGGAGCTGGCATTATCCTTAATTTATGGACATGAGTGTATATACTACTATGACACTTACCTGTGTTCTGTAGTAAAAGTTTTACAATATTTCCAAAAAGCACTGAAATGTAACAAAAAAGTGAAAAAAACCCTGATTGTTTTGAAAAAATTATCTTTTTATAAGTACAGGTACCTGTAGAATTATCAAATTAAGACATGGCTTTTAATATGGCATAGTAATATGTAAAACACTATTGCAAAATTTCATTGAAATATATTGAAAACTTTGTAAATGATTAACTTTCTCGTTAACAAAAGTATAACGTGAGTATAACGTGCGCCTATAATTTTAAACTACGTTTTTTAAAATTTTTAGGCATATACTCCGTATAACGCGCACCCTTTTCTGGACGACGAAACCTGAAATGTACTTGTGCGATGCTCTTATCTTTTGAAATCATTCATTCGAAGGATTTTCCCAGGCTTTCAATCAAATCAATGGTACACTGAATTGACAAGCGATAAGGGGAGCAATATGTGTGTGGGGGAAATGCTTCAGGGAGTCAATAATTCCTGGTGCCTTAAAGAATCCAGAAAGTGTTTTAGTTTGGGGCATGTTAGGATCCCATCTAACGGATAATACGTAGAAATTGACGAAAGAGTGTAACACAGGCATGGCAGCTGTTTCAGCCTGATTAACGCCGTTAGTTCAGCCTTTAGATGTGTATATCAATAAACCATTCAAAGGAAATTTAAAACGGCAGTGTAACACGTGGATGTTTGAAGGTGACAAAGAATTTACAACAGGAGGCCAAATGCGTCGTGCCAGTGTAGAAATAGTTTGCGAGTGGATAATAAAAGCATGGAATGAAATTAAACCCGACGTGATTCAAAAGTCACTTAAAAAATGTAGTATACCTAACATTCTAGATGGAACAGAAATTGATTATTTATTTATGGACAAGGCCGTCTGCACACGGGGCAACTCAAAAGAAACTGATAACTGACTCCAATCACAAATCAGTCCGTGATGAGTCGTAACCTATGTAATTGAATGGAGCCACGCACACGGCGCAACTGGTTACAAACCCGTCCGACGGGTTTGTTTCTTTTGAGTTTCTTTTGAGTTTCTTTTGAGTTGCCCCGTGTGCAGAAGGCCTAAGAGTAACAGTGATGGTGAAGAGGAAACAGAATTCGAGGATGTGCCTGAAGATATAACGGAAAAAGAATATGACGAACGATTCGTGTTATCCGACAGTTAAAATTTTTAAGTTCATAAGGTATGTCATTTCTTTTAAATAAACAGCATTTAGGTACATGTACAAAGCTAATATTTTTTTATGTCCATCTTTTTTATTATTTTTAAATCTATCATTTTTATATCCGGCATATTACGCTAACCCGTAAATTTCGAACTTATTTTTTGTATTAAAAGTGCGCGTTTTACACCAGAAAATAAGGTAATTGAAAAAAAAAATTTTCTAGAAAATATATTTTTAAAATGTTAACTCCGGTCTTTTAATGTAGTTTTCGGTTTATTCAATTGGCTATAAGTTCTCAGCCAACGATCGTACGAATAAAATGAAAGCAGTTTTAGAATTCTAAAAGTTTGGTCTTTTAAATAGAGCAATAAAAATGTTCCCGAAATTTTGCACCAAAACAGCCATTTCAACTCAGGCAGAACGACCTTAATTGGTTTAAAGGGCACCAAATTCTCCAAAATGTACATTTTTTTATTTTAAATATAGAAATATTACTCTAAATTAAAAATTCCCGAGGACAGTTTCTTAAAAATAGAAGGAAAGTAAGCAGTACGTAATGTCACTAAGATACCTTGGGAGAATTTATACTTCGAAAGATGGCAGAACATGAAAATTTCCGTTCCTAGGAGAATATACTTGAAGCACAGATATTCCTCCACTTCAGACCGAGACATTGGTCGTAAGTCGACTTTCAAACTTCTTCTTCTTCTTTTTTTTTTTTTTTTGTGTATATGCACATATATATATACAGTCAAACCTCGTTATAGCGGACCCGGTATATAACGAACTCCCGGATATAGCGAACGAAAATTTTGGTCCCGCCGTTTTCCTATTGTATTTAATGCTAATTTATCCTTTTATAGCGAACCTCCAAAATCTTAAGAATCGGCTATAACGAACATTTTTTTCAGTCGACAGCTGATTTTTTTTTATTTTTAAACTTTTTAAGAATGTTGAAGAAGATGATGAAGATTTACCTATCACGATGTGGATAGGAAAGCACATAATTTCATCCTTCTCAGATTGTGACATGCAATTGTTCGAAACCTGTGACGATGAAGTCATTACATGTGAAAATCCGACTGATGAAGATATTGTGGAAGAAATTAAAATGAATCATTCTGAAATCGAAGATTCTGCATCTGATGCTGATGAAGAGCATATAAATGACGAAATCTCCACCATCTCAGATGCAACAGCAGCGATGAGTGTTATTAATAAGTGTTTGTTCACACAAGCAGTGGAAGAAAAAGTGTTGGAGTCATTTGATGTATTGGACAAAGAAATTCATACAATGCTTTTGAAATCGGCATCACGTCAGCAGAAGATGACCGATTATTTCTGTATCAAACCAGTGAGCGACAATTAAAGATAAAATCAATTTATTTCCATTTGTCTTCATTTTTGGTTAATTTAATTAGTATTGTGTCAGTTTAATGAAATCGATTTTAGTCAATTTAATTCATTAATGATCATTTTTAATAAATTTTATCAATTTTTCAATACATCATTATTGAATATACATAGAAACTAATGAGTTACACATTTTGTGAACATTTTTCTTAACGGTTCGGATATAGCGAACCACCGGATATAGCGAACAAAACCTTTGGTCCCTTGAAGTTCGTTATAACGGGGTCCGACTGTATATATATATATATATATATATATTACTTTCATATGTAATTTAAAATACATTGCATTTAGAAGACATAAATTATTCCTCGTCATCACTACTTATTATGTTAGTACAATCCATGGGTTCAGAATTTGTGACAGAAGATACCTTGAAAGTTCTTTTTAACAAAGTTATCCAAGGTGGTTTGAACAGTTTGCGTCTTCTTTGCCTTGAATAGTGTCTGTTAGCAAGCCAGATCTCCTCGAATAAGACGATTTACACTTGTGAATCTTTCTTCATATGGATCCTTTGCTTCTAACTCTTGTAGTCCTTTATTTATCACCATGTTTTTATTAACTCGCTTTCTTGTTTGTTTGTGTGTGTGTTTGTCCAGTACAAATCTTGTAATCGATTTTTAACTAACTTCCCGACCAGCTAGACATTTGAAACTTTTAGAATAGCTCAGAACACGATGACAATGCATTTTTATAATACTTTTAGCCATCTTTAAGCAGCATTGAATTCATTTTCAGTTAATTTTGTTTTGTAGACTGGTGCAGCCATCTGTCGACCGTGACGGGAACGAAAAGTTAAACGCGAGTTAACTTCCAATTAACTCCATTTTCTTTCAAGTTGATGGGATAATTCATCAAAAAAAAAATTTAAAACGGTATTTATCAATGCATAGAATTGTCAAATTTATATGATTCAACAGAAAATTTAATAACTTGGTATATAGAAAGTTCTTTTTATCTTGTAATTATTAATACAATGAAAGGATGAAGCCATTTCTGATGCCGATGAAGGTTTATTTGATTTATCGTGTGGTTATTGAAACTATTGCCTCATACATTTTTATTATGGCGTCATAAATTTTTGCAGTATTGCAGAATATTGCATCCTATTTTTTAATATTTATGTAATACATATAGGTATGTACTGTTCATTGGAGGGATAGTATTTTTAAGAAAAAAAAATTTAATTTAAAAACTTCGTTCGTAAGTCGAAGAATACCTGTACTGGGGAATAGTAGGGTACACATAGACCATACAGCATAAAAATTTTGTATGTGGCAGTGCAATCAGATTCTAAAAGCTATGATATATGTAGAGAGCCAATTGAACAAGCAAACAAGCAAACAAACAAACAAAAACAAAAACAAAAAGAAGAAGAAGAAAAGAAAGAAAAAGAAAGAAAGAAAGAAGAAAAAAGGGGATTTTTTTTGAGCAGGGGATGAAGGCACCTCCTTGTAAGTGACGAAATAAATTTTAATTAAATATAATTAATAATGATATAGAGATGGTAGCTAATAAATATTAACATCATAAATTGTGATTAATAATGCTCATATTGATAATTATAATTAATAAGATGTATATTATTCAGTAAGTAAACTAAATGGTTATAAAAAATTAGTATACATATTTATGATGCTAGATTATTATAAAGATTAATATTCGTTAAATATAAAAATAATATAATATACGTAATCTCTATATATAAAACAGTTCTGTGACTAACTCACAGACGTACAATGCACAGACCAAACCGCTCGACCTAAAGGGCTGAAATTTTGCATGGAGATTCATCTTGTAGTGTAGGAGTGCACTAAGAAAATTTTTAAAAAAATTCTTATATTTTTTAAATTAAATTTTTAAACTGTTTTAGTAACTTTTTTTAAGTTTGCATTTAAAATAATAATTTGAGGATTATAAAATTTATATCATGAGAAAGATCATAAAAATTCCTTTAAAATGAAATCTTTTTCGAATCTTTGCCTCTATTTTCTGATTTTTAGTGAATTTTTAAAGATGAACTTTTAGAATTTAATTTATTAAGTGCCGAGCACGTGATTTCTTTTTCTGGTACTTTAAATAAATTTATCGTCACGTGCCTAACAACAAATGAGACAAAAAGAGAAATTTTCCTTGCTAATGCGGCAAAGATTGGACATTATCCAAAAAAATATTAAAATACAGTAAAAGATATGTTCCTCAAACTGTACTATATTAACTGTACTGTATTCTTTAGTATGTCCTATTAGATTTAATTTGAAAAATTTTTTCTACATTATTTTGTCTATAAAAATATCCTTTAGTTTTTTTGTAAATATATATATATATATTTTTTGCATCAATTGTATACATTGATCGTCGTATTTATTATATATATATATATATATATATATATATATATAAGAGCTTGTCTGTTTGTTTGTCCGCTATAGAATCATAGACTGTTTCACCCACCGAGACCAAATTCGGCACAGTTAATGTTTAGGACCCTAGAAACTTATATCAGGAAAAACAAAATTTGGGGTTCAATAAGTTTTTTTTAAATTAATTTTTTAATGATTTTTGTGCCCCTCTTAAATATGGGTACAGACCCTTCACTCAACCAGTCTAATTCGATACGCGGGGGAAAAGAGGTTTGTTCGGAGGGGTGGTTTGAGAGTTGGTCTGGGGGTAACGGGGGGGGCGAAGTGTTTATTTTGCGGGGTGTGCAGCCCAGTATTTTTTTCATGGAATGCATGAAAAATTTTATATCTATATATCTACCCGGGCAACGCCGGGCAATAATGCTTGTATATATATATATATATATATATATATATATATATATATATATATATATATATATATATATATATATATATATATATATATATATATTGGCATTAATTGCATAGATTGACCGTTGTATTTAATTTGAATGTACTCCGTAGCGGAGTGCGGATTTTCAGCTAGTTAATCTATATATCTCACTGCGTAGAAACTAGCTAACAAACAGCATAAAAACAACAGCAACTTTATAAAATTTTAATGATTTTATAGGTCGTTTTAATCTCGGAGAGATGCCTTAATTTGATAGGGCGGAATTCTCTTCAATTATCAGGGATAAGCGATCCATCACAGTTTGAGACAAACGACCACAGATCCCTTTTTTTCCCTCCTAAAAGATCAAACAAAACAAGTCTCACTCCGACCAGACTATACCGCACAAACGAGGTAATATAATCCCCCCCTGATTACAATCCCTCCACCGCCTCTCCGAACAAGAAAAATGGATATTCATTAGTCGCGATGATACTCCATTACCGGCAGGCGGCCACCGATCCGTGGCCCAAATCCCCTCAGACCGTGGAACAGGTGTTTATCGGGAGAAACCGTCGAACTTGAGTTTCACTTTCTGGGAACATTTCCTCTCGATGCAGATCTCTGTTTTTCGGGGGGTCAAAGGCAGCCGAGCGACAGGTCAGTCGGAATGGCCATCGGAGGGGGACTTCGGCTTGCGAAGCGTGCATCCTCCTCCTACTACTGACCTCCATGGGAAAGCGAAGCAGTTAGCAATCAGACTCGCTGTCTGTTTAATTAGCCCAAGCGTGGATCCGTCCGAGGATTCGACCACGGTGTCACTGGGTTAAGTAATGAGCTGAAAGCCTCTCATTAAGCGCGGATTCGCTGCGTGCCAAATCTCAGCTACGGTTGCCGAAGAATGGGAGACATGGATACATAATTCCCAATAAAAGTACTTTATTTTCTTGACTTAAAAGTTAATGTGCAGTCGAACCCCGTTATAGCGAACTCACGGGTCTAACAAACGAAAATTCTGGTCCCGCCGTTTTCCTGTTGTACGTAATTTATTTAGTATTGTGTCAGTTTAACCCTCCAGCGGGCGCGCGTTTCACAAAGTGCAACGTCTCTTTCCACCTTGATTATTTCTTTTGTAATCAACTTTTTTTTTTCAAATTGAAAATAATAATTCTGCGTTTTATGACAAGATATAAAATATTGATAATATTGAGATATATTTGTAAGGTATACATAAGATTCGATTCACAAGAATCGAACTTTTGAGTGAATAAATTAAAGAAGCTGCTTGAGATATGCTAATTTCGGCATACTCGCTTGGTATAAATACCATGCAGCTTGATTAATAGACAGGTTGTAAAAAAGTTGATAGATAAGCGAGAGGGAGCTACGAAGTAAGCAGCTCCAGGTGTTAACCGGCGCTTATGCTTAGGGGGCCCAAAGTTTATGTGGTAGAACTGCTGTTTTGACTTTCTAGTTTCTGAGTATTGTAAAGTGTATTTTTTATTGAATGCTAATATATATTCCGTACAAGTAGTACGTATGCTTATTGCTGTAAAAGCAAAATCTATATGTGCAATGAATTCAATAAACGTTGTTTCATGTATAAACTGTGTTTGTATCAAATTCATTTAGAGTGCCCCTTAGCAATAATTCCCTACATATTTATAATTAAAGGCCATAGAATGCAGATACAATCGCCTTATTTCAAAACTGTTTGGTTTAATGCACCTTCGATCAACTTGCAAATCGATCCTATTATGTCCAGAAACCTATTAATTACAAGATAAAAAGCACATTTTATACACCATGTTGTTAAATTTTCTGTTGAATCATATAAACATGACAATTCTATGTATTCATAAATACTTTTTAAAATTTTTTTGATGAATTATCCCATCAACTTGAAAGAAAAGGAATTAAATTGGAAGTTAACTCGTGTTTAACATTTCGTTCCAGTCCCGGTCGATAGATGGCTGCAACAGTCTACAAAATAAAATTAAATGAAAGTAACTGAAAATTAATTTAATTCTGCTTAAAAATGGCTAAAAGTATTAATAAAATGCACTGTCATCGTGTTCTGAGCTATTCTAAAAGTTTCAAATGTCTAGCTAGTCGGGAAGTTACAGTGGCTCCCAAAAGTGTTCGTACGCTTACGAATTTCAATGAAATAGGGGTCTATCCATTAGTTAAAATGAATATTTCAGAATGGGTGTTTAATAATAAGACCTATGATCTATTCTTAACAAAACTACATGAAATATTTTGAAAACATAGTAAACATTTATTTTTAAGAAACCAGTAATCAAAAAGTAACAAAATCTTTATCTCACAAAAGTCATCGTACACTGAAATATTTTCGGATAAATTCATAATTAAAATTATCGTCTGGCGCTTTATTTTTATTTTTGAATTGTGGTGGCCTTTAAAATATCGTTTGGCTTTAATTTTTGCTTGCCTACTCCGTAACATTATATTTATTATTTAAAAATGGCTCGTAGTCGTAAAGAAACAACAAACAGCATTCGAAAATTGATTATTTTTCATCATAGTAGTGGTAAATCAGTTCGTAATATTGCTAAATTACTTAATTCATCCGATTCTACTGTGCAGTATGTGAAAAAACGCTTTAAAGAAGAAAATTGGATCGAAAACAAGGTAAGAAAAGGCCGTCCGGCAAAGTTAACAAAACGTGATCCGAGATTTATAATTAGAAAATTTGTGAAAAAATCACTTTTGAGTGCTGTAAAAGTTTCCGCAGAATTCAATGAAACATTTTCTACTTCAATTTCACCTGAAAATTTTTGACGAGTTCTCAGAACAGCTGGATTACATGGGCGTTCTACCCATAGAGAATTTTTTGTGAGTGAGAAAAACAGAAAGTTTAGGCTTCCCTTCGCACTATCAATAATAAATAAGCCCCAAACCTATTGGAATAATGTCTTATTTGCCGATGAACATTTTTGGTGTTGATGGGCGTATAATTGTATGGAGAAGAAAAAAATGAGGAACTTAATCCCAAGAACTTAGTAGGAACAGTTAAGGCGGTGGAGGTATTCTTGTTTGGGGGTGCATGTCAGCATCAGGAATAGGAAATTTGGCATTTATTGATGGCATAATGAATCATGCTGTTTTTATACATATTTTAAGAGACAATTTAAAATTATCAGCTCAAAATTTGGGTATTGGAAACAACTTTGTTTTTTATCAAGATAACGATCCTAAGCACACGGCTCTCAACGTTCGCATCTGGTGTCTCTATAATTGTCCACAAGTTTTGAAAACACCACCTCAGTCGCCAGATTTTAGACCCAATAGAACATATTTGAAGAGAACTGGAGGTTCGAGTACGAAAACACGACATTCACACGAAAAGCGAACTAAAAACAATTATGATGGAAGAATGGATGAACATTGATGCAAAAATTACAAAAGAACTAAAGCAATCTATTCCCAGACGTTTAAAAGCTGTTGTGGATACTAAAGGATATCCTACTAAATATTCATTTAACGAAAAATTAGAATATTTACTAATATGTAGAGATTTTTTACAAATGTACGATGACTTTTGTGAGATAAAGATTTTGTTACTTTTGGATTATTGGTTTCTTAAAAATAAAGTTTTACTATGTTTTCAAAATATTTCATGTAGTTTTGTTAAGAATAGATTATAGATCTTATTATTAAATACCCATTCTGAAATATTCATTTTAATCAACGGATAGACCCCTATTTCATTGAAAATTGTAAGTGTACGAACACTTTTGGGAGCCACTGTAGTTAAAAATCGATTGCAAGATTTGTAAGGGACAAACACACAAACAAACAAGAAAGCAAGTTAATAAAAACATGGTAAAAAACAATGAGATTGTCCATCTTCGTGATATGCGGAATACCGTGTAATAGCTGCACATTTGATCTAATACATCAACTCATAATTTTGTCGTATTGCAATCCAGCATAATCGCTGGTTTGCCATGGTTAAATCACGACTAACAATGAATGGAAAGGAATACGAGGGTCAGAAAATCTGACCTGCATTAGAAAGGGTGTAGCTATAAATAGAAACTGCTTAGAACATTCAAACCTACATGTAAAAACAAACCATTCAAAATTACGAAAATGTTGCACTCTGTACACGGGCGCGCCCGCTGCAGGGTTAATTCGTTAATGATCATTTTAAATAGATTTTATCATTTTTATAATACATCATTATTGAATACATATTGCAACTAATGAGTTATACATTTTGAAAACGCTAGCATTTTCTTAATGGTTCGGATATAGCGAACCAACGGATAAAGCGAACAAAACATTTGATCCCTTGAAGTTCGTTATAACGGGGTTCGACTGTAATCGATTTTAGTCGATTTAATTAATTAATGATAATTTTTAATAGATTATATCATTTTTTAAATACATCATTATTCAATATACATTGCTACTACAGTCGAACCTCGTTATAACGAACTTCAAGGGACCAAAGGTTTTGTTCGCTTTATCCGGTGATTTGCTGCTATATCCGAAGTGTTAAGAAAATTGCTAGAGTTCACAAAATGTATAACTCATTAGTTGTAATGTGTATTCAATAATGATGTATTAAAATATTGATAAAATATATTAACAATGATCATTAATGAATTAAATCGACTAAAATCGATTACATTAAACTGACACAATACTAATTAAATTACGTACAATAGGAAAATGGCGGGACCAAAATTTCCCTTCGTTATAACCGTGAGTTCGTTATATACCAAGTTCGCTATAACGGGGTTCGACTGTATATATCACTGAGTTTTCAAAGCTTATTGGAGAAGGAAATTTAAAATGTTATGCCTTTCCATATTCTTCAAAAATTCCAATTAATCTCCTTTAAAGTTTATGACGTTTAAATAATTTGTATGATACATTGTACATTATACTTTGGCTCGTGTGCATGAAATGCATTAGCGGAGAGAAAGATAACTGAAATATAAAAATAATTACAAGATAAAAAGAACTTTTTATATATCACGCTTTTAATTTTTCTGTTGAATCATATATACTTGACTATTCTATGTATTAATAAATACTTAAAAGATTTTTTTTAGATGAATTATCCCATCAACTTAAAAGAAAATGATCAAATGCGTAATAAAGAGGTATCAAATGCTTAATCAATCGTTTAGCTCGGGAACTAGAAGTTGACTTGCGTTTAACTTTTCGTTCCAGTCCCGGCCGATAGATGGCTGCACCATTCTACATTACAAAATTAACTGAAAATGAATTCGAATATGCTTAAAGATGGCTAAAAGTATTAAAATAATGCATTGTCATCGTGTTCTGAGCTATTCTAAAAGTTTCAAATGTCTAGCTAGTCGCGAAGTTAGTTAAAAATCAATTGCAAGATTTCTACTGGACAAACACACACACAAACAAGAAAGCGAGTTAATAAAAACATGGTAATACCAGAGAACTTTTAACGTCAATGTTTGGTAAACTGGCGTCGAAATAGCAATAGTACCGCGTGGCGTGTGTGTTTTGGAGAGATTGAGAAACAAAATGGAGGTTTACGAGTCAGCCTGGATATTTAGGATCTCTCATTCACGCTATTTCTGTCTATTTTTTTAACAGAAAATATTAAACATTCTCATGGATTCCCGGACTTTCCAAAACTGCTTTTGCGCTTGCGTATTAATCCTAACTGACCTCGACCACATCTTTAATTTAAGACAACTGAATCTGAACATTTTCGCAAACTGGAATGCAGCTGCTGAAACAAACAGTGTGAAGCCTGTTCGGATTCAATTATCTCAGCGAACAAACTGCTCCCCTTTTTATGTTTCTTTCAGACATCAGTTCTCGCGTTGCGGGAACCGTCTTTTTTCCCAAACAACGCGCCAACACAAAGAAAGTCGAATCTGTTTCGCTTTCCAGTCGATTTCTCCCTCCTCTTTTTTTTCCACGGTCTGCTCCGGAGATCGGAAAATCCAATGGCCTATTTATTGCCGAGGAGCAATACTTTCACTTTTCTGCAGAGGATGCAGCGGTGAAAGCTCTCTAAATTATGGAAAGTGGAAGCAGCCGCTCTGCTTCTCAACCGTGACTTCGGGCATGGTTGGGTTCCATTCAACTCGTAATTGGCGCGAATTTCAAGGGTATTAGAGACACGGAAATCGCCGCGCAAAGCAGAATCCTCCGCGGAGGATGCGCAACCCATTCGGTGACATAACATGAGGCAGTGCGATTTTTCCTGTCATGTACTGAAATTGCCGAAGAGGAGAAGGAATTCGAGAGATAAGGTTGTTAGGATTTTTCGGATAGGGGAATTTCAAATGCCCGGGCGGTAATCCCAAAAATGTTCACAATCTATATATATAAAACAGTTCCGTAAGTGACTGACTGAGTAACTGACAGACAGACAACGCACAGACCAAACAGCTGGACCTCAACGGCTGAAATTTTGCATGGCGATTCTTCTTACAGTGTAGGGGTGCACTACGAAAGATTTTTGAAAAATTCTTCTTAGATTTTTTTAAATTAAATTTTTAAACTGTTTTAGTAACTTTTTTTAAGTTTACATTTAAAATAACAATTTGAGGGTTATAAATTTATATCACGAGAAAGATCATAAAAATTCCTTTAAAATGAGATCTTTTTCGAATCTTTACCTCCAATTTCTGATTTTTGGTGAATTTTAAAAGATAAATTTTTAGAATTTAATTTATTAAATGCTGATCACGTGGTTTCTTTTTCTGGTACTTTAAATAAATTTACTGTCACGTGCATAACAACTAAATAGACGAAAAATATTTTTTTTCTTGCTAATGCGGCAGACGATTGGACATTATCCAAAAAAATATTAAAATACAATAAAAGATATTATGTTCACCAAACTGTACTATATTAACTGTACTATATTCTTTAGTATGTCCTATTACATTTAATTTAATATTTTTTTCTAATTTATTTTGTCTATAAAAATATTCCTTCCGATTTTTATATATATATATATATATATATTTTTTTTTAAATATCGATTGTATAGATTGATCGTTGTATTTAATTTGAATGTACTCCGTAGCGAAGTGCAGGTTTTCAGTTACACTAAATATATACAGGTAACCCTCCTATAACATGGTAGATAGGTTCCTAGAAAATGCCGTGTTGTGTGAAACCGTGTTATATGAGACCCAGAGACAGTTCAAATAATTACAAGATAAAAAGAACTTTTTATATACCACGTTTTTAAATTTTCAGTTGAATCATATAAACTTGACAATTCTATGTATTAATAAAAACTTAAAAAAATTTTTTTTGATGAATTATCCCATCAACTTGAAAGAAAATGATCAAATGCTTAATAAAAAGAGCAATTATAAGAAATTTTCAAACAACAAAATTAACCTAAAATGAATTCAAATCTGCTTAAAGATGGCTAAAAGTATTAAAAGAATGCATTGTCATCGTGTTCTGAGCTATTCTAAAAGTTTCAAATGTCTAGCTAGTCGGGAAGTTAGTTAAAAATCGATTGCAAGATTTGTACTGGACAAACACACAAACAAGAAAGCGAGTTAATAAAAACATGGTAAACAATAGACTATCACTAATAAAACTTCTTTAAAGTGACCAAATAGATATTTAAGGGGCAATCCCTTAAAGCTATTCCCTTAAATATGATTCAATATTTTCAGTTAAGCCTAGGCCTTCTTGTAATTTTATAGAGTTATAAAGGAATAAATTGCAGGTAATCCTCCTATAACACGGTAGGTAAGTTCCTAGAAAATGCCGTGTTGTGTGAAACCGTGTTATAGGAGACCCAGAGCCAGTACAAAAAGGGGGGTTACGTTCCGAAAACTTATTAAAAGCAAACATTTTTTAAAAAAAATTCAATATAAACAGCCTAATTTTTATTAAAAATATAAATGTGTGTATAACACAAAACGAAAAGAAACAAAAAATATTATTTTCGTTTAATGCGACCTTAATTTAATAAATTTCTTCCTCATCACTGCTCAGTACAATCAAACGAGAACGTTTTCCCGTTTGAACGATATCACCTTCACGTTCAGAACCTTTTTCTTCATTTAGATATTTTGCACCTTTTATCCTCTTTTAAAAAATCTGTAATTTTGGTTTGTTGGCTGGTTCTTACAAGGGCGTTCGTCCATGTGGGGGTATTACGTCACACGTGTAAACTGTGCATGGCGCTTTCCGCTATGACACCGGAATAGCGTTATAAATGAATAAATTATAATTTGTTTATACATTTTCATGTAAAACCGCTATAGTTCATTATTCCTTCCCGTCATTATTTCAAGGTAATTTAGTTTTTAAATGTGTTTAACAAAAATCGTGTTATCTAGTGCTGTAGAAGTACAGTGTTGTACAAAGGTATTCGCAATTTTTTTTATATCGTGTTAGAGCTAAACCGTGTTACACGAGGGTTCCGCAATTTTTCTATCGTGTTAGAGAGAAACCGTTTTGTAAGATGCCGTGCTGTAGGAGGGCTACTTGTATAATTTGTTTATACATTTTCATGTAAAGCCGCTATAGTTAATTATTTCTTCCCGTCATTATTTCAAGGTAATTTAGTTTTTAAATGTGTTAAACAAAAATCCTGTTATCTAGTGCTATAGAATTACAGTGTTGTACAAAGGTTTTAGCAATTTTTTCATCGTGTTAGAGCGAAACCGTGTTACAGGTTGCAGTGTTATACGAGGATTCCCTCAATTTATCTTATCGTGTTAGAGGAAAATCGTGTTGTAAGATGCCGTACTGTAGGAGGGCTACCTGTAAAAACCAAATACTACTCATTGACTGACTTATCACTGTGTCTCTGGAACCGTGTGGCCTGGGCAACTGAAATTGTGTAAGTGGTTTAGCCGTACTGAAACAATCCTTACTTAACCACTGTCCAGGTTCCTTTTAATTGCAACTAATAATCATATGACTACTCAAAATATAAAGACTTATCGTTTTCGCAGCATATAATTAAACTAGCGGAAAACCCGTACTTCGCTACGGAGTACATTCAAATTAAATTCAACGGTCAATGCATGCAATTAATGCCAATATATATATATATATATATACAGTGGCTCCCAAAAGTGTTCGTACACTTACGATTTTCAATGAAATAGGGGTCTATCCATTAATTAAAATGAATATTTCAGAATGGGTGTTTAATATTAAGATCTATAATCTATTCTTAACAAAACTACATGAAATATTTTAAAAACAAAGTAAAACTTTATTTTTAAGAAACCAATAATCAAAAAGTAACAAAAACTTTATCTCACAAAAGTCATCGTACACTTGTAAAAAATCTCTACATATTAGTAAATATTCTAATTTTTCGTTAAATTAATATTTAGTACGATATCCTTTAGCGTCCACAACAGCTTTTAAACGTCTGGGAATAGATTGCTTTAGTTCTTTTGTAATTTCTGCATCAATGTTCATCCATTGTTCCATCATAATTGTTTTTAGTTCGCTTTTCGTGTGGATGTCGTGTTTTCGTACTCGAATCTCCGGTTATCTCCAAATATTGGGTTTAAATCTGGCGATTGAGGTGGTGTTTTCAAAACTTGTGGACAATTATAGAGACACCAGAGGCGAACGTTGAGAGCCGTGTGCTTAGGATCGTTATCTTGATAAAAAAAACAAAGTTCTTTCCAATACCCAAATTTTGGGCTGATAATTTTAAATTGTCACTTAAAATATTTATATAAACAGCATGATTCATTATGCCATCAATAAATACCAAATCACCTAGTCCTGATGCTGACATAGACCCCCCACACAAGGACACCTCCACCGCCATGCTTAACTGTTCCTACTAAGTTCTTGGGATTAAGTCCGTCATTTTTTCTTCTCCACACAATTATACGCCCATCGGAACCAAAAATGTTAAACCTGCTTTCATCGGCAAATAAGACATTATTCCAATACGTTTAGGTCTTATTTATCATTGATAGTGCGAAGGAAAACCTAAGCTTCCTGTTTTTCTCACAAAAAATTTTCTATGGGCAGAACGCCCATGTAATCCAGCTGCTCTGAGAACTCGTCGAACACTTTCAGGTGAAATTGAAGTAGAAAATGTTTCATTGAATTCTGCAGGAACTTTTACAGCACTCAAACGTGGATTTTTTTACAAATTTTCTAATTATAAATCTCTGATCACATTTTGTTAACTTTGCCAGACGACCTTTTCTTACATTGCTATTAGAAACTTAATTTTATAAAAAACAGAAGCGGCGGTCTATCAAACGATAACAATAGTATGTGGTGAGAGAGGAAAAACAAAAACAAACAACAACAAAAACAACAACTCGGTTCGAGATTCTAAATGCAGCCCGAGACGTTATTGATTAAAGTGATTATTATTTCCCCCCTCCCCTCTGTTTGACGTCGCCAAGGTATAATTACATAACTTTCTTTTCTTCTTCTGTCAAACGTCGCCAAAGCATGGTTGTATAACTTTTTTTTTTCGTCCTCTGTCAAACGGCGTCTACGCATTGTTATACTACTTGCTTTTTCTTCTTCCTCTAATTAAACACCTCCAACAGTTTTATTAGACATTTTGGCGAACTCGAAAAAAGGCAAAAATGCAAATCCGTCAAAGTGATAACAGTAGTACCTCAGTGTTAAACGAACCTCTCTTGGTAATGTATTTTTTACTCTTTATCAATTTTTTAATTAGAGGCAACTGTAAAAAGATTTGTAACATCAGGGATGGGTCCCATTAAGTGAGACGGCGAGGCGTTTGCCTCAGGCGCCGAATTGAAACAGACGTCATAATGACGCAGAGTAAAAATATACAACTTTTAACAAAAAAACAAAATAAAAAATGTCAATAGTTTAATCTCTCTCTCTATATATATATATATATAAAGCAGTTCCGTAACTGACTGACTGACTGACAGATAACGCACAGACCAAACCGCTGGACCTAAAGGGCTGAAATTTTGCATCGCTATTCTTCTTATAGTGTAGGAGTGCACTAAGAAAGATTTTTGAAAAATTCTTCTTAGATTTTTTAAAATTAAATTTTTAAGCTGTTTTTGTAACATTTTTTAAACTTTGCATTTAAAATAATAATCTGAAGGTTATAAAAATTCGTTTAAAATGAAATCTTTTTTCGAATATTCACCTCCATTTTCTGATTTTTGGTGAATTTTTAAAGATTAATTTTTAGAATTTAATTTACTAAATGCTGATCACGTGGTTTCTTTTCTTTTTGGGATACTTTAAATTAATTTTGCGTCACGTGCATCACAACGAAATATGTTGACAAAAAGAATATTGAAGTACGGTAAAAGATAAAATTTAACCACTAGACTAGTTGAGATGGAAGTTTAAAAAAAATTTAATTCAAATTAGTATGTTTTTTGGACATTAAACATACAAACTAATTGCATACATTGACCGTTGTATATAATTTGAATATTTTCTTCTACATTATTTTGTCTATAAAAATATTCGTTACGATTTTATATATATATATAACATTAATTGCATACATTGATCGTTGTATTTAATTTGAATGTATTCCGTAGCGAAGTACGGGTATTCAGCTAGTCTAATATATTACAAAATTCATAAAAATATTCAAAATAAAAATATTCAAATATTCATAAAAATATTCAATATGAGTGAATATTTAGAATATTATTTTAAACGGCTGAATTTGAGATTATGAGAAATAAATTATGAATGCCTATTTCTAAACGTTGTTGTACCTCCAAGAATTCCACTACCTTTAGATGTAGCAGTAGCAGAGTGCAGTTTTTCACAGCTGAAAATATTAAGGAGTTATCTACGATTAACAACAAGTTAAGTGCGGTTGAACGATCTAGCACTTATTTCTAGAGAAAAGACAGTATTTAAAACAACAAATTATAGAGATGCTATCGAGCAATTTGCTACAATAAAGGCTCGGAGAATGATTTAGTAATTATTTCGTTATACAACAAATCATTAAATTTATTTTGTTTTTATGCTTCTTTTAAGTTCTGTAATTTTGAAAATTTTTATGTTGCTTTAAAAATAAATGAAAATTTTTCCTTTATTTAATACAAATTTTTCCCGAAATGTCTGTTTTATTCTATTCAGTAGACTGCTTTCAATAGTGATACATTCATTACTTTTAAGAGTCTCTCCGATTAATTCGAAAAGGGCGCCATTTTTAAAACTTGCCCTAGGCTCTGTGTAAGATGATTCTAAGAATTTCGGGAAAACGAAATGGGATTTTCGAGAAATTTATATTAAAGATCAGAGTACGAAAACGAAAGAAATGAGATTATTAGGCACTTATTTAACGATATATCCTCTTAAGGATTTGCGCTGAGCGGCGACAAGAAAAGCGAGGAGAACGATCCTTATCTAAGATGTAGAAAAGGATGTAGTTTTACACCTGAAGGGAACGAATCGAAGCGGACGTTGTCACTGCTTCTCGGAGAATTTTTGTTTTTATATTCTTTGTTGCCAGAAGTTTCGGCCAAACTCAGTTTATTTGCGTCGAGGGCTATGATTGCTCTTGTCAGATTCGAGCGTCATGGACGACAGGATTTGTCGACGGACGCTGACCCTCAAAAAGCTTGTTTACTAGAAGTGATAGTATTTCTAATCTTTTCGAACAAACATAATTGCGAAATTTGAGCTTAGAATTGTATAAATAAATCTGCAAACGATATTAAAATCGGTTTCATTTTTATTTGCAGCGTGTCCACGATACTGTTTACGAATTTGATTTATCGTCTGCCGCTTGGATGAAACTCGTGGAATGCGTATTACTGAAACTCGCAGCTTCTTATTATCCATAATAAAAATGATAATGGCAAGATCACACAGCTTCTTAAATCCCCACAAGAAAAACAGGTAATAGAGGCAACTATTTTCGGAAACTTAAATATAGTCACTCATCAATTCGAGGAGTATTAGGTGGGATTGTTTCTTTGGGCAATTCACAAAAGCGAGGATCTTTAAAATCTTTGCTATAAATAAAGGAATGAACAGAAATTTGCGTTCTTCTGGAAACCTCTGACGTTCTTTAGGAAAATTCTGTGGCTTCTGTCATTTGAAGAGTGTAATCTCTCCTTTGGAGTGTGATCTTCGCATTTGTGCATTGTCCATAGAGACAGTCATGCTTAACGCTCTCTGACTTGATGAAGAACTAGATTGTTCTGTTCGGAAGTAGTTGCAAATCGAATTTTTTATTGTGGATTTTAAGAAGCTGTGTGTTTTTGCCATTTTTATATTTTTGGACCGTTGTCTAGGGGCATGTGAAAATTTCGCCGGGCGAAAACGACATCATCGTGACGTACGTTTGTAAAATTCCCCAATGAGCATTATTTTCAATAAAACACACACACACACACGCCACGATGATTCTATTTTCCCCTGTTGAAATTTTTCTATGCCCCGAGACCTTTGTTGTGGATTTTAAGGAGCCGTGCGTTCCTGTAATCGTCTGTCATTTTGCACGATATCTAACAAAAGGGAAGGAAAATACATAAAACTTTTAAAAATTCGAATACAATCAAGAGTCATTTATACATTCTTACAGGAGAATGACAACAGATTTTATTTAAAATTTAGGTGATGGGGGGGGGGGGGTTGTTAGAAAAAGAGGGTATAACTATGATAACACATAAATGAAATTTAAGTCCGAAAAACAAAATAAATTCCGTTTAAAAATTATTTGCATGTACAAACTCACGAATATAAACAAATCAAAGAACTGCTTGTAACTGAAGAAGCATGTGTTCCAAATTTATTCCCTTACTTATATTTAATATCTAAGAATACATTAAATAATAGATGAAACTTTCTTACATAAAAATTTCTGAATTTATCATGATTGAAGTATATACAGAATATATTAAATATCTTAAATAAAATAATATTTAAAAAAAGACAAATTTCAGGTAGTCTCTACGAAACTACCGTGGGTTATTAACGTAGGATTACTTATCGATCAGTGTATATATATATATATATATATATATATATATATATATATATATATATATATATATAACACATTTTCATGGATATATTAATAATATACCAGATTATCCTGATATATATATATATATATATATATATATATATATATATATATATATATATATGTGTGTGTGTGTGAGAGAGTCAAAATTTTGACGTATTTTGGTACTTTTCTGTTTAACTGTTTACTGCTTGCCCAAGTGATACAGACTGGGTATGGCGCGCTGCCAAAATTATAACTCGCTACGATGGACAGTTTTAGCGTCTGAAATTTTGCTTTCCGGAGGACTGTTATGGAGGAACGTAACCCTACGTTAAAGATATTTTCCTTGTGGGGCGATTTATTATTTTATTTTAAGAAAGTGGGTCACAGTCGAATAAAGTTTTCGCACCACTGGTTTAAAGGACTGTATCGGGTGAAAACTTTTCTCTAGGATTAGGTCCTAGAATGGATTACCCGTAAATAAATTTATTTCAACGTATGATAGAATAAACAGGTGCTGTCCCGAATATGGTTCAAAAACATTTTAAGTTCGTTCTAACTCGCTCCACTGCTCACAAATCTTAATTAACGTTATTCTGAACATTTTAGTATGGTGAACAAAATAGTAAGCCACTATTGCAATATACAGTATGAAATATTTAGTAATTTTAGCCGTGAATAGTGTATTTTCCCAGGCGTGACGTCACTGATCGCAGAGTGATCCCTCGAAGTGGGAAATTTTCAGATCGCATCTCTGATGTTTTCCCAAACCTCTTTTTTTTAAATGGTAATTTTTTCTTTTATGTCTTTCTGTTTAACACATTTTCTGAAGTTACTTATCACAATTACTGAAGTTACTTATCAAATCAATTAGCCCAATACATATGGCAACTAGCAGTCCTTTTCAAGCGGTGGGGCCAGGGTGGTCATAAAAAGACTTTGCTGATATATGGACCTCTAGCGGCTGTTCCGTTCAACCAATCGAGATGAGATTTCAGATAGAGTTATTCAGAGGTATGAGCTCTGGATTCTGTGAACGGCAACAAAGTGGCGGTTACGGTTATAGGTACAGAAACTCGAAATTTTCGAATGGGAACGCCCATTTTTTCCCGTCGCAAAATGCTCAGCGCATGCGAAAACCCTAAAGAGCGTTATAATGGTACGTGTATCACAAAACACGGACGCGTTATGCACGCACAAAAAGCAGCTCTGCGAACGGCCTGTGATGACACCCATGTGGAAAATATGTAATCCAAATAAAAGTTTTCTTTTGTCCGATCTGTGTTGTCATCAGTGATTGGTGTCTTGCCTCTGTCATATGCAAATTTCCTCCGTGTGCCCCGATCTTGTTTTTGTAGGCCGTTCGCAGAGCTGTTTTTTATGCGTGCATAACGCGTCCGTTTTTTTGTAATACACGTACCGTTCCAACTCTCTTTAGGGTTTTTGCATGCGATGAGCAATTTGCGACGGGAAAAATTGGGCGTTGCCATTCGAAAATTTCGATTTTTTGTACCTATAACCGTAACCGTGAGTGCCACTTTGTTGCCGTTCGCAGATTCCCGAGCTCATACCTCTGAATAACTCTATCTGAAATCTCATCTCGATTGGTTGAACGGAACAGCCGCTAGGGGTCCATATATCAGAAAATTTTTTTTATGACCACCCTGTATATCAGATTTCATTATTGATTAAAACACGGTTGTAATATTTAAGGTATACTAGTTAAATGTTTAGTTTTTTTCTGCCCGTCAAGGTTGTTGTAGATGCGCTAAGAATTCTGATTTAAATGACACGTTAGCACTTTTTTTTTGGCTGCAGAGAATTTTTTAAAACTCTTGAATTCCATAACAGCCATAATGACTGGTATATTATAATGGAAGTATCAGTTATCGTTTTCTGATAACTGAGCAGGAAATTTCAGACGATTTTTTAAAATTCATTTGAAATGTTCATTCGACCGAATTGCGATACGTTTCCCCAGGCGTGACGTCACTGATCGCAGAGTGATCCCTCGAAGTGGGAAATTTTCAGATCGCATCTCTGATGTTTTCCCAAACCTCTTTTTTTTAATAATAATTTTTTTCTTTTATGTCTTTCTGTTTAACACATTTTCATGGATTATATTAATGGATATATATATATACCCTGAAAATTCAGCCGTAAACATCAGCGAGATAAAGTATTTAATTGATGCGTGCAGAGAAGATTGTGTTTTCGCGATTTTGACTTTAAATTATTTTATCTATTGGGTAAAGGACAAGCGATTCATTCTAAGATAGTTTTTATCCCATTGTAACATGCATTTCCTGAGCTTGGAAGAAGAGATATCTCCAGTTTTGCCTTCGCTGTCAAACGAAATTCTGTGCTCTTCCAAGGCATGTGATTTATGAAGGACTATTCAGTAGACAGAGTCTGACTGATTTTATATATACTACCTATATAATATCCACATCGTTATATAATATCCTCATCTATATTACCTATATAATATCCTCATCGTTATGTATGAAAAATATGACTTAAAGAGCTATATTACATACTGTAAATATCGGGCCCTACTGGATCTCGTTTTGAATGAGACTGTATTATATAATGGCACGGATTATTATAAACAAGTGTGGGGTATATCTATGGGTGGAGGCTGTTCATCAGCGCTTGCCGACATCTATTTGCACTCATATGAATGTAGAGTAATGCTCTTGAATGAATTACATTTCTTTCGCTATGTAGATGATATTTTAATTGTATTTAATGATAACATCACTACACTTAGTATGAGTTTTTATCCTGATAATTTGGAACTAGTGGAGACTAAGAGTGATGAAAAGGAAGGAATAGTCTTTCTCGATATATGTTTATACATCGATGATCTGAATAACTTGATTTACAGTATTTATGATAAGCGAGATGTTTTTGCATTTGAGACAGTCCGTATAACATCTTGGGATAGTAATATACATAAAAATATAAAACGTAACATTATATTAAACTATTTAATTAGATGTAAAAGATTAAATTCTAAAGTCATCGATGTGAACAACAATATCGATATATACATGAAAAGAGCACGTGATAGAGGATATCCTAGTATATTTCTGAAAGATATTTTGACTAAGTTTTTTAGTGCTTATAACTGTGACTGTAATGGGAATAAAATAGCTTTAACTGGTGTAGGGTGAGTGTGTTGTCTATATTGTTCGTTGTCTTGGGTAATGTGCTTTTTTGATTTTTTAGATGTTTTACTGTGAGGATGGTAGCCGTTTTGGTAGATATGTTTTCTTGTTCTATTTTATTATTGTTTTAACTTCATAAGTACGATTTTGTGCATTGCAGCGACCTCCGGGAGTGTTGCCTGGGCGTAAAAACATGTTCTAACCGGAGTAGGGGGTCACAACTCCCCCGGTCTTTAACTGCAATGCCTTCATATTCTGTTGTTATTGGATATTCTATCTGCTCTTTCTTTCAGCTCAGCTTCGTGCAGTTTTGATTTTTCATTCCGTATCCTATTTATACTGTATTTTTATCTCTTATATAGTACATTTTTGCGAGCAGCTTGGCGCCGTGGATAATGTATACCAATCTTCTTATTTATTTTGTACTAATTCAGCATTTGCAACTTATATATATATATATATATATATATATATATATATATATATATATATATATATATATATATATATGAGTGCGTGTGTGTGTTTGTGTATGTATATATATATCCGTGCGTGTGAAATTTTATATTGTTTAACACAGGAAGGGCCTGTTCACATAGGAGCCCGACAGCGGAAGCGTTAAAGTATTGAAATATATTTAACCAATGACAAACCTCCAAACAATTAGCAACAAAATTTTTAACGCCTATGATTAGTTTATTTCCGTCTCAGCGCCATCTCTCTTTTTACGCTTCCGCTACCGGACTCCTATGGGACCAGGCCCGAAGAAGGGTCCCAGACGTTTGTGCTGCCCTCAGTAAAATGGCACAAAGACAAATCATTGAATTTCTTCTGGTTAAGGCTGCTGTGTACTAACCCCATTGGATTCCTCACCTCAATGTTAACCTATGGAGAAAATGTGTCTAAAGATTGCCGACTTGGATTGAAATATTTTTTTAAAAAAAAACTGTACTCTTTAATAAAGAAAGAAATTTTACGCCTTAGGAAATTTTTCGTGTTTTAAATAAAATTCAAATAATATTTTAAAATTTAAGTTATTCGGTGAAAAATTCTGGTATAGTGTATTTTAAACGCTCCTAAATTCCCTTGGTGGGCGAAATTTATAAAATGAACCCTGTTGCAAGATGCAGAAAAATTCAGGCTATCTGAAAATACCATTTTAATCTGATTATTAGCGTTAATTTATTCGGGGAAAAAATTTTCAGGTAGTCTTTTCTAAGAAAACTACCACAAGTTATTAACGTAGGATTACTTATCGTTACTTACCTCTTTTGTATGTAGCTATGTACGTGTGTGTTATGTATATAGGTATCTATCTATATGTATGTATGTGTTATGTATATATGTATCTATATATATGTACGTATGTATATATATACGTATATATATGTCAAAATTTTGACGCATTTTGGTACTTTTCTGTTTAACTGTTTACTGCTTGTCCAAGCGATACAGAGTGGTTCTGGCACGCTGCCAAAATTATAGCTCTCGAGGTCCGGACGGACGGTTTTAGCGTCTGAAATTTTGCTTTCCGGAAGGCCGCTATAGAGGAGTAAGGCCGTCTGCACACGGAGCAACTCAAAAGAAACTGATAACTGACTCAAATCACAAACCCGTCCGTGATGAGTCGCAACCTATGTAATTGAATGGAGCCACGCACACGGCGCAACTGGTTACAAACCCGTCGCGACGGGTTTGTAACCAGTACATAGGTTGTAACCAGTACATAGGTAATTACATAGGTTGCGACTCATCACGGAATGGTTTGTGATTTGAGTCAGTTATCAGTTTCTTTTGAGTTGCTCCGTGTGCAGACGGGCTAATCCTACGTTAAAATCTGTTCTAGAGTGTTTCAAACGCTCGTCAATTTTCTTTGGTGGGCGAAATTTATAAAATGAATCGTGTTGCAAGGTGCAGAAAAGTTCAGACTATCTGAAAATACCATTTTTATTAGATTATCGGCATTTATGTAGCTGTCAATGGTAGACACATTTTCTTCATAGGTTACCATTGAGGTGAGTGAATCCAATAGGGTTAGTAGCCTTAAGTTCGTTGAGGAAGAAAGAATTGTAAAAATATTTTTAGAAACCGCCTTAAAAATTCTCACAAAAAGGAAAAAAAAAATCCTTTAATATCCGAATCGACAAAATCGTTTGGCAGCTGTTTACAAAGAGTTTTTAAATAAATACGTGGTGCGGAATGGGTTAATGTCAAAATGACAAGTGCCTGCCACGTTAGAGAAACAAAATATGTGAATCGGTTCATTGATTCGTGACTGTTTCTCAAATGCAAAACGATTTTTAACTACAGTGATAACATTCTGCTTTATACTGAATGAAAACACCTGAACATTTTTAGTTTTCTTTCAAATCATGCTGGTTTCAAACTTTTTTAATTGCCAGTAAGAAAAAAAAAAGAATTATTCGCATCTGTGCTTTAGGAAAAGTGCATGTTCAAGAAGAAAATGAAAATCATGTGTACTAGATGAATCGTAAGCAATGAAAAGTCGATATTTGTGGATACTTTTTAACGTAGGATTACGTTTCTCCATAACGGTCCACCGGAAAGCAAAATTTCAGACGCTAAAACCGTCCGTCCGTCCTCGCGAGTTATAATTTTGGCAGCGCGCCAGAACCACTCTGTATCGCTTGGACAAGCAGTAAACAGTTAAACAGAAAAGTACCAAAATGTGACAAAATTTTGACATATATATATGTATATATATACATACGTACATATATATATAGATACATATATACATAACACATACATACATATAGATAGATACATATATACATAACACATACGTACATAGATACATACCCAATCCATTCTGTATCGCATGGACAAGCAGTAAACAGTTAAACACGAAAGTACCAAAACGCGTCAAAATTTTGACATACATATATGTATATATACATATATATATATATATATATATATATATATATATATATATATATATATATATATATATATATATATATATATATATATAGAGAGAGAGAGAGAGAGAGAGAGAGAGATAGATAGTTACATATATACATACATACATATATACAAAAAAAAAAGAGAGAATGAACGATAAGTAATCCTACGTTAATAACCAGCGGTAGTTTCGTTAGAAGAGACTACCTGAAATTTTTTTTCCCAAAATGGCAAAGGTAGTTGCGTAAACTTTTTGGCGCAGTTTCAAAACCAAATTAAAGCTCGCCAAACGGTTTCTGTACTAATGTGACGCTTGCATTAATTACACGTAATTTCGGGATAATAATTTCGATGTAATACTGAAAAGTCCAGGCCAAGAATATGTTGCTGTTTGTTTGTGCACAGTACAGTCGCTATATTTTACATACTTTTGAACATCTGAATGGAGCAAGTGGCTGGTTGCTTGGTAATAGCCTCTGGTCATGTCAATACAGATTACGTTCAGGCCCAACTACTGTCAGATCATTCTGAACTGACCAAGGACGTCGCAAATAAATTTTTCACTTACACAATAATTTTTTTGCTAGGTAAAAGCTAGCAAAAAAAGACAAATTTCAGGTAGTCTCTTCTAACGGAACTACCACGAGTTATTAAAGTAGGATAAGTTATCGTTGTTTACCTCTTTTGTATGTATGTATGTATGTATGTGTTATGTATATATGTGTCTATATATATGTACGTATGTATATTGTTCCGTTTTCCTGGGTTCGATATGATTGGATAAATTCTCTTCAGAAAGTGCACACAAAGTAAAACTTATTATTCTCTAAATTCTTCAGGCGCATACCCAAATACTAACAGAAAGCACGTAACAACTGTCTTCTATACAACAGAAAACTCTAAAAACACAAGTCAGGATAACAGAATCTTCAATACAATACACGCCTAACGCACTTTCAATACATTCAATACGAAGCAGAAAAGAACACTCCAAAGAGTTCCAATGGCAATGACAGGTATATTTATAGACTTCCAAAGTGCCCTCTATCGGTCAACCAGCTAGATATAACTGGAACATTCCAGAAAGGTCTAGAAGGTTGGCGATAATTTGGCGACCAAAATAAGTCCCCAAATCCATCGCCAATTTGGCGATAACTTCCATATTTGGCAAGATTACCATAGACTTCTAAAATTCGTAACAATATATTTATATATATATATATATACGTCAAAATTTTGACACATTTTGGTACTATTCTGTTTAACTGTTTACTGCTTGTCCAAGCGATACAGACTGGGTTGGGCGCGCTGCCAAAATTATAACTCGCGAAGTACTGACGGACGGTTTTAGCGTCTGAAATTTTGCTTTCCTGAGGACCGTTATGGAGGAACGTAATCCTACGTTAAAAGCTATTAAAATCAACTTTTCCTATCACAATCAACAAGGACTGAACATGTTATTTCCCAGTGATGGCAAGCACTTGACTTTTCTTGATATGAACACCACGAAGTCTTATTGGCTACTTTATTATGGAAGCACCATATGGGTGAGCCAACATATGGGTGAGTCCCTATGTGGGGACAACACGGGAACGTGAAAGCCTTTCTGGGGATTTGAAACCAGGTCCACTGCGGGGAAGTTCAAGACGCTAACCACTACACCACGTGGGCGTCACAGGGACTGAACAATTGGAATAGTTGATACAAAACTGTACCAGTTTGGAATTAGAATATTAAATAACTGTATAACGCGTGGGAAGAACTGTGAACAAACAACCTGTGCAAACTGACGTCAAAGCGAATAAGCAAAATTATCCTTTCCTTTCGTTTATTCTTTCAAAATTATTAGAAAATAAATTGTTAAATTATCAGGCAACTAAGTGCTAATTTAATACTTTTTACATAGCAAATATTCAACGTAAGATAGAAATCCAGAAATAGAAAAAAGAAATTTCGGGTAGTCTCTTCTAACGAAACTACCGCGGGTTATTTATCGTTTGCTAACCTCTTTTTTTCACATTTTGGTACTTTTCTGTTTAACTGTTTACTACTTGCCCAAGCGATACAGACTGGGTTTGGCGCGCTGCCAAAATTATAACTCGCGACGACGGACGGTTTTAGCGTCTGCAATTTTGCTTTCCGGACGACCGTTATGGAGGAATGTAATACTACGTTAAAATACAAGAATGTTATTCAATAGCTCTTCCCAAAATGTATAGGGTAGGCCAAAAGGCACGAAAGGGTGTAGAGTTTTAATAAATTTAAATTAATTAAAAAAAAATATTTTCTTTACAGATTTTATAAAGATGACGATAGAGATTAGGCTTAGAAAAATACACGACCGAACAGCGAACACAAATTGTGAAATTTTATCATCAAAACCAAAGATGAATAATTTTCACCCAACGAGCAATTGCGGCGTGAAAAATTCTCCAAGCAGATCAATCTATATATATAAAACAGTTCCGTTACTGACTGACTCACTAACTGACAGACCAAACCGCTGGACCTAAAGGGCTGACAATTTTCATGGCGATTCTTCTTATAGTGTAGGGGTACACTAAGAAAGATTTTTGAAAAATTCTTCTTAGATTTTTTTAAAATTAAATGTTTATGCAGTTTTAGTAACTTTTTTTAAGTTTGCATTTAATATAATAATTTGAGGGTTAAAAAATTTATATCACGCGAAAGATCATAAAAATTACTTTAAAATGAAATCTTTTTCGAATCTTTACCTCCATTTTCTGATTTTTGGTGAATTTTTAAATATTAATTTTTAGAATTTAATTTATTAAATGCTGATCACGTGATTTCTTTTTCTGGTACTTTAAATTAATTTATCGTCACGTGCATAACAACGAAATAGACAAAAATATTTTTTTTGTTTTTTGTTTGTTGCTAATACGGCAGACGATTGGAAATTATCCAAAAAAATATTAAAATGCAGTAAAAGATATGTTCCTCAAACTGTACTATATTAATTGTACTATATTCTTTAGTATGTTCTATTAGATTTAATTTGAATATTTTCGTCTACATTATTTTGTCTATAAAAATATCCGTTACGATTTTTTTATAAATATATTTTTTCGTTTTTCTTTTACATAAATTGTATAGATTGATCGTTGTATTTATTATAAATATATTTATACATGTTTTTGGCATGAATTGCATACATTGACCGTTGAATTTAATTTGAATGTACTCCGTAGCGAAGTACAGGTTTTCAGCTAGTCTTTAGACATTTATTTGGTCCTTTTTTGAGGACCAAGGTTCAGCGAGCGACCCTGCACGAACAGGCAAGTTAGGAACGAAGCCACAGCTGAGCGTACAGAGGAGAATGTCGCATACAAACAAACTCGAAGACGATATTGGCAGGTTGGAGTCTCTCGTATTCGCCACTCTGGCGTATTCAAAAAACCTTGAGCCTATAACCGTATAAATTCCAGTCGGTACAACAGCTGATTCACCAGATTACATCCGCAGATCGTAATATGCAGTCGTCCCATCGTGACTTTTGGCTCACCCTGTACGATTCAAGTAGTTTTTGCTGATCGGTATATTCGCCATTCCACGGCTTCATAGCACATGCCTATGACGTCACTAACTGCTAACCCAACGTCACTCACTTAGTTTATCGGGTGCTTAAATCGCATTTGCACACCGTATTTCTACCAGATGAATTTAGCTTGGGCACTGGGACGTAGCTTTATTTTTTCTTTACACGGCCAAATCGAACCAGCTTATATGAAACTAAATCATTTATAGCTGCCAAAGAATACTGCAAGGCTTTAATTTCGTGCTTGTAGTTACCATATTCCACGATTCTACACTTTTACTTGTCAGGAACCTCCAATTTACTAGGGATAGCAACAAAAGTAGAACTTTCTAAGTCCGAAAGAAGAATATTTACTGTTTTGTAATATTAAAATCAGATCGGTCATATTTCAATCTCGTTTTATGAACCAGCTAGAAAACGTTAACCTCCAGATATTTTCGTCGTTTCTTTTCGAAAAATATTTTTCGAAACTGCTTATCATAGCATGTGATACAACAACTTTTACTCTCCACCTCAAACAAGTGAAATCGGCATGTTTGTTTATTGGTAATTGCCTTCACCACCAATAAAACTGATTTTACGGTGTGGATATCTGGCTAAATATTTCTGATCGCCTTACTGCTACATTAAACAGGAAACCGAGATTTAAACAAGCGAACATATTTGTCGTTGCTACAATGAAGCAAGAAATTGAGTTGTTGAAATTTATTAAAAATGAGGTAAGACAATTTTTAGAGCATTGTTGTGATTTGTGACTAGCACTTGATGAGATCTTGTTGATTTTTAGGATTTCTCCCTATTTGGAATACAAAGTTTTCAACTTTGAGTTGGAATAGTGCCTCGTTTTACAGAAGCAAAATTTGTATCTATCGCAAAATTTCTTGATTTGTATGCTTTTTAACTTATCAATCGTTGCTGTTTGTATGCGAAGGGCTAGTGTCTTAATGCAATGTAAATGAACAATAAATTTAATAGGTCAGATTTTTTAAAATTAAAGATCTAAAGGCAAACTTAGAATATTCATGTAAGAAATCATATTGTGGTATTTGGCGTATCTAAAATGTTCTTATTTTATTGTTGAATTGTACTGGCTAGAGGAGTTTGTTATATCAGTTGGGTTACAGGGATAGATTTTTTTATTTATAGATTGTCGGTGTTTGTATGACAAAGGCTAATGTTTTAAATATAGTTAACCAGAATTTAATTTTTGTTTATGTAAGCTTTTTTTAGGTTAAAAATCCACACTTAAAATTGGCCGTAAACTGCATTACATCCTGGAAATCTAGTAACAATCATGTGAGGAAACGCACTGTGACATTCATTCTTTGCCGTTTCTTAAATATTGTTTACGATTTGTTTTGGAATTGTACTGGCTGAAAGTGTTTAAGTGACAAGAGTTGGGCTTACAAAGATAATTTTTTTTTATCTATATATATAAAGCAGTTCCGTAACTGACTGACTGACAGATAACGCACAGACCAAACCGCTGGACCTAAAGGGTTGAAATCTTGCATAATGATTCTTCTTATAGTGTAGGGGTGCACTGAGATAGATTTTTGAAAAATTCTTCTTAGATTTTTTAAAATTAAATTTTTAAGCTGTTTTTGTAACTTTTTTAAAGTTTGCATTTAAAATAATAATCTGAAGGTTACAACATTTATATCTCGAGAAAGATCATAAAAATTCCTTTAAAATGAGATCTTTTTCGAATCTTTATCTCCCTTTTCTGATTTTTGGTAAATTTTTAAAGATTAATTTTTAGAATTTAATTTTTTAAATGCTGATTTCGTGATTTCTTTTCTTTTTGTGATACTTTAAACTAATTTTGCGTCACGTGCATAACAACGAAATAAATTGACAAATTTTTTTTCTTTCTAATGCGGCAGACGATTGATTGAACATTATCCAAAAAAATATTAAAATACAGTAAAAGAAATGTTCCTCAAACTGTACTATAACTGTACTATACTCTTTAGTAAGTTCTATTAGATTTAATTTCAGTATTTTCTTCTACATTGCCTATAAAAATATCCGTTACGATTTTTTTGTAAATATATATATATTTTTTGCCATTAATTGCATACATTAACCGTTGTATTTATTATAAATATATTTTTTGGGTTTTTTGGGGGGCATAAATTGCATACATTGACCGTTGTATTTAATTTGAATGTACTCCATAGCGAAGCACGGGTATTAAGCTAGTATACACATATAAATTGTTGCTGTTGTCTAAAAGGGGTTAGCATTTTAAATCTAGTAGATCAACAATAAGTTATGTCTTTTTTTTAAACTGGGATTCACAAGAGTAGTTTTACCGTAGGATTACGTTCCTCCATAACGGTCCTACGGAAAGAAAAATTTCAGACATTAAAACCGTCCGTCCGTCCTCGCGAGTTATAATTTTGGCAGCGCGCCAAACCCAGTCTATCGCTTGGACGAGTTAAACAGAAAAGTACCAAGATGCGTGAAAATTTTGACATATATATATACACATATATATATATATAAATATATATATATATATATATATATATATATATATATATATATATATATATATATATATACATATATATATATATACCAGTGGCGCACCCAGGATTTTTTTTTGGGTTGGGCGAGATGAACGGATAAAAATATTTATAATGCAAAATCAATATTCATAATACAATTTCTATTTCTTTGGGGGGGGGGCAAGGCCTTGCCCCCCACTGATATATACATATGTCCATATAAATACATACAGATATACATACAAAAGAGGTAAGCAACGATAAGTAATCCTACGTTAATAACCCGCGGTAGTTTCGTTAAAAGAGTCTACTTGAATTTTTTTTTAATTTATAAATTGTTGTTGTACGTCTATAAGAGGTTATCTTTTTAAATATTTAAATCAGCAATATGTTTAATTTATGTGAGAATTTTCCACTTTAGACCAATATGCCCCATATAGGCTTTAAATTGTATTACATCCTGTCGAAGCTTGAACGTTGATGAAAGAAAACATATTGTGCCATGCGTTCTTTGCCGTATCAAGGATGTAATTTTTTATTTCGCTGTGGAATTGTACTGGATGAAAGTTGTTTAAGTGACACTAGTTGGCTTACTAGGATGGATTTTTAATTTTTTTATTAGTTGTTGCTGTTTTTTTTTCCAGAAGGCACCAAAGTTTGTCCAGTGTTTTGAACCTTGTTCGTCAAATAGATTGTCATATCTATATATATATAAAACAGTTCCGTAACTGACTCACTGACATACAACGCACAGACCAAACCGTTGGACCTAAAGGGCTGAAATTTTGCATGGCGATTCTTCTTATGGTGTATGGGTGCACTAAGAAAGATTTTTGAAAAATTCTTCTTAGATTTTTTTTTATTAAATTTTTAAGCTGTTTTTGCAACTTTTTTTAAGTGTGCATTTAAAATAATAATTTGAGGGTTATAAAATTTATATCACGAGAAAGATCATAAAAATTCCTTTAAAAGGAAATCTTTTTCGAACCTTTACCTCCATTTTCTGATTTTTGGAGAATTTTTAAAGATTCATTTTTAGAATTTAATTTATTAAATACTGATCACGTGATTTCTTTTTCTGGTGCTTTAAATAAATTTATCGTCACGTGCATAACAACGAAATAGACAAAAAAAATAATTTTTTTCTTTCTAATGCAGTAGATGATTGGATATTATCCAAAAAAATAAATATCCCTTACGATTTATATATATATATATATATATATATATATATATATATTTATTTATTTATTTATATATATATATATATATTTTTTACATCAATTGTATACATTGATCGTTGCATTTATTATAAATATATATATTTATTTTTTTTAGCATTAATTGCATACATTGACCGTTGTACTTGATTTGAATCTACTCCGTAGCGAAGCGCGGGTTTTCAGCTAGTTTATTTATAAACTTGAGGATAATTATGTCTAAAATTTGTGATAAATATGCAGACAGCGAGTGTGGATTAGGAAGAATTTGAAATGAATTCGGAAAATATCAGTTGTTTTGCTCTGTTTAGTACACTGCTGGCCACCAAAATTGCAACACCAAGAAAGACAAGAGATATCACAACAAAATTTATTTTGTAGATAACATGTTGACCAAGTATCAAATGATTACATTTATAGACTTCTGTGAAGTGTGGTTCCTACCAAACTCAGTAGCCAGGGTAGCCGCCATTGTTGGAGATCACCGCTGCCACACGCCTCGGCATTGATTCAAAGAGACTTTGGATGAGTTCTTGGGGTACAGCAGACCAAGCAGCTTCCACACGTTGCCAAAGTTGATCTGCTGTGGCAGCTGGGGAGGGAATATGGGTCAATCGTAGAGCAACCATGGACCACATGTTTTCTATCGGCGAAAGATCCGGAGAGCGAGGCGGCCAGGGAAGCAATTCAATCTGACGATTGGCGAAGAACCGTTGGACAATGCGTGCCACGTGTGGTCGCGCATTATCCTGTTGAAATATGGCTGTGGGCAAGCCCTGAAGGTTAGGAAGGACAACTGGCTCCAACACCTCGGAGATGTAGCGCTGGCTGTTTAAAGTACCGGCAATGCGTACTAGAGGTGTGCGAGAGTGATATCCAATACCACCCCATACCATAATACCCGGTGCAGGACCAGTGTGGCGGTGCATAACGCAGCTGTTCAGCATCCTCTCTTCACGGTGTCTCCAGACTCGAATGCGACCATCGTGGTGTTGCAGACAGAAGCGTGACTCGTCAGTAAAGACAATTTCATTCCATGCTACCGCCCACATCCTTCTGTCATCGCACCATTGGCGGCGGAGACGTCTGTGGTTCTGCGTCAAGGGTAGACAAAGCAATGGACGTCTTGCGGACAGACCATTCTGTTGTAAACGGCGTCGAATGGTACGCGCAGACACTGGATGATGCGTTACAGACTGCATGTGCTGTGCTATGGTTCGTGATGTGACTGAGCGATCCGTCACTGCCATGCGCACAATTTGCCTGCCATCACGTGAAGTGGTGCGCTGAGGTGGATGCGATCGAACACGCCGGTCCGTCGTACCCTCCTGCATCCAACGATCACATATCCGCATTACAGTTGTTTGGTTTCGTCCAACACGACTACCGATTTCCCTGAAAGATAATCCACAATCTCGGTAGGCCACTATCCTTCCTCTGTCGAACTCGGATACTTGATCAAAAGATGATCGCTGTTTTCGACGAGGCATAATTGATCGTTTTTTTGAAAAAACCACAAGAAAAACACAATTGCCGATCTTGAAATCGTCGAAATCTCCAAGACTTAAATAGCGCTTTGAAGTAGCGCCACAGGCGCGCGTGATGTGCGTCTGCGCTGAAATTCTAATCATTTGTATATCTCACCTCCGCTAATGCATATTGTAAATTTCATGTTATTTGCATGTTTCCTTCAGGGTGTTGCATTTACAGTGGCCAGCAGTGTATAAATGCAATACAGTAAAACCTCGTTTATCCGGCCATCGTTGATCCGGATCTCCGGATAATCCGAATAAGATTTGTAGACTTTTTTTTTAATTTACTGTACACATTAGATAATAATTTTTAACTATGATAGCAAGAACGCAACTATAAGTACGTCAAATATTCGCTTTTTAGTTTGATTCAGTGTACAATTCCTGCATAGATTGTACAATAAATTACGGTAATAAAATGCTTTTTGATGAGTTTTGTTGAATTTTGTTACAAAACATAGTTTTATATCGTAAAAAAGTGTAAGTCTGCTTAGTTAAGGATTTTGTTTTGCTTATTAACCATATTCCCCGGATTGTCCTGGATTGTGTATGGTCCCAGTTGGTCCTGATAAACGAGGTTTTAATGTATTCTAATTTGTGAATGTCAATGTACCCAGTCCTGTAAATTAAGTGTATGCCATTAATTATGCATGCGGAGAATATGCTTGAAGTTTTGAAAAGAAAAGACAAAACCTTTGTGCTCGTGGAATAAACTGGAAATCCAACGTAAATAAAGCACAAATAGCAGTAAGGAGCAATTTTGCATACGGCCGTTCCGAAGCTGCAAAGGAGTTTCTTCATCAGTGCAAAGAACTTAGTGGCAGCTCAAAAAGCCGAAAACTAAGCGGTTGCATAGTTTTTGAGCTGCCACTAAGTTCTTTGCACTGATGAAGAAGCTCCTTTGCAGCTTCGCAACGGTCGTGTGGAAAATTGCTCCTTTCTGCTATTTGTGCTTTATTTACGTTGGATTTCCTGTTTATGCTTGAAGTATTTGGGAGCCTTTTCTCACATTTGTTTAAGGGGACTCATTACCCTTAAATCTTTAAAACATCTGATTTTTGAAAAAAAATATATGTTAAAACCTGATCATTTCTGAACAAAATAAAACAAACCGCATGAAAATATTCCGCTTAGTTCCGGAGATAGTTATATTCTAAATATTTAATTACTGATCAAGTTTATGGTAAGAAAAATTTTAAACTAATTTTTCTAAAAATGCAATTTTGCATCATTCCGCAACTGATATCTCAAAAACTATGAAACTTAATTCCATTAAATTTTTATCACTGCATAATCATGTTATTTTATTGCGTCTGAACTAGAATTATTGCAATAACTGCACATTTTGTTATTTTTTCAGGGGTAAATTCATGCAAAATTTTGAGGAAATGTTAAGTATATTTTGAGCAGTTTTAAAAAAATTGAAAAATATTTTAATGTTGAATGTTTTATGTCCAATTGCATTTTGAATTATTTATTTTAAATATAAAACAGGAATCATACATTTAAGTGTAAAATTAATTTCATAGTTCTGCGCGCAAGCCAGTATACAATAAAAATACTTATAAAACAAGGTATATCTAAAGCATTTAAAAAAAATTATTTAAAATTATTTATAGAGTTGAAAATTTATTTATTAAAATAAATATATCAATTTATCATATACATAAAATTGTGAGTAAATTGAAATAGTTACAAAGAGTCAAAAAGTATGAAAATATGCCTTATTTCCTCGACTTAAGGGTCGTGAGTCCCCTTAAAGTATACCTTGAAAGAAATTTCTGGGAAGGGGTCACATTTCAATGTTTCAAGCCAACGCGAACTGACCGACTTTGACGTGGATCTGCATCTCTGAAATCAGCCTTTTGATTTACTATCCTCCAGGTTATACGAAAAGAAAACATATTTACTTCTTTTTAAACCCGAATTGCAATTTATCGCAGAGAAAATAGTTTGCTACCTTTCCTCTCTGAGCAAACCTAATGTTCAACATTAACACCAGAAGTCTTTTTTAGGAAAGTAGGTCTAATAAAATAATTTTATAAGTTTAAAATGCGTCAAATTTTGCAAAACTATTTCCTTATGCTCTTACGAATACAGAATTTCGACATAATGCTGGTCTCCCACACCGGTGCTATAATGGCTGAAAAATGATGACATTGTTGGAAGCAACCATCCCAAATACAGGCTGTCCATAATTAAACTGCCCTACTTTAAAGTTGCCTACAGTCGAAACTATTGTTCAGAAAGTTATGAAATTTTGTGTAGGACATATTGAAGGAATGGGACTTTGTTTGAGCGAATAAAAAAATTAGTTCAAAATTTCACAACCAGAGGGCGTTTTTTGATGAATTACAAATTTAGCCAACATTTACAATAGTTAAAAAAATGTATTACAACAAGACATGTTCAACATGACGGCCATCATTTTCAGCTACCATTTGAAATCCTAAGATGGCATGTTCTACAGTTGACCGCAGTGTGTTAGCAATAGCACAATTCTGATTAGCAATAGCAAGCACGTTGAAAACAAAATCTCCATGAAAGTTTCTAGGGTTTATAACAACTTCTGCTCTACGTCGACAAAAATTAATTTGCATATTTGTTTCTTCTTCGTTCCTTCAAATCTTTTATCCCACAATTAGCTATCGAACAAGTTTCCGATCGACTTTGCAATATCTTTAAAGATTGTAAAATTTAATGAGTATGAGTTATTGTGTTAGGGTGACCTATGGATAAAAAAGATGGTGAAATCTTAAGTAAAGAACCAGTCGTAAATGTGTAATTCATCAAAAAACGCCCTCTGGGGGTGAAATTTTGAACTAATTTTTTTTATTCGCTCAAACAAATTCCCATCCCTTCAATATGTCGTACACAAAATTTCACAACTTTCTGAACAATAGTTTCTACTGTAGACAACTTTAAAGTAGGGAAGTTTAATTATGGATACCCTGTACATCTGTGAAATGTTGCATATGGAAACGCTGCCGGCGGTTGCCGTAACAACCGCAAAGTTGCATTCTGCCGAGTGGCAGAAAAGAAAAGTAAAGTAAGCGCAAAGTTACATTCTGCCGAATGGCAACACAGAAAAATAAATTATCGTGAGAAAATGAAAAATAGAATGTTGTACCTGTAGATTATGTTGTTAATTTTCTTTGTGTTTGTTTTAATAAAATCGTTTTACAAATAATGGAATTTTGGAGCCAGTTTTATGGATATAATCTAGAGCTGTCGCTTAGCAAGTGAATAACTTAGAACTGTTGCTGCAACATCCATGTAATGTTTTTACTTTTAGAGCGACGAAATGTGCGCTGACCAGCGTAAAACTTTAAGGCGACAATGGACCATGAAAAACTTCTTTTTATATATTAACCAATTGCTATGTAATTTTGTATACTTATACAGTGTTTTTTACAGATGGAAATTCTAAATTTAAAAAAAAATCAGAATGTCATTAATTAAGATATTAATTAAAATCAGTTTGTTAATTACTCTATTTAAAAATGCTCCATGCGCATCAATTTTTGTCTCAGATATCTAATTTTCTCTCTTAAGCTAGCTTTATATAGTTATAATAAAAGTTAGTAGCAATATTTGATTTACAGTCATATTTATAAAAACTAGAAAAGAAATCGATAAAAATAGGTCATTTTATGCAAAATTTTATCAAAAAAATGTTTTTATTGTAAAAATTTTAAGTTGTTTTAAAATAGTATATTGAATTAATTACTAAGTTTTATTCTAACATATATAAATAACCATTTTGTGAAATTTTATGAAAATTCAAGAAAAATTATGACGCATGGAACATTTTGAACTTACCGAAACGACATGAAAAATTTTTTTGAGAAAATGGCATTTAAAGTTTTAATTTGACTAACATTTCCATTGTGTTTACGTTTGAAAAAAATACTTATAACTCGGTTAATAATGATCGGATCAACATACTTTTTTTTAATTTAAAGCTGATGAGTTGCAGAATCATTTTCTGAAAGAAGAAAAAAAATTGTTTTGGGGACATATTTTTGTCAATCTGAAGGTACATTGTCGCCTTAAGGTTGAATAGTGTTACAATGCAAAAAAAGACGATTCCCAAAACAATTTTTAGGTCCCGATCCTGGTTTTGCAGCAAAAGAAGATTAATGAGCCTAATTAATTGACACTAGACAAGGGGGAGAAAATGTTTCAGACACTTTATTTAATTAACCATGATATAACCAGGAAAAAATTCAATTATACCCAAAGTTTATGTTCTAGATGATAAAAATAAACAATGTGTTCAAAATTTTCAATAATAAAAAAGCGTGTCTTGTACAATTGGAAGAGATTAATAGTAACACGCATCAAAACCTTTTAGAATTGGTTTTAATCCGTGTAAGTAAGTAAATTTTGGCTCCAAAAAGTAGGTGTCTCAATAGAAATTAATGAATCATGTGACTTATTTCTTACGTATGTTTCGGATATCATATTTTACTTGAGCTCATACCGTCCGTCCTCTTGCTGAAAAATTTTTTTTTCACGTAGTCTGTTCTAACGAAACTACCTCGGGTTATTAACGTAGGATTACTTATCGTTGCTTACCTCTTTTGTATGTATATATGTATGTATGTGTTATGTATATATGTATCTATATATATGTACGTATGTATACATATATATACATATATGTATGTCAAAATTTTGACACAATTTGGTACTTTTCTGCATAACTGTTTACTGCTTGTCCAAGCGATACAGACTGGGTTTGACGCCCAGCCAAAATTACAACTCGCGAGGTACGGACGGACAGTTTTAGCGTTTGAAATTTTGCTTTGCGGAGGTCCGTTATTCAGGAACGTAATCCTACGTTAAAAAATTCAAGGTTTAGAGCTGTGGGAAATCACTGTTCATGTGTAATAAGGAAAAAACGTTTTTTTTTTTTTTTTTTTTTTTTGGGGGGGGGGGTTGTCAGAGGAGAGTTATTTGAACCTTCAACCATCTGAAATCAGTGACTCGTTCTTTCTCTGGTGCCCATGCAGTTGCATTATCATAGCGTTGTTATAATAAAATTAAAATTTTAGCATATGATCAAGTAAATGTACCACTTAATCGTTGTCTTTTTATTTAAGGGGAATCATCACCTTTACGCAAGTTGAAAAGACATAATTTTTGCTGTTTGTTCGAACTTCTATAATTTTTTTATTATTTTCCACTATGTATGAAATTTTCAGTATCACTTCTCTAAACTTTATAGATTATGTTCCTTGAATTAATTTTATTACAAGTAAATAAGAATTTTATTTATGAAGTAAGAAGTGGGTGTATATTCTGAAAATTAAAAATTTATGCTGATACACTGCGCGCAGACTTACAACAACCCTAAATAAGGTTCGATAATAATTTTTGACTTTTGTGCTGTTAAAACATTAGGTATATTTCTTCTCGTATTTAAAATTTAAAACACTCAAAAATATTTACTCCAGGACAATCAAGTTTAAGGGGACTCACTACCCTTAAATGTTTAAAACATTCGATTTTTTGAAAAAAATATATGTTAAAGCCTGATCATTTCTGAACAAAATAAAGCAAACCGCATAAAAATATTCCGTTTAGTTCCGGAGATATTGATATTCTAAATATTTAATTACTGATCAAGTTTATGGTAAGAAAAATTTTGAACTCATTTTTCTGAAAATGTAGTTTGCATCATTCCGCAACTGATATCTCAAAAACTATGACACATAATTCCATGAAATTTTCCAGTATACAATAAAAATGCTTAAAAAACAAGGTTATCTAAAGTATTTTTTAAAAAAATTATTAAAAATTATTTTGAGGGCTGAAAATTTGTTTATTAAAATAAATATATCAATTTATCATATACATAAAATTTGGAAAAATTGGGAGTAAATTGAAATAGTTACAAAGAGTCAAAAAGTATGAAAATATGCCTTATTTCCTCGACTTAAGAGTCGTGAGTCCCCTAAAAAAAAACTGAAAAAGTCCATTAAAACTACGAGTCAAATGCTATAAACTCATAGTAAAATAGTGTTTTCTAAGAAAAAAATTAGGTGCATATTTTTGGTAGCATCATTATACACCTATCCTGAAAATATGAAAGTAATATCTGCAGTAGTTTCCTATCTACAGTGCGCGAATGACCAATACGAGAAAAAGACTTTTAAGTTCCCACACTGGTAATGTTTCAATTGGAACTGCTTCTTTCATGTCACAGTTTTTAATGTTCTAGTTGGAATATTTTAACGCGGTTTATTTTGAATGATTCAGAAATATTCAAATATTCTAAAAATGTAAAAAAAGTAAAATTTGATTTTTTGAAGATTCAAGGGTGATGACTCCCCTTATATTTTTGCGAGAAACACTGTCAGCAAACACAATTATTGCTAAATAAATAAACCTCATACTCATTCAGGACTTCAGTTTTGAAAACGAAAGTCATTTTTCATAAGGGGACGAAAGTTTCCCCTTATGAAAAATGACGTCGTCGTGACGCATGCTTGTAAACGACAACAACGCTGATTGGTCAACGAAACGCCTAAAATATGCCTAGATATTCCAAAATGCGTCTTTACAGAGAAGAACATAGCTGCGATTACAACTTAGTTCAAAGTTTAAGTACAACCCCTGTAGCGAGAAGTCACAAAATTTTTGTCTTTTTTTGACCTTGTCACTGTTTGTGATATCAATAACTGTTGCTCGGGTATACGATAAAAACTGATGAAAATAACTGTGACATCCTACATTTGAATTCCCCTATGTTTGGGTCGCTTTCTGATTCCGCAGCCTGGTCGTTTTCGGCGGGTTCCGTTATAGCGAGCAGTGACGCTTATAATGAAGTTTTTGTGAGTTTTGGAATACCGTGCTCATGCTTTCAAAATCTCTTATTGTAATCAATGAAATCTGGTTATAGTGGCAATTTTTACCTTGAAAATATAGCTAAAATTCTCCTGTTATTGCCTGTAGCGGCTTATAGACAATAAAACACCCTGACACAAGGATTTCCAAACTTTTTTACCATGTTCTTATTAACTTGCTTTCTTGTTTTTTTCTGTGTGTGTGTGTTTGTCCCGTACAAATATTGCAATCGATTTTTAACTAACTTCCCGACTACCTAGACGTTTGAAACTTATTGAATAGCTCAGAACACGATAACAATGCATTTTTTAATACTTTTAGCCATCTTTAAGCAGAATTGAATGAATTCATTTTCAGTTAATTTTGTTTTGTAGACTGGTGCAGCCCTCTATCGGCCGGGACGGGAACGAAAAGTTAAACGCAAGTTAACTTCCAATTAACTTTATTTTCTTTCAAGTTGATGGGATAATTCATCAAAAATTTTTTTAAAAAGTATTTATTAATACATAGAATTGTCAAGTTTATATGATTCAACAGAAAATTTTAATACATGGTATAAAAAAAGTTTTTTTTATCTTGTAATTATTATATTTACGGCACCTTCAGGAATGGGATTAGAACCCCATGTTAGAATTTTAGCTTTTTAATTTTTTTTAAATATTATATTGAAGTGGAATATATTTCAGGAACATGTTACATTTAAGTTCAAATATACAGGGTTCCCACCTATATCCGTTTCACCCCCCCCCCCCCCTTAACTTCTAACAGTGAGAGCTTAGACCATAAAGTTGGTGTCTAGGTATAGTGAATAGGCTATGCGCTAATCGATGAGACAACTTACAACGCCATCAATCGGCCGATTTTGGAATGAGCGTTTTTATCTCAAAAACGATACGAGATACGGGGAAAAAGTCAATTACAAAGTTGTTCAGCATCATGGATTTAGTAAGAGAAGACACCTTGCGCACATTAATACTCAAAACAGAATGTAGAAAATGAACTTTTGCCATGATTTCGGAAATTGTCATGTCACAAAGATTGGAAGCAAGAAACTGAGACACTTTCCTATCTTCAGGATCATTTATTTATGTTGCTGAAATTGCTCTCCATTAGCCACTATACACATTTGCACTCTGGACTAGATTTCTCTCTGCACACTGTGCAACATGGCAGCTGGTACGGAGGCCCAAGCTTCAGTAATGCGTGGTCGATGATCCTGCGATACTGGCGGAGGAGTCGCATATACCTGCCCTTTTATGTGTCCCCATAAGAAGTCCGAGGGGTCAAGCCGGGTGATCGCGGGGGCCACTCTACGAAACCACAATACCCGATGACTTGTGTCGAACCCTCTTCACTTCTACGGGTTCGCTTTTGGTTCGTTTCGTAATTCGACATTTGCAATGGTACACAAGTAAATTTTCACACAAGTAACGTCACAGAGTTCAGTACCACACCAGTGAATATTCAAAGTTTTATTTTATTTTGCAAGCACAAACACAACACTAATCTATCTACAAATTTATTTTACAGTATTATATACAAAAATCTAACTAGGTCAATCGTCTAGATTCTGACGGATATCTAACAAGGCCTAGTGCGTCTTCTGGGTCTCAATACACCCACGCACTTTACTCTGATCTGCCCGACTCTCTTAAGAGCCAACAATCGCAGACTAAAAAAACCACACGCCTTCTCTCGCGTGGGTCACCCCAGTATCTGACGACCCTCTGCCTTCTGCACAGGGCACCGTCAACAATCTCGAATCCCTTATCGAGCCGGGGTCATTGCCCTACCCCCCCCCCCCTTGCCTCCCTGAGAAGAGAGTAGCAGGGACAAGACAAAAAGGGGTGACGCAGCAGACACGACAACTTGATTCTCGAATGTCTCCATTAGGTACTGCTTAACTTTTGATGTCTTATGCAGAGGGACGCATAAGACATCAAGTCATCGGAGGGACGCATACTAGACATGGTTGTTTAAAGTTTTCATAGTCCAGAAAATTTTCATAATTTGTAGAGACATTCAGCAAAACTCGCAACTGGTAGGGACAGAACCATGGTCCTCATGAATGCGAATCGCTTGCGTTTCCCCCACAACACATGCTGGTATTTAGTCCGTGAGGTGGCCTTTTCGAGTTTCGTTCGTGTTTCACGACGCCATATTGTTGAAAATCCCGACCCAACAAATGTTCATTTTTTACATTCTGTGTTTAGTATTAATGAGCGCAAGGTGTCTTTTCTCACTAAATAGATGATGCTGAACAACTTAGTAATTGACTTTTTTTCCCGTATCTGGTACCGATTTTGAGATAAAACGCTCATTCCAAAATTGTCGATAGATGGCGTTTTAAGTTGCCTCATCGAGTAGCGCATAGCATTTTCATTATACCTTGACACTAACTTTATGGCCTAAGCTGTCACCGTTCAGAAGTTAAGGGGGGGGGGAGCGGATATAAGTGGGAATCCTATATACCGACTGCACTGCTGATTTTATTCATGCGTTGAAAGATATATAAGTAACAAACACTAGGATAGGATATATCATTACAGTTTCAAAAATAGCCATGGCATTCAGTACCCACTATCTACCAATACGTATTTGGACACCCATGGAAATGACGATATCTGCGGTCCTGATATGCGTCACGCCCTCCGCCGTTAAATATCGTGTAGGAAACAACATTGGCATTAGTCGCGTACAAGTTGACACGAAGTGCAGAGTTATCTGATTTCGAGAAAGGTATAATCGTCGGGTATCACAGAAATGGACGATCCTTAAGTTAGAGACATATAGCGAGCTCAATTACCCCAAATTGACAGTGGCCTATGAAATTCAGAAGTGGAAGGTGAACGAGGATTGTCGGAATGTGCCACGAGTCGGCAGACCCACGAAACTGGGCGATAGAGACCGACGGATGCTGTCCAGAGAAATTCGGAAGAACCGTATCCAACCGATGTCCCACATACTCCAGGAGTTTCAACTGGCATCCGGGAGAGTTGTTTCGATGAATACCATCCGTAAGGAAGCGCATCTGCTTGGTTTTCACGGTCGTGCTGCCGCCCATAAGCCTTTGATCACAAAGTCCAACCGCACTGCTCGGTTAATGTGGTGCAAAGCACTTCTAAAGTGGACCGCAGATCATTGGAAACGAATTCTCTGGAGCGACGAATCAAGGTTCACCCTCTACCGTTTGGATGACGGGGTGTGGGTCTGGCGTCTGCCCGGAGAACGTCTCATTCCAGAATGCATTGTGCCCACAGTAAAGTTCGGAGGAGGTGGAATTATGATCTGGACGTGTTTAGCCTGGTATGAACTGGGACCTTTAGTCCCGATTCATGGTAAGCTCAACGTCGACGCCTACTGCACTAATATGGATGACAGCGTGCTTCCTACGTTGTGGCAGTTTTTCGGGTTTGACCCATGTTACTTCCAAGACGACAACGCCAGCTGTCATCATGCGAGGTCCACCACGGATTAGTATGGTGACAATGGGGTTAACCGAATGGACTGGTCTGTCCCGAGTCCATACCTGAACCCTATCGAGAACGTCTGGGACGAAATTGGATGGCCGTATTAAGGAATGCGACAACCATCTACAAATCGGTGAAGGAACTCGCATGTCCTCTCCAAGCCGAGTGAAAGAAAATACCACTAGCCGTCATACGAGGAGTTGTGGAAAGCATGCCCCGGGCGGTTGAGGCTGTAATTTCCTCTGGTGTAGGCTCTATAAGCTATTGAAATATGAATAAATTTTGTTTTTATTTTCTTTCACAAGTGTCCGAATACTTATTGGTAGATAGTGTAGTATAACACTAGACGGCTAGAAGCGACATCGCTCAAAAGAATTTTGTTTTATTAAGGTGCAACTTGCGATGGATGCTCAGAATACGAATCTCTGATAAGGTAGCCTTAAGGCTGCTGTGTACAAACCCTATTGGATTCGCTCACCTCAATGTTAACCTATGGAGAAAATGAGTCCAAGGATTGCCGATTTGGAATGAAAGTTTTTGAAAATAAATAATACTCCGTAATAGAGAAAGAAATTTTACACTTTGGGGCATTACGTAGGTAGTTACGTGCGTTTTTAACGTAGGATTACGTTCCTCCATAACGGTCCTCGGTAAAGCAAAATTTCAGATGTCCTGCGTCGCGAATTATAATTTTGGCAGCGCGCCAAACCCAGTCTTTATCGCTTGTACAAACAGTTAACAGTTAAACAGAAAAGTACCAAAATGCGTCAAAATTTTGACATACATATATGCATATGTATATACATACGTACATATATATAGATACATATATACATAACACATACACACACACACACACACACACACATATATATATATATATATATATATATATATATATATATATATATATATATACACTGCTGGCCACTGTAAATGCAACACCCTGAAGGAAATATGCAAATAACATGAAATTTACAACATGCATTAGCGGAGGTGAGATATGCAAATGATTAGATTTTCAGCGCAGACGCACATCACGCGCGCCTGTGGCGCCACTTCAAAGCGCTATTTAAGGCTTGGAGATTTCGACGATTTCAAGTTCGGCAATTGTGTTTTTCTTGTGGGTTTTTCAAAAAAACGATCAATTATGCCTCGTCGAAAACATCGATCATCTTTTGATCAAGTATCCGAGTTCGATAGAGGAAGGATAGTGGCCTACCGAGATTGTGGATTATCTTTCAGGGAAATCGGTAGTCGTGTTGGACGAAACCAAACAACTGTAATGCGGATATGTGATCGTTGGATGCAGGAGGGTACGACGGACCGGCGTGTTTGATCGCATCCACCTCAGCGCACCACTTCACGTGATGACAGGCAAATTGTGCGCGTGGCAGTGACGGATCGCTCAGTCACATCACGAACCATAGCACAGCACATGCAGTCTACAACGCATCATCCAGTGTCTGCGCGTACCATTCGACGCCGTTTACAGCAGAGTGGTCTGTCCGCAAGACGTCCATTGCTTTGTCTACCTTTGACGCAGAACCACAGACGTCTCCGCCGCCAATGGTGCGATGACAGAAGGATGTGGACGGCAGAATGGAATGAAATTGTCTTTACTGACGAGTCACGCTTCTGTATGCAACACCACGATGGTCGCATTCGAGTCTGGAGACACCGTGAAGAGAGGATGCTGAGCAGCTGCGTTATGCACCACCACACTGGTCCTGCACCGGGTATTATGGTATGGGGCGGTATTGGATATCACTCTCGCACACCTCTAGTACGTATTGTCAGTACTTTAAACGGCCAGCGCTACATCTCCGAGGTGTTGGAGCCAGTTGTCCTTTCTTACCTTCAGGGCTTGCCCACAGCCATATTTCAACAGGATAATGCGCGACCACACGTGGCACGGATTGTCCAACGGTTCTTCGTCAATCGTCAGATTGAATTGCTTCCCTGGCCGCCTCGCTCTCTGGATCTTTCGCCGATAGAAAACATGTGGTCCATGGTTGCTCTGCGATTGACCCAGATTCCATCCCCAGCTGCCACAGCAGATCAACTTTGGCAACGTGTGGAAGCTGCTTGGTCTGCTGTACCCCAAGAACTCATCCAAAGTCTCTTTGAATCAATGCCGAGGCGTGTGGCAGCGGTGATCTCCAACAATGGCGGCTACTCTGGCTACTGATTTTGGCAGGAACCACACTTCACAGAAGTCTATAAATTTAATCATTTGATACTTGGTCAACATGTTATCTACAAAATAAATTTTGTTGTGATATCTCTTGTCTTTCTTCGTGTTGCAATTTGGGTGGCCAGCAGTGTACTTTGAAGAGAGTAGTTAAACGTTTTAGATTTGAAAACTTGTTCTTATAAGTATTTTTTTTTTCAAGAATCGTGTTAAATAAAAACTTAATTCAGTGATTCTATGCATTCTTTTAAAAAAATTAGAATTTATCTTCTGTAATTCAGGTTTAAGTATCTTTACTGAGTTGAATTCGAAGCTTTTTGAAATTGGACTTTCACAGATAAATTCAGAGATGGCAACAGCTTTCATTGTGTGCGTTCTCGGGAAAATATTAACTATACGAAGCGTGTTTACATACATGCTACTTGAAATAAAACTTTTAAAATGCAAGATGAGGATGACTTCATGAAATGAAATATTTAAAAATGAAAAAAATAGACATTTTTCTAATAATTTTTTTTTTTGCCCTTTAGTTGTCTACTTGAATTAAATACTTTTTTCTGGCATCCAGGTTCTTTGATATCGAATTGCAGTCGACTGGAAAATATAGGATAATTTTAATTCATCTGAGCCGATGTTTCACAACCTTTGTCGAGTGACCCCTTTCAGTGGTTTCTACGCATCCTGCGACCCCCCCCCCCCCCAATATTCACACACCTTCACCCCTACCTATTTTCCTTATTATAAGTTGATAAGTTATTATCCCTTATATCAGTTGCCAATAATACGAAGTATTTTGCTTCTAGATTAGAAAAAAAAATTTATTTAAAATTTGTTAGTGGAAGACTTCAAAAAATATCAAAATTTAATTACATATTTTTGTTATTTTCAATTTCACTACACCTAGCAGCAAAATACTTCGTATTATTGTCAACTGATATATTTTATGTTACTGTATCAAATTTGTAAGAGATAAATTCAATAGATTTTTAGAAAAGTCTACCTAACTGAAATATAATGTCAAACATTTAACAAGTTTTTGAAGATAATTAAATTGCTACAACGAACTAATTTCTTAACATAATTCTTAACTATAAATATAAAATATAATCTATGTATTTAATGGTATATAAATATTTTGCATATACCTGTATTCTGCAGTTAAATACATGCTCATAAACATTTCGCTAAATTCGCTTTTGTTGTCGAGACGTTCTGTGTTCCCTTTAATAAAACCATGGCGACATACCCCCTCCCCCCCTTCGCTAATAGTGTCCATACCAGAGGTTCCCACAGGTTGTTGGGAACTCCTCGTATAGACACTACATTATTTCCCTAGCAGTAACTAAATCACAGTACCAGAAATTATTCCTCATCTCGTAATTTCTGGACACTACTACCTAGTTACGATACAAAAAACTGAATCATAAGAACAGTTTATTTTAAATTTACAGTTAAGCCTAAATCGTGACATACAGGGTGTCCCAAAAAACCTTGACACATTTTAAAAATTTATACAAAAGAAAAGTTTACAAGATTGTTGAAGGGAGAGCCCTCTCCCTGGACAAGATCTATCCGCCCTTGGGTCCGGTGCTGTTCGTTGTAGGAATGGATTACACGGTTGACGAATCAAGATACTTATATACGATCTTTAATCCCAAAATTATTTATTATACATATATTTCTACTGGGACACACCACACATTACTACACACACTTATATATTACAAATTTACTTAGATCAATAAAATCACATGCAAGCCACTTTCCACGCGGCGAGCTCTCATACACCGACCTTTCACCTTGAAAACAGAGAGAATGTCTACCCGAACCAGTCTTTTTTCACTTCCTGCCAAGCGGGTTTCTCCCCCCCCCTTCGTTCGACCACTCCAAGCAGGTAGATCAGGTCACTTTGTCATCGGGGGAGAAATAGGAGAGGGTAGGAATAGGAGTCCATTCCTGCCAAAGATCAGAACCGGAAATTCACAGATGTGTTACCATATATATTACAGTTCCTTTCTGTGTCTTAAAAGTTCAACAGATGGCGCTGGTTGTTCCGTGAAAGCGAAAGTTGTAAAATGACTACTCCACCAAAGAAAGCAATAGATGTTGACTAGTATTTCAAAACGGAATCTGTTACGTAAGTACATCGAAATTTGGAAAAGATCCTCCAAGTCGTAACAGCATCTTAGCCTGGTATAAAAAGTTTCAGGAAACCGGAAGTGTCCTTGATAATCGGCTATAGTGTTGAAGAACTCAAAAGACGCATAAATGCTGCAATTTCATGTGTTTCGGAATCCCTTTTGGAATGCGCATAGGCTGAGATTGATTACCAACTAGATGTTTTCTGTGCCACAAAAGTTGCAGTTATTGAAATTCCCTGACTATATTAAAAAAGAACTCTTAATATATAAAGTAATACATAATGTGAATTTCTAGTTTCTATCTTGTATACTTATTTTTGTATAAATTTTCAAAATGTATCAAGGTTTTAACGTAGGATTATGTTCCTCCATAACGGTCCGCGGTAAAGCAAAATTTCAGACGTTAAAACCGTCGTCGCGAGTTATAAATCAACAGTGGCAGAATATTATTTCTAAAATTTTTTTTAATTTTATTTCTTTTTCTCCCTTCATACTTAACCAAAATCGATAAATGAGGTAGCATTTTTAAGATTAAGATGTCCGCTTCGTGCGGCGAATTGTTAATTTCGAATTACAGGTAGCCCTCCTACAGCACGGCATCTGACAACACGGTTTCGCTCTAACATGATAAAAAAAATTGCAAAAACCTTTGTACAACACTGTACTTCTATAGCACTAGATAACACGATTTTTGTTTAACACATTTAAAAACAAAATTACCTTAAAATAATGACAGGAAGGAATAATGAACTAGAGTGGCTTTACATGGAAATGTACAAACAAATTATAATTTATTCATTTATAACTCTATAAAATTGTAAGAAGGCCTAAGCTTAGCTGAAAATCTTGAATCATTTTTCCTGAATGCAGACACTTCTGCTGAAAGAAGCCGAAAATTCAAAAAGAATCTGCAAAATTGTCTATCTCCATCTGAATCTACAATGACGTTGTAAGAACCAGCAAATAAACCAAAATTGCAGATTTTTTTAAAGAGGACTAGGGGCTTTGCCCCTAGCCTCGCTACGCTCGCTCCTCTGGTGAATCAAGTGAATGAATGACTCAATAGTTTTTTACAGCGATTGAGTCATTCATTTGTTTACAGTTGAAGCTTCCACCCCCCCCCCTCCCGACGAAATGGATGAAGCCCGGCGAAATGGATGAATGGGTGAAAAATTGGTTCTTCTTTCAAAGGAAGCGAATGAGAAGATTTTTTTTGAAGTATTTCTTTAAAATTCAATTAAAAATCGAAATTTTAAGATAGAGACTTGAAATGAAGTTTATATGAATGAGAAAGCTTTCATCTTCCAGTTGATATAAATATTTTCTTTGTAACATAATAAGTCTGAGAGCATCGAATTTATATATCTCGAAACGCATAAATTTTTCCAAAAAAAGGGTTTTCAATTTTAATAAAAATATCAGTCTGTTTTAAATTATTTTTAAACAAATGAGGTCTTGTTTGAAGGAGAAATGTCTGTAGTATTAGATTGTAAAAAAAAAAAAATTATACGATCCTTTTTTGGCGAGTTATCGTAATCTGAACATGAAAAAGTCAATATTTTCCCACAAAACATAAAATTAAAATAAAAAACTTAGTCCGACGAATATGAGACATGTCTTACTTTCTTCCCCACATTGTTCTGCATCGATTGATATCGGTTTCGACCCCATACCCCCAGCGGTTTCGGAGGAGATAGCGTGACAAGCTTTTGACAGCGGCGGCGGCGGCAGTTAGTTCTTTTTAGAAGAGAGAGATAGAAGGTGCAAAAAATCTAAATGAAGAAAAAGGTTCTGAAAGTGAAGGTGATATCGTTCAATCGAAAAAACGTTCTCGTTTGATTGTACTGAGCAGTGATGAGGAGGAAATTTATTAAATTAAGGTCACATTAAATGAAAATATTTTTTTGTTTGTTTTCATTGTTTGTTATACATACATTTATATATTTTTAATAAAAATTAAGTTGCTTATATGGAATTTTTTTAAATGTTTGTTTTTAATAAGTTTTCAGAACGTAACCCCCCTTTTATGAACTGTCTCTGGGTCTCCTATAACACGGTTTCACACAACACAGCATTTTCTAGGAACTTATCTACCGTGTTATAGGAGGATAACATGTACACAATTTTTCTTCCACTAGATGGCATCGTTGCCACTAGATGGCAACGATGAACGTATAAGTAATCCTACGTTAATAACTTGCGGTAGTTTTGTTAGAAGAGTCTTCGTGAAATTTTCTTTGAGACAGCTTGTATATCTACGAATAAACCTCTATTCGTAAGAAGCAGATACATACACCTCCATAACAAATCCCCCTCTCCCCAGAACACACTTCGCGACTCCACAGGTTAACGGACAAATGATCTAAGCAGAATTTCCGATTAGAAATGGTTTTAATTTATGCGTGACAATGTTCGAACGCGGAAAGACAGCCAGTCTCAGATTCAATTTTTTGCAGCCTTTGCATATTTCGTTCCAGAAGGAGTATATATTGTCTGGTAGTGTAAAAGAAAAAAAGGAAGTTAGAAAAAAAAACCTCACTTTATCAGCACTGTTTTCGGAAAGTTATTTCATTTCTCGTTCTCGTCATTTCATTACCATGTTTTTATTAACTCGCTTTCTTGTTTGTGTGTGTGTTTGTCCAGTACAAATCTTGTAATCGATTTTTAACTAACTTCCCGACTAGCTAGACATTTAAAACTTTTAGAATAGCTCAGAACACGATGACAATGCATTTTTTAATACTTTTAACCATCTTTAAGCAGGTTTTGAATTCATTTTCAGTTAATTTTGTTTTGCAGACAGGTGCAGCCATCTATCGGCCGGAACGGGAACGAAAAGTTAAACGCAAGTTAACTTCCAATTAACTTCATTTTCTTTCAAGTTGATGGGATAATTCATCAAAAAAAATTTTAAAAAAGTATTTATTAATACATAGAATTCTCAAGTTTATATGATTCAACAGAAAATTTAAAAACGTGGTATATAAAAAGTTCTTTTTATCTTGTAATTATTACTTTGTTCATTTGCCAAGGTGAACGAACATGGTATTTCGTCAACGAAGATTAGATGAGCTGAAATCGGATTCCTTTCCATGACTTTGTTCAAACTTGGCGGTGTGGATGGGCGGATGTCGCCAAGACAAGTGTCTGTCACGTTGGATAAAAAATAATTTCGTTCATTGGTGCCAATTTCTCTTCGACTTAAGACTGGATGGTAGTAACCCCATTGATTCATTCAGTTCAGTGTTAACCTATGGAGAAAATTTGTCCAAGAATTGCCTACTTGAATTGAAAGATTTTTTTTCTTAAAAATTGTACTCCGTTATAGAGAAAGAAATTTTACACCTTGGGACATTTCTAGTTTCTTATTTTTAAATGCAAATGATATTTTAATTTAAATATATTTCGGGGAAATATCTGTTCTAGAGTGTTTCAAACGCTCGTCAATTCGTTTGGTGGAAGAAATTTAGAAAATGAAACCTGGGGCAAATTGCAGAAAAGTTAAGACTATCTGAAAATATCATTTTTATTGGATTATCAGCATGTATGCAACTGTCAATAGTAGACATATTTTCTCCATAGGTTAACACTGAGGGGAGCGAATCCAATAGGATTAGTGCAGCCTTAACCTATGGAGAAAATGTGTCCAAGGATTGCCGACTTGCATTGAACGATTTTTTTAAAATTGTACTCCGTGATAGAGAAAGACATTTTAACGTAGTATTACGTTCGTCCATAACGGTCCTCCGGAAAGCAAAATTTCAGACGCTAAAACCGTCCGTCCGTACCTCATGAGTTATGATTTTGGCAGCGCGCCAAACGCAGTCTGTATCGCTTGGGCAAGCAGTAAAAAGCTAAACAGAAAAGTACCAAACTCCGTCAAAATGTTGACTGACTTACACACACACATAAATATATATATGTGTAATATAAAAATAATTTTTATATTAATAATCTGACATCTCTCCGTGTTCTTCTAAAACATAATTTATTAGATTTCTAAAGATGATGTATTTCTCATAAAGATTGCCGTACTTAATCATTCCGTTCCCCTGTAGACAGAAAAAAAGATCCTTATAGACTTAGGACAACATTTGTCTAGGGAGACTGAGCCGATAAGAATCATCGGACACGCCCTAGTCCATGACGTAACATAACGTCATAGGGAATAATCTTTGCATCCCCTCTTCTGTATTTTCCCGATATAAAAATGAGAAGACGGCTGAAAAGCTCACCTTTTTTCTGATATTGTTTGCTACATTTCTTATGTCACTCGGTCCAGCTCCCTCCGTATGGGGAACTGCATATGAACGGCAATAAAACTATGTTAACGAAATCGCCTATTTACTGCGTCCCAATAACGAACTCTTTTCCAGCTGCGTCTACAAGACATGGTATGTCATATATATATATATATATATATATATATATATATATATATATATATATATATATATATATATATATATATATATATATATGTAGAAGCAAGGGTAACCGTACAAGAGTTGTGCGGAATAGCTAGTAGATGTCGCTGGTGTTTGCGCGGCAAGGCAAACCAAGCGAGAAGAAAAAAACGCGAGAGCGGTCGTAGGGATAGACGCGTGTCTATCCGAGAGACTGCCAGCGGTCGGAATCTATATATATAAAACGCGTAGGTATGCGGCACAAAAATCGACGATGTTTCTACACTCCGAATGGCAACGGCTGCCACTACCAGATGTAAACATTAGCGGCCGTCCGTAATTTGCTACCGCGTGTCAACATGGATTTACGCACTGAAATCAGGAATGTTCGAAAGCGAGCTGCACGATCAAGTGAAAATTGAGAACAGTCTCAAGAATGAAAGCGAAGAAATAATTCATTAAGAGAGAGGCGTGAAAGAGAGAGCATAAATAATCGCGAGGTTAGGGTTAACCGTCGCCGGCATATCCATAAACAACCAGTAATATTTAATTTTCTACACTTTTTTCAGTACTTGCTGAATTTTTACTCCATTTTATAAGTGAAGAAATTTTCTCAACAATTTATTATTTGATATGATTAAGTGTAGATATCTGAATTGTGAACAGTAATACATACAGAGAGTGATGTAATCAACACTATATTTTAAAATTTTCCCCAACAATTTCTTATTTGTTGTAATGATAAAGTGTAGACATCTTAATTTTGAAAAATATTGCATATAAAGAGGGATGTAATTTTTAAAATCATTGATGTTGGGTTTCTCAGTCTTATCTTTAACTCTTTTCTGAGGTAATGGAAATTCACATTTTTTGATCACGATGTTCTAGAATCAGCCTTATAGAGAATACCCCTGACAACATATATTTGTGATGACAGGTAATGGTAACATTCCTTACATATGTTACTTTCAGTTGCGTTGTTTTGCAAAAGAAAATGTAAAACTAAAAGCGACCATGCTGGTCGCGCAGCGGCTAGTTAATTCGAATTTCATGTTGAAGAGCCATTCCCAGAAAACGCTCATTTTGTTTCTTAATGTCTATATGTTACTTGTGTTGTAGCAGTCCCTGTGTAACTCGTTATTTTTAAGAAGTATTAAATGTAGTTCGTTTGTGCAAGATTTAGTATCATCATTTCCCTAGACGCCTTGCCATCCTATATATATATATATATATATATATATATATATATATATATATATATATATATATATATATATATATATATATATATATATATATATATATATATATATACGTACATATATATACATATATACATATAAAACTGGTAAGCAACGATACGTAATCCTACGGTAATAACCCGCGGTAGTTTCGTTAGGAGAGACTTTACTGAAATTACCACCCCACCCCCCCTACCTTTAGGTCTTTCTCTGTCTTAAAACACGTATAATGGGAATTATTGGCACTTAGTCTACATATGACGTTGGTAGCAGCAAAATGAAATCAAAGTAAAATACTTCTGAACAGATATTGCACATAATAAATAAACTTGGGGCCGTAAACCTCGCCTTAGAAAATAAATGCGAGATAAAAGTCTCTTTGCAAAACTGAAAGCAAAATAAACTGGGCCAAGGATGCCATGATTCTGTCACTTTAGGTTAAATAAATTATTAAAATAAGACATGGAGCCAGGAAAAATGTTCGATCTTTCTTTTTTTATTTATTAACACTATGCCACTGACAACAGGAAACGGTTAGGAATTGATGTTTTGAGGGATGAAATAAAAAGAGGGGGAGGGGGAATTAACGGCGCATGCGTACTCGGGAGCGAAATATATTTCTTAAAGCAAATTATTTTGACCGCACAAACAGGGGTCAAACAGTTTACGAATCAAGAAAAATGAGACGGAAAAGCAACAATAAGAGTTATGGTTTGGCCAAAGAAGAATTCAAATGACTCTTCGTCAAGTGTCCGTCAAAAAACGTCAAACGCGAGGCAGACGTCACGTCTAGAAAGGCACAACCCCCCTTTCGAGTTCCTCCGTATAGAGCCGCAACGGAAACACCGACGCTTCGCGGGGCTCGTAACCTATGCAACATGTGCCAAAAAAATGGCTGCACTCCAAAACACAAATATCCGCCAAAAATAATAAAAAAAGGATGCGGGAGAAGTAAGCCATTCACCGCGTAGAGGGTGGGGTGGGAGGCGGGAGAGCAAATGATCTTGGCCCACTGAGCAGAACGATTCTGGAGCGAATAGTCTCCACTCCGCGGGTGAATCCCGATAAACGTCTTCGATTTCGCGTGCGTCCACTTGAGATTATTTCTCGCGTTCCCAAGGTGAGATGATTTTTCCTTATCCTTCATTGTTTTCCCGCGACTTTTCATTCTTTTTAAAAAATGTAACTATTTATGAATAGCTTAACTGTTGCTTGCAATCTGCCAAACGATTTTAAAATACAATTTAGCGATTCATGCATGTTAATTAGTTTTATCGTTCACGCAAATTTGGATATATATTTATGAAAGTACTGTCAATGGGACTGTCAATGGACTTTTTTCTGCCATGTTTTTTTTTTAAATAATCAACTGTTTCCAAAATGGTAAATTTGATTGCAATAGTAATGGTTGGTTTATAAAATTAGGTTTAGCGTTTTAGAAGAATAAAGAGGTATTTAAAAACATCACGAATATTTTTTATATTTTCGTCTGCGTGTTACAGAAGCTATTTTAAATTCTTCAATCTTAAATTTGGCAGTTCAGATTTGTTTCTTTTGAAAGATTAAAACTGAATGCATAGTGCAAAAAAAATGTGTAGTAAAATAGATAATTATTTGCAAAAAAAAAAAAAAAAAACCCTTTATTCTTGTCTACGTATTTTTGTATTTTTAGGCCGGCTATAAACTTAATTTCAAATGTGCTTGGAAGAGATTTAAGAAATTAGCTTTTCAAGTATTTGAAGCTGTTTTAGGAGATTAGAGTTAAACAAAAGACTATGCAGACGTTTGATAAAGTTTTTAATGACTCATTTTATATGCCTGCGCTTTGAAATCAGTTGTTTCCAAACAGCTAAATTACATTTCAAATGTGCTAAATGGAATTAAGAATTATTAAAACGATTAATATTGTCTATTTTAAAAGATTGAAATTAGTGCAAAAATTATGCTCTGCCTATTTATGCAGTACTTTAGACAGTTAAATATGGGCTAAAGGGATTTAAAATAATTTAAAATGACCTGCACAACATACAGCCCACGGGTCATATATGCCCCGCGAGGTCTTTTGTGAAGACGCTTATGATTATAAATCTAAAATATTCGGTATATTATTTTAAGATTTATAATATTACGAAAGGAATATATCTGAGGCTTGGTACAATAAGTGCCTAAGTCAGTTTTTTCCAAGATGACTTTGCTTGCTTATGTCTCTTAAAAAAATATTATTTTCAATGTAAGAAGTACCCAAGCCTGTACAATGGTTTAGAAAATACTTTTAAAGCATCGGACAGACTTGGGTACTTCTTACTTTGAAAATAATATTTTTTTTAAAGTCATCAAACAAAGTCATCTTGAAAAAAACTGACTTAGAAACTTCTTGTACCAAGCCACAGATATAAGCATTGAATGTTAATAGTTATGTAATTTTTAAAATGATGAGTAATTTATTTTTTATTTAAAAAATATTTTTCGCTTTCCCATCTAACGTATAAATTCTTGCGGCCCGCAGTAGCTTTCCATAAAATACTATGGCCCGCATCACATTTCGAGTTGTGCAGGCTTGATTGTGAGTTTCAGGTATTTGAAAATGTTTTAGGATATTAAAAGTGCGAGAGTTAATCACGAGAATGTGAAAATATTTAAGAAAAAAAATTTCAGGTAGTCTCTTCTAACGAAACTACCGCGGGTTATTAACGTAGCATTACTTGTCGTTGCTTACTTCTATGTATGTGTTATGTATGTGTTATGTATGTGTTACTTTTTATGTATGTGTTATGTATGTGTTACTTTTTATGTATGTGTTATGTATGTGTTACTTTTATGTATGTGTTATGTATATATGTATCTGTATATATGTACGTATGTGCATATGAAACGCTCCTCAATTCCTTTAGTGGACGCAATTTGTAAAATGAATGCTGTTGCAAGTTGAAGAACAGTTCGGGTTATCTGAAAATACCATTTTTACCATGTTTTTATTAACTCGCTTTCTTGTTTGTTTGTTTGTGTGTGTGTTTGTCCAGTACAAATCTTGCGATCGATGTTTAACTAACTTCCCGACTAGCTGGACATTTGAAACTTTTAGAATAGCTCACAACACGATGACAATGCATTTTTTAAATACTTTTTGCCATCTTTAAGCAGAATTGAATTAATTTTCAGTTATTTTCAGTTAATTTTGTTTCGTAGACTGGTGCAGCGATCTATCGGCCGGAACGGGAACGAAAAGTCAAACGCAAGTTAACTTCCAATTAACTTCATTTTCTTTCAAGTTGATGGGATAATTCATCAAAAAAAATTTTTTTAAAGTATTTATTAATACACAGAATTGTCAAGTTTATATGTTTCAACAGAAAATTTAAAAACGTGGTATATAAAAAGTTCTTTTTATCTTGTAATTATTGCACATCAAAACAAAAGCCAGAAATCGCTTAAATGCATCTGATGACATATGCGTGGCTCTTTCAAAAACAAAAAAAAAAAAGAGAACCTAGTTTTAAAAGGATAAGTACGAACAAACAACAACAAATGTAACGATTAAAAATATAGATATTGTTTTACATGTAATAATGTACTAGATATTGTAAATGTATTAATTCTTTTATGCGATAAATAAATTATCTTGCAATAAATGTTTTTTCCCAAATAAAAATAGAAACACATTATTCAAGGGGGTGTGAAAGTTCATTTTCAGATTCAAGGGGGTGTTGACTATTAAAAAGGTTAAAAACCACTGCTCTAGAGAACTTTTTTTTATTTTGAATATTTAACCTAAATCCAATAATTACATTTTCTTTTAAGTTGATGGGATAATTCATGAAAAAAATTTTAGAAAAGTATTTATTAATACACAGAATTGTCGAGTTTATATGATTCAACAGAAAATTAAAAAACATGGTATATAAAAAGTTCTTTTTATCTTGTAATTATTATTGGATTATCGGCATTTATGGAGCTGTTAATAGTGGACACATTTTCTCCGTAGGTTAAGAGGCTCCTTTAAATAAGGGTGGGGGTATTTATAATTAATGTTCCAATTTAAGTTACTCTTGAAATTGTCATACGCATTACTTGTAAAATAAGTAATTATAGATGTTAACAAATTCTTTCGAAGGATAAGCTTTGATGCCTAATTGTAAGCATGTGGTCGGCGTTGCCATTTAGTGAGTGACTAGCTGAAAACCCGCGCTTCGCTACGGAGTACATTCAAATTAAATACAACGGTCAACGTATGCAATTTATGCCAAAAAATAAATATATATATTTATAATAAATGCGATGATCAATGTATACAATTGATGTAAAATATATATCTATCTATATATATATATATTTATAAAAAAATCGTAAGGGATATGCATTTTTTTTTGATAATATCCAATCGTCTGCTGCATTAGAAAGAGAAAAAAATATTTTTTTTGTCTATTTAGTTGTTACGCACGTGACGATAAATTTATTGAAAGTACCAGAAAAAGAAATCACGTGATCAGCATTTAATAAATTAAATTCTAAAAATTAATCTTTAAAAATTCACCAAAAATCAGGAGGTAAAAATTCGAAAAAAAATTTCATTTTGAAGGAATTTTTAGGATCTTTCTCGTGATATAAATTTTATAACCCTCAATGTATTATTTTAAATGCAAACGTAAAAAAAGTTTCAAAAACAGCTTAAAAATTTAATTTAAAAAAATCTAAGAAGAATTTTTGAAAAATCTTTCTTAGTGCACCCCTACACTATTAGAAGAATCGCCATGCAAAATTTCAGCCCTTTAGGTCCAGCGGTTTGGTCTGTGCGTTGTATGTCAGTCAGTCAGTCAGTCAGTCAGTCAGTGAATGAATGAGTCAGTTACGGAACTGTTTTATATATATAGATAACATTAGCTGAAAACCCGTACTTCGCTACGGAGTACATTCAACTTAAATACAACGGTCAATATATGCAATTAATGCCAAAAATATGTATAAATATATATATTTATAATAAATGCGATGATCAATGTATACAATTGATGTAATATATATATATATATATATATTTAGAAAAAAATCGTAAGGGAGATTTTTTTGGATAATATCCAATCGTCTGCTGCATTAGAAAGAAAAAATATATATTTTTTTTTGTCTATTTTGTTTTTATGCACGTGACGATGCATTTATTTAAAGTACCAGAAAAAGAAATCACGTGATCGGCATTTAATAAATTAAATTCTAAAAATGAATCTTTAAAAATTCGCCAAAAATCAGGAAATGGAGGTAAAAATTCGAAAAAAATTTCATTTTGAAGGAATTTTTAAGATCTTTCTCGTGATATCAATTTTATAACCCTCAATGTATTATTTTAAATGCAAACGTAAAAAAAGTTTAAAAACAGCTTAAAAATTTAATTTAAAAAAATCTAAGAAGAATTTTTGAAAAATCTTTCTTAGTGCACCCATACACTATTAGAAGACTCGCCATGCAAAATTTCAGCCCTTTAGGTCCAGCGCTTTGGTCTGTGCGTTGTATGTCAGTCAGTCAGTGAATGAATGAATGAATGAGTCAGTTACGGAACTGTTTTATATATATAGACTAGCTAAAAACCCGCACTTCGCTACGGAGTACATTCAAAGTAAAAACATCGGTCAATGTATGCAATTAATGCCAATATATATATAATAAATACGACGATCAATGTATATAATTGATGTAAAATATATATATATTTATAAAAAAATCGTAAGGGATATTTTTATAGACAAAATAATGTAGAAGAAGATATTCAAATTAAATCTAATATAAAGAATACTAAAGAATATAGTACAGTTAATATAGTACAGTTTCTAGAACATTTCTTTTACTGTATTTTAATATTTTTTTGGATAATGTCCAATCGTCTGCAGCATTAGCAAGAAAAAAAAAATTATTTTTTGTCTATTTAGTTTTTATGCACGTGACGATAAATTTATTTAAAGTACCAGAAAAGGAAGTCACGTGATCAGCATTTAATAAATTAAATTCTAAAAATTAATCTTTAAAAATTCACCAAAAATCAGGAACTGGAGGTAAAGATTCGAAAAAAATTTCATTTTAAAGGAATTTTTATGATCTTTCTTGTGATATAAATTTTATAACCCTCAAATTATTATTTTAAATGCAAACGTAAAAAAAGTTTAAAAAACAGCTTAAAAATTTAATTTAAAAAAAATCTAAGAAGAATTTTTGAAAAATCTTTCTTAATGCACCCCTACACTATAAGAAGAATCGCCATGCAAAATTTCAGCCCTTTAGGTCCAGCGGTTTGGTCTGTGCGTTGTATGTCAGTCAGTCAGTGAATGAATGAATGAATGAATGAGTCAGTTACGGAACTGTTTTATATATATAGATAATGGATTTGCAGTAGAGAGAGATTAAAGTTTAATACTCAGTCGCGGACCGGCGTTTTTGGATCTCTGGTTTGTATCGCGTGCGAGGGGCGAAAGGTAGAGTGCATTTGAATCTTAATATTCTCTTATAAGTGGACTTAGTAATATTAATCAGGGTTATTTTGGCCAGGGGATAGTAGTGTTGGCAGCCACTATCGCGATGGTCGGACATCAGAAATTGGCGTGTGCCTACTCTGCGGGACGCTGAAATTCATTCTCGACTTTCTCCATAGGTTAACATTGAGGCGAGCGAATACAATAGGGTTAATACACAGAAGCCTTGATCACGAGCGATTTGAATTTGAATTCGAAATAAAATTAAGCAGGAATTTCAGAATTTCAATCACATTTCGGAGAATAAAATAGAATATTTAGCACAAAAACTGTGCTAAAAAGGTTGGGGGATATTTGAAAGTTTGTTTTTCGCCTCGTCTTCGTGTTTTAGGAATTGTTCATAGAAAGTCAAATAGTCATAGAAAGTCAAAAAAAAATAATTTCAGGTAGTCTCTTCTAACGAAACTACCGCGGGTTATTAACGTAGGATTACTTATCGTTGCTTAATAACCCGCGGTAGTTTCGTTAGAAGAGACTGCCTGATTTTATTTTTTTAATAAATGATAAATTTTTGAATTTCCTTATATATATTTTGCGAATAAATGCGAAATTTTATATATTGTATTTTCTTTGCGAAATTTCGATATTTTTTTCTGTGAAATTTACGTACACCTAATTATCAGCATTTACGTAGCTGCCAACAGTAGACACATTTCATCCAAAGGTTAACACTGAGGTGAACGGATACCATAGAGTTAGTACATAGCAGTCTTAGGTCAAAATTATTTTGTCACCGGCAAGAATATTCTTTCTTCCTTTTGTTATTTAGACTGTGTCATGGAATTTTTGTTCAGGAATGATGCAATTCAGGGGAAATGACTTAATGATGACAAAAAACGCGGAGCATGACCTGATGGGTTGCCATCTTCGTGCACTCTTAAATTTTATTTCGTGACAGACGATGTTTCTTTCCGAAGCGGGTTGAATGACCGCACTTTGTCAATCACCAGAAAAAATTTAGAGAAATTCTGCAAACTTAGGTCCGAGGCTGCTTGTTTGCTGGAGATGTAAGTTTTTGCAACTAGTTTTAGTAGTATTTGAAAAGATGATAAACTATTTTAGAATGGTAATAACTTTAATCTATTTATTTAACTTGCTAAGCCGATATTTTGGGCCAGTCCGTGAGAAGAAACTACTGCATCAATTTACTTCATATTGCTCTTAAGGATTTTAATATATACATGTGCCAAATTAATTTTTTTAACCGCAATATCAATTAATTAGCGGTGATCTACAATTAAAAAATTGCTTTCTGCGCATGATCAGTGACATGTTTAAATCTGGCTTTAGATACTCACTAAGCACGATGCCACATATACACGTTAATTTTCTTCTGCGCATGCTCAGTGACATGTTTAAATCTGACTTTAGATACTCACTAAGCACGAGGCTGCATTAACATATTAATTTGTTTCTGCGCATGTTCACTGACATGTTTAAATCTGGCTTTAGATACTTACTAAGGACCAGGCCGCATAAACACGTCAATTTGTTTATTTCGAGAAGTCTCTCTAGCTCTCTCTCTGCCATTTTTATTTTTGATTATGTTTGTGAGATAGAATTGAACCTCACGGATTTTTTTTAAAATTCGTTCTGTTGAGTAACCCTATTTCTTTTTAAGGGGATCAATAGCAATTTTTACCATGTTTTTATTAACTTGCTTTCTTGTTTGTTTGTGTGTTTGTCAAGTACAAATCTTGCAATCGATTTTTAACTAACTTTCCGACTAGCTAGACATTTGAAACATTTAGAATAGCTCAGAACACTAAACGGTGACAATGCATTTTTTTAATACTTTTAGCCATCTTTAAGCAGAATTAAATTAATTTTCAGTTATTTTCAGTTAATTTTGTTTTGTAGACTGGTGCAGCCATCTAACGGCCGGAACGGGAACGAAAAGTTAAACGCAAGTTAACTTCCAATTAACTTCATTTTCTTTCAAGTTGATGGGATAATTCATCAGAAAATTTTTAAAAAAGTATTTATTAATTCATAGAATTGTCAAGTTTATATGATTCAACAGAAAATTTAAAAACATGATATATGAAAAGTTCTTTTTATTTTGTAATTATTATGATCGTTAATTTTTACCTAAATGAAATACAAATATTTATTAGTTTTTGAACAGGATGTTTTGATCACATGAGATTTAGGAAAAATAAGTGTAGAGGGGGGACCAAGACATTTTTTTAATTGTTATTTTGCTGAGTAGGTGTGAACCCAAGATCTACAGTTCTTTGATTTTTAAAATAGTTTGTCGAAATTTTCTTATTTCTTGTTGTTGACATTTTTGTACTTAAAAAAAAATAGCTACTACGAAAATTTTTAGTTTGGGTCGAGGGATTTTATATTTAAAAAAAGAGGGTTGCGGTCGAAAAAAGTTTGAGCACCACTGATGTACGTCAATTTTTCGTACAGACATTCCGATTAGATGACTATGTAATTAAAAAAACTTATTTCTTCTTGCATCTCCCATTTTTAATGGTGTTGATTTTCTAAAAGTTTATGTACACTTTGTGTGAAATAATGTAGTATGAATTGTGAACATAATGCTGTATAATTCATATGAGGTTATTTTAATTAATATATATATATATATATATATCATTATTATTATTATACCAACAAAAGTAATCAGTTGGGGGGGGGGGACGTCCCCCCCCCCAACTGAGTGCTTTGTGTCTACGTCGGGTATGGAAACATAAAATCTGTTGGCCAGAAAGTCTCTCCGTCAGATCTGTAGGGAGGGTGGAGGATAACCCGGATAATTCGGGTAATATGGGTAATAAGCAAAACAAAATCCTTAACCAAGCAGACATACCTTGTTTTGCGATAAAAAAACTATGTTTTGTAACATAATTACATAGTATTGTTTACAAGACATTAAGGAATATAAAAATAACTTTTCACATCATTTCTTAACAAAGAATTGGTAAGTTTAGTAGAGCTTTCTTAAACTCAATAAAAATCCTCTTATTACCATAATTTAATGTACAATCTACGCAGGAACTGTACATTGAATCAAACTAAAAAGCGAATATTTGGCGTACTTGTAGTTACGTTCTTGCTATCATAGTTAAAAATTATTGTCTAATGTGAACATTAAATAAAATTAATGTCTACAAATCTGATCCGGATTATCGGGAGATCTGGATCAACGAGGGCCGGATAAACGAGGTTTTACTGTACGTGCAAGGAACCAACAATTTCGAGGTGTACAATGTCGAAAGGCAAAAGTGCCTGACGCAATGCAAGAAAGTTCTGTTTACGTGAATACAAAGTGCGGTTATGTTTCCCTTCGTATTCATTATAAAATTTAGAGAAAAATGGTTGAATCATTTCAGATGTTATTGCTGTCAAATATAATCACCGAAAGAAGCATCTTTTGCTTACGATGAATGTTTTCTAGGGGAAAAATGAAACAGTAAAATTCATCGGAAAAAAAAAAACATCACTTTTCGGCTTTGCATGGCTCTAAGCTATGGGAATAATTACAAGATAAAAAGAACTTTTTATATACCTTGTTTTTGAATTTTCTGTTGAATCATATAAACTTGACAATTCTATGTATTAATAAATACTTTTTTAAAAAATTTTTTGATGAATTATCCCATAAAATTGAAAGAAAATGAAGTTAATTGGAACTTAACTTGCGTTTAACTTTTCGTTCCCGTCCCGGCCGATAGATGGCTGCACCATTCTACGAAACAAAATTAACTGAAAATGCATTCAAATCTGCTTAAAGATGGCTAAAAGCATTTAAAAAATGCAGTGTCATCGTGTCCTGAGCTATTCTAAAAGTTTCAAATGTCTAGCTAGTCGGGAAGTTAGTTAAAAATCGATTGCAAGATTTGTAAGGGACAAACACACGCACAAACAAACAAGAAAGCGAGTTAATAAAAGCATGGTAAAAAGGATATAAAATGTTGAAATATTGCAAATCAACCAAAAATGTTATCATCTAAAATCGCTCGTTCGTGGGATCACACCAATTTATTCTAAAATCAAAATGAATAATAATGAATCCAATTCTTGTTTTATATATAAAAAACACAACTAGAGTGAAATATTCAATCAATTATCTCAAAACGAACCCTTATTTCACTGTAATATTGAAATTTTCTTGAATTCTTTGTATCCTTTGAACAGAGGGTGACTAAATGATTTCACGCGTGGGAAGTATACGATAATTGATATAAAATTTTAATAATTACAAGATGAAAAGAACTTTTTATATACCATGTTCTTAAATTTTCTGTTGAATCATATAAACTTGACAATTCTTTGTATTAATAAATACTTTTTTAAAATTTTTTGATGAATTATCCCATCAACTTGAAAGAAAATGATCAAATGCGTAATGAAGAGGTATCAAATGCGTAATCAATCCTTTAGCTCGAGAATTGGAAGTTAACTTGCGTTTAACTCTTCGTTCCCGCCCCTTCTGATAGATGGGTTCACCATCCTACAGAACAAAATTAACTGAAAATGAATTCAAATCTGCTTAAAGATGGCTAAAAGTATTAAAAGAATGCATTGTCATCGTGTTCTGAGCTATTCTAAAAGTTTCAAATGTCTAGCTAGTCGGGAAGTTAGTTAAAAATCGATTGCAAGATTTGTACCGGAAAAACACACAAACAAGAAAGCGAGTTAATAAAAACATGGTAAAAAAATAGACTATCACTAATAAGGTTTCTTTAAAGTGACCGAATAGATATTTAAGGGGAAATCCCTTAAAACTATAAGCGAACAACCGACCTTTATCGGACTCCTCAAATTTTTTGCCTCAGATATCATCTCAGTTTTTAAAAAAAGTCTTTTATAATAACAGTTTTTTTTTAAACAGTTTGCAGTCTTTTTATTCTTTGAATATTTTTCCCCTCCCAAAGTTAAAATATTTCAGAGTCTACGGTAAAACAACTGCTTTCGAGCAGGAGTATAGATCGACGAACAATTTTTTTCCAGTTATGTCTGCTACAAGACAGTGCCATAACTCAAATCTGAACAAATCCCATCATGTCAGCACTCGAAGTCAGACTTTGACATTTTATCGATTTATGCGGGCTTTCAAATTGAATATTTCTAAATGCATCCGTCGACCGAAGAATATTTTCGAGGTAATTTCGTCACAAGACAATGCTTTGCGTATAAGAAACTTCAATTTAAGTAAAATACGTCATTCGAAGTTAAACTTCCGGAAATTGACGATCTTCATCAGTTTCAAAATGGAAAATCTTAAAATGTGTTCCGACAAAGCTCGTTGAACAATTTTGTCTCCGGTACGACTTTTATAAGACAATTTTTTACAAATAAGGATTTAAATATAAAGAAATTACGCGATAGGATTTTTTAAAATTTCATATTAACATTCGAAGTCAAATTATTCTTTGCGAATAGAAATTTACGAATTACTACAGCTTCTTTACGAATAGGGATTTATTTATAAACAATTTACGTGATATGATTTTTTTTAATCGCATGATATTAACATTCGAAGTCAAATTATTCTTTACGAATAGAGATTCCCGAATTACTACAGCTTCTTTACGAATAGGGATTTAATTATAAACAATTTACGTGATATGATTTTTTTTAATCGCATGATATTAACATTCGAAGTCAAATTATTCTTTACGAATAGAGATTCCCGAATTACTACAGCTTCTTTACGAATAGGGATTTATTTATAAACAATTTACGTGATATGATTTTTTTTAATCGCATGATATTAACATTCGAAGTCAAATTATTCTTTACGAATAGAGATTCCCGAATTACTACAGCTTCTTTACGAATAGGGATTTATTTATAAACAATTTACGTGATATGATTTTTTTTAATCGCATGATATTAACATTCGAAGTCAAATTATTCTTTACGAATAGAGATTCCCGAATTACTACAGCTTCTTTACGAATAGGGATTTAATTATAAACAATTTACGTGATATGATTTTTTTTAATCGCATGATATTAACATTCGAAGTCAAATTATTCTTTACGAATAGAGATTCCCGAATTACTACAGCTTCTTTACGAATAGGGATTTAATTATAAACAATTTACGTGATATGATTTTTTTTAATCGCATGATATTAACATTCGAAGTCAAATTATTCTTTACGAATAGAGATTCCCGAATTACTACAGCTTCTTTACGAATAGGGATTTAATTATAAACAATTTACGTGATATGATTTTTTTTAGTCGCATGATATTAACATTCGAAGTCAAATTATTCTTTACGAATAGAGATTCCCGAATTACTACAGCTTCTTTACGAATAGGGATTTATTTATAAACAATTTACGTGATATGATTTTTTTTAATCGCATGATATTAACATTCGAAGTCAAATTATTCTTTACGAATAGAGATTCCCGAATTACTACAGCTTCTTTACGAATAGGGATTTAATTATAAACAATTTACGTGATATGATTTTTTTTAATCGCATGATATTAACATTCGAAGTCAAATTATTCTTTACGAATAGAGATTCATGAATTACTACAGCTTCTTTTCGAATAGGGATTTAATTATAAACAATTTACGTGATATGATTTTTTTAATCACATATTAACATTCCAGGTCAAACTATTCTTTACGAATAGAGATTTACGAATTACTACAGCTTCTTTACGAATAGGGATTTAATTATAAACAGTTTACGCGATATGATTTTTTTAATCGCATGATATTGACATTCGAGGTCAAACTTTCCCTGACGGATAGGGTTTATGAATTATTCCAGATCCTTTACGAATAAGGATTTTAATATAAATAAATTTCATTATAGGATTTTTTTAAAATTCCGTGATACTAACATTCGAGGTCAAACTATTCTTTACGAACAGAGATTTACAAATTACTACAGTTTCTTTACGAATAGGGATTTAATTATAAGCAATTTACGTGATATGATTTTTTTTATCGCATGATATTGACATTCGAGATCAAACTTTCCTTGACGGATAGGGTTTATGAATTATTCCTGCCCCTTTACGAATAAGGATTTTAATATAAACAAATTACATTATACGATTTTTTAAAAAATTCCGTGATACTAACATTCAAGGTCAAACTTTCCTTGACGAATTGGGTTTATGAATTATTCCTGCTCCTTTACGAATAAGGATTTTAATATAAACAAATTACATTATACGATTTTTCAAAAATTTCCGTGATACTAACATTCGAGGTCAAACTTTCCTTTACGAATAGGGATTTACGAAATGAAAGTGAATTCCAGCTCCTATACGAATAAGGATTTTCATTTAAACAAATTACATGATAGGATTTATTTTATTTTCGATTGCATGATATTAACATTCGTTAATATCATGCATTAAGTCAAACTTTCCTTTTCGAATAGGTATTTACGAATTATTCTAACTTCTTTATAGGTATTTTAATATAAATTAATTACATGATAAATTTTTTTTCTTTTGTCTTGCATGATTTTTACATTTGGAGTCCAACTTTTCTTTTCCCTTTATTTATTAACAACAGCGGATATGATTCATAAATGACTATCTAAATTTAGTACTTTTGGTTTAATGTTCCATACTTAGATTTGGGGCATTTTTATTGCATTTTTATTTTGCGTCATTTCTAATTCATCCCTCATATATATATATATATATATATATATATATATATATGTAGTACCACGCAGTGGAGGAGATGATACACCCAAGATTCGCGGGCGCGATTCAACACTTTTGTAGTCGAGGCAGAGGGGCAAGTAGAGACTTGAGGAACACTAAGTCGGGCATATTGTAATCCGCACATAGGAAAGGAAATACCCACAGAGAGGAGAAGCATTGAAGGGACGCACAGAGCAGAGATGCGACGCATATTATTTTATTTCGGATTATTCTGCAGACAAATATTATTCAGCAACACACAGGAAACTTTTCAACTGGACACACACAATAGCAACGCCACCGGTCCCTGCCGGGGCGCATTCAGAACGCAGATTTTACATCGTTATATCGGACAGTAGCGGAGCAGCGCGTAAACCGGACAAGACTTAGACATACAGTAAAAAGCACGCCATAAACTTTTGCAGGAGGTTATAAAGTGTAGGGTGTAGGGGTACTGACCGCGGGGAAATAATTTTATTGGCTAGAATTGGGCATCTGACTTGATTACATAAGGGTCGCCTGATGTTCCTAAAAGCGCACCGTGTCGAAAACAACACGTGGTCCTGATTCATGTTTACAAATATCTTTAACGCGCGTGCACTAAGGGGTAATATGGATGGTTAATTCGTTAATTCCTAGGTCGCAATGAGAAGAAAGAGACTGTACTTTATTGAGAAGAAACAAGGATAGTTTTAAATACGCATTAGATATATAATGGTGGGCCGTTATTATTACTTACACACACACACACACACACACATATATATATATATATATATATATATATATATATATATATATTTGCTGGTACCATTTTAAAGATTAAGATATCCGCTTCGTGCGTATTGTTAATTTAACATTACACATCTTATTGCTTGTTTAAAAATCGAAGTATAAACATTATAAACAATTTACTTCCCCTAGATGGCGCGCACGCTAGCTTTTTTAATTTTACCATTATCAATCGCACAGAATGATAATAAAAGCAAAATCGTTTGCTTTTATTATCATTCTGTGATTTCATTGATGAGTTTCTTTATTGGCAACATCTTCGTAGATATACATTATTATTTTTGCATGGAAAAACCATATTTATTATTTCTAGAAAGTGATTTTTTTGTGACGATCCCTTTCTCTCCCTTCGTGCTTAACCAAAATCAGCGAGGTACCATTTTAAAGATTAAGGTCTCACGACGAACTGTTAATTTAGAATGACACATTGCATTGTTTGTTTAAAAATTGAAGTGAAAAATGGACTCTTCGCCTTAGAGTTCTTTCTCTGGATGCGTCGATACGGCATGGTCAAATAGTTTGCACAAAGAGGTTTCGTAATGTAAATATCCCATTTCCACGAATTTGTGTCATACTTAACTTTCATATTATCTACAAAGGTGTTCTGACGTGTACCTATCTCATGTGTCCCCTGTTTTGTGATATGCTTCACTTCTAATTTTGTGTCTGAAGGTGTTTTGTTTATTGGTTTTGTATTATCCTTACGCAGCATTGTTATTTGACAAATAAACAATTGCTACAAATGAGCCGGTTCTTCCTTCATCCTACTACAAACCACCAACCTCGCTATAAAATTAATATCGTATTTTATTCGCGCGCGAAATTTTCGCATGGGTCACCTTATCTATATACAGTGGCTCCCAAAAGTGTTCGTACACTTACGATTTTCAGTGAAATAGGGGTTTATCCATTGATTAAAATGAATATTTCAGAATGGGTATTTAATAATAAGATCTATAATCTATTCTTAACAAAAATACATGAAATATTTTGAAAACATAGTAAAGCTTTATTTTTAAGAAACCAATAATCAAAAAGTAACAAAAACTTTATCTCACAAAAGACATCGTACACTTGTAAAAAATCTCTACACATTAGTAAATATTCTAATTTTCGTTAAATTAATATTTAGTAGGATATGCTTTAGCATCCACAACAGCTTTTAAACGTCTGGGAATAGATTGCTTTAGTTCTTTTGTAATTTTTGCATCAATGTTCATCCATTTTTCCATCATAATTGATTTTAGTTCGCTTTTCGTGTGAATGTCGTGTTTTCGTACTCGAACCTTCAGTTCTTTCCAAATATGTTCTGTTGGGTTTAAATCTGGCGATTGAAGTGGTGTTTTCAAAACTTGTGGACAATTATAGAGACACCAGATGCGAACGTTGAGAGCCGTGTGCTTAGGTTCGTTATCCTGATAAAAAACAAATTTGTTTCCAATACCCAAATTTTGAGCTGATGATTTTAAATTGTCTCTTAAAATATTTATAAAAACAGCATGATTCATTATTCCATCAATAAATACCAAATTTCCTAGTCCTGATGCTGAGATGCACCCCCACACAAGGATACCTCCACCGGCATGCTTAACTGTTCCTACTAAGTTCTTGGGATTAAGTTCCTCATTTTTTTCTTCTCCATACAATTATACGCCCATCAGCACCAAAAATGTTCATCGGCAAATAAGACATTGTTCCAATAGGTTTGGGGCTTATTTATCATTGATAGTGCGAAAGGAAGCCTAAACTTTCTGTTTTTCTCACTCACAAAAAATTTTCTATGGGCAGAACGCCCATGTAATCCAGCTGTTCTGAGAACTCGTCAAAAAATTTCAGGTGAAATTGAAGTAGAATATGTTTCATTGAATTCTGCAGAAACTTTTACAGCATTCAAACGTGAATTTTTCACAAATTTTCTAATTATAAATCTCTGATCACGTTTTGTTAACTTTGCCGGACGGCCTTTTCTTACCTTGTTTTCGATCCAATTTTCTTCTTTAAAGCGTTTTTTCACATACTGCGCAGTAGAATGGGATAAATTAAGTAATTTAGCAATATTCCGAACTGATTTATCACTACTATGATGAAAAATAATCAGTTTTCGAATGCTGTTTGTTGTGTCTTTACGACTACGAGCCATTTTTAAATAATAAATAGAATATTACGGAGTAGGCAAGCAAAAATTAAAGCCAAACGATATTTTAAATGCCACCACAATTCAAAAATAAAAATAAAGCGCCTGACAATAATTTTAATTATGAATTTATCCGAAAATATTTCAGTGTACGATGACTTTTGTGAGATAAAGTTTTTGTTACTTTTTGATTACTTGTTTCTTAAAAATAAAGTTTTACTATGTTTTCAAAATATTTCCTGTAGTTATGTTAAGAACAGATTATAGATCTTATTATTAAATACCCATTCTGAAATATTCATTTTAATTAATGGATAGACCCCTATTTCCTTGAAATTCGTAAGTGTACGAACACTTTTGGGAGCCACTGTATATAAAACAGTTCCGTAACTGACTGATTCATTCAATCACTGACTGACATACAACGCACAGACCAAACCGCTGGACCTAAAGGGCTGAAATTTTGCATGGCGATTCTTCTAATAGTGTAGGGGTGCACTAAGAAAGATTTTTCAAAAATTCTTCTTAGATTTTTTTAAATTAAATTTTTAAGCTGTTTTTTAAACTTTTTTTACGTTTACATTTAAAATAATACATTGAAGGTTATAAAATTTATATCACGAGAAAGATCATAAAAATTCCTTCAAAATGAAATTTTTTTCGAATTTTTACCTCCATTTTCTGATTTTTGGTGAATTTTTAAAGATTAATTTTTAGAATTTAATTTATTAAATGCTGATCACGTGATTTCTTTTTCTGGTACTTTCAATAAATTTATCGGCACGTGCGTAACAACTAAATAGACAAAAATTATATTCTTTTTCTTTCTAATGCAGCAGACGATTGGATATTATCCAAAAAAATTAAATATCTCTTACGATTTTTTTATATATATATTTTACATCAATTGTATACATTGATCGTCGCATTTATTATAAATATATATATATATATTGGCATTAATTGCATACATTGACCGTTGTAATTTAAATGTACTCCGTAGCGAAGCGCGGGTTTTCAGCTAGTATATATATATATATATATATATACACACACACACACAGTGGCTCCCAATAGTGTTCGTACACTTACAATTTTCAATGAAATAGAGGTCTATCCCAATGGCGGCTCCAAGGGGGGGGGGGGGAGTAGGGTCAATTGCCCCTCCCCCCAAAAAATAAAAAACAGCGCGGTATATATATTTTTTTTCATAGCCTAAAATTATGTAATCGTAGACCTAATACTAATTGAGTTAAAATTTAAAATGAGACGTTTATTTCTTATATATAAATAGATACATTCTTTAAAAATAATACTACGAATATCTTGCTGAACAGCCAGTTTTGCGGAAAGTTCATCAAAGAAATGCTCGCATTTATTCAGTCCTTTAAAAACTTCATCAGGGACATCTTCCGCGAATTGAAGTCCACGACGTATTGTTTCAAACGTCAAAAATTGGGAGATTTTATTCTAACGTCGAATAAAATCTCCCAATATGTCGTGAAAAGAAAATTTCGATATATAGAGATTTTTTCTATATATAGAAACAGTTTTTCTGTGTAATGAACATGGAGATTTGCTAAGAGTTCGATATATAAAAAATTTCGATACGGGGAAGTTCGATATATGGAGGTTCGACTGTATATATATATATATATATATACACTGCTGGCCACTGTAAATGCAACACCCTGAAGGAAACATGCAAATAACATGAAATTTACAACATGCATTAGCGGAGGTGAGATATGCAAATGATTAGAATTTCAGCGCAGACGCACATCACGAGCGCCTGTGGCGCCACTTCAAAGCGCTATTTAAGGCTTGGAGATTTCGACGATTTAAAGTTCGGCAATTGTGTTTTTCTTGTGGTTTTTTCAAAAAAAAGATCAATTATGCCTCGTCGAAAACAGCGATCATCTTTTGATCAAGTATCCGAGTTCGACAGAGGAAGGATAGTGGCCTACCGAGATTGTGGATTATCTTTCAGGGAAATCGGTAGTCGTGTTGGACGAAACCAAACAACTGTAATGCGGATATGTGATCGTTGGATGCAGGAGGGTACGACGGACCGGCGTGTTCGATCGCATCCACCTCAGCGCACCACTTCACGTGATGACAGGCAAATTGTGCGCGTGGCAGTGACGGATCGCTCAGTCACATCACGAACCATAGCACAGCACATGCAATCTACAACGCACCATCCAGTGTCTGCGCGTACCATTCGACGCCGTTTACAGCAGAGTGGTCTGTCCGCAAGACGTCCATTGCTTTGTCTACCCTTGACGCAGAACCACAGACGTCTCCGCCGCCAATGGTGCGATGACAGAAGGATGTGGACGGCAGAATGGAATGAAATTGTCTTTACTGACGAGTCACACTTCTGTCTGCAACACCACGATGGTCGCATTCGTGTCTGGAGACACCGTGAAGAGAGGATGCTGAACAGCTGCGTTATGCACCGCCACACTGGTCCTGCACCGGGTATTATGGTATGGGGCGGTATTGGATATCACTCTCGCACACCTCTAGTGCGCATTGCCGGTACTTTAAACAGCCAGCGCTACATCTCCGAGGTGTTGGAGCCAGTTGTCCTTCCTTACCTTCAGGGCTTGCCCACAGCCATATTTCAACAGGATAATGCGCGACCACACGTGGCACGCATTGTCCAACGGTTCTTCGTCAATCGCCAGATTGAATTGCTTCCCTGGCCGCCACGCTCTCCGGATCTTTCGCCGATAGAAAACATGTGGTCCATGGTTGCTCTACGATTGACCCAGATTCCATCCCCAGTTGCCAAGCAGATCAACTTTGGCAACGCGTTGAAGCTGCTTGGTCTGTTGTACCCCAAGAACTCATCCAAAGTCTCTAAGAATCAATGCCGAGACGTGTGGCAGCGGTGATCTCCAACAATGGCGGTTACTCTGGCTACTGATTTTGGCAGGAATCAGACGTCACAAAAGTCTATAAATTTAATCATTTGATACTTGGTCAACATGTTATCTACAAAATAAATTTTGTTGTGATATCTCTTGTCTTTCTTGGTGTCGCAATTTGGGTCGCCAGCAGTGTATATAACCCTAAGAGCCGATGTTGTCCCCCCCCCCCCATTTAACAAGAACTCTGGACTGGAGCCGCCCCTGGTCTATCCATTAATTAAAATGAATATTTCAGAATGGGTATTTAATAATAAGATCTATGCTTAACAAAACTACATGAAATATTTTAAAAACATAGTAAAACTTTATTTTTAAGAAACCAATAATCCAAAAGTAACAAAAACTTTATCTCACAAAAGTCATCGTACACTTGTAAAAAATCTCTACATATTAGTGAATATTCTAATTTTTCGTTAAATTAATATTTAGTAGGATATCCTTTAGCATCCACAACAGCTTTTAAACGTCTGGGACTAGATTGCTTTAGTTCTTTTGTAATTTTTGCATCAATGTTCATCCATTTTTCCATCTTAATTGTTAATTGTTCGCTTTTCGTGTGAATGTCGTGTTTTCGTACTCGAACCTCCAGTTCTCTCCAAATATGTTCTATTGGGTTTAAATCTGGCGATTGAGGTGGTGTTTTCAAAACTTGTGGACAATTATAGAGACACCAGATGCGAACGTTGAGAGCCGTGTGCTTAGGATCGTTATCTTGATAAAAAACAAAGTTGTTTCCAATACCCAAATTTTGGGCTGATAATTTTAAATTGTCTCTTAAAACTTTTATATAAACAGCATGATTCATTATGCCATCAATAAATACCAAATTGCCTAGTCCTGGTGCTGACATGCACCCCCACACAAGGACACCTCCACCGCCATGCTTAACTGTTCCTATTAAGTTCTTGGGATTAAGTTCCTTATTTTTTCTTCTCAATACAATTATACGCCCATCGGAACCAAAAATGTTAAACTTGCTTTCATCGGCAAATAAGACATTATTCCAATACGTTTAGGTCTTATTTATCATTGATAGTGCGAAGGAAAACCTAAGGTTTCTGTTTTTCTCACTCACAAAAAGTTTTCCACGGGTAGAACGCCCATGTAATCCAGCTGCTCTGAGAACTCGGTGAAATTCAGGTGAAATTGAAGTAGAAAATGTTTCATTAAATTCTGCAGAAACTTTTACAGCACTCAAACGCGGATTTTTCACAAATTTTCTAATTATAAATCTCTGATCACGTTTTGTTAACTTTGCCGGACGACCTTATCTTAGCTTGTTTTCTACCCGATTTTCTTCTTTAAAGCGTTTTATCACATACTGCACAGTAGAATGGGATAAATTAAGTAATTTAGCAAGATTCCGAACTGATTTACCACTATGATGATGAAAAATAATCAATTTTCGAATGCTGTTTGTTTTTTCTTTACGACTACGAGCCATTTTTAAATAATAAATATAATATTACGGAGTAGGCAAGCAAGAATTAAAGCCAAACGATATTGTAAATGCCACCACAATTCAAAAGTAAAAATAAAGTGCCAGACGATAATTTTAATTATGAATTTATACGAAAATATTTCAGTGTACGATGACTTTTGTGAGATAAAGTTTTTGTCACTTTTTGATTACTGGATTCTTAAAAATAAAGTTCTACTATGTTTTCAAAATATTTCATGTAGATTTGTTAAGAATAGATTATAGATCTTATTATTAAATACCCATTCTGAAATATTAATTTTAATTAATGGATAGACCCCTATTTCATTGAAAATCGTAAGTGTACGAACACTTTTGGGAGCCACTGTATATATATATAGAAGGGTATTGTGGTTGACGAAACGCGTAGCTAAGTATGCGTGAGTGGATTAACAATAAACAACTTATTTTTGTGCTCTTACCCACAATATATATGTATGTTTATGCATATATATCTATGTATTGGCCCTCGCATCGTATAGTATTTAGTGTCACAACTTTCCCCAGAATGGGCTCAAGTTCAAATTCCAACTAAGCATGGACGTCACTGTGCTGTCTCGTGATTGCAAACAATGTTGTTTCACCTGTAGAGTGCTCCCATAATAAAATATCGTGCAAAAATTGCGGTGTGTGTGAGAATGAGGTTTATATATATATCGTCCTATTCACGCATTCTCAAGAACATCTTGCTCGATCTTAAATGTCAGCTTATTTATGTTATATCTTCATCTGCATGAATAGCGGTAATTTTTCCCACGACTGAATGCGACGTGATATATCCCGCAACACTGTCTCCTTTTCAAGGTGAAGTCAATTTATCCCCCTTTCATCGTGCGTAAATGATCGTCTCGATGGAAGCTCCTAACTGCGGGCGACTATTCTCCATTCATTAAGCCGGGAATGAGGTAAACAGAAACTGACTGACGAGCCATTAGAAACACACGTGGTAGTCGATTCACACAAATTTGTATGTTGGTGGCAGATAGGTTATGTTAATGTAGGACGGAAATCGATGTTTAAATATGTATCGATTTTTTACAAATCAGACCTGCCGATTCCCGTTTTTTATTAATAATTTAATTAGCAAGGTAGGTATTTGAATACACGTTGATGCTAAAATATGTTTGTACTAGCTGAATACCCGTGCTTCGCTACGGAGTACATTCAAATTAAATACAACAGTCAATGTATGCAATTAATGCCAAAAGAAAACAAAAAAATATATTTATAATAAAAAAAACCTAACGGATATTTTTATAGACAAAATAATGTAGAAAAAAATATTGAAATTAAATCTAAAACAACATAAAGAATATTGTAGTACAGTTAATATAGTACAGTTTGAGGAACATTTCTTTAACTGTCTTTTAATATTTTTTTTTGGATAATGTCCAATCGTCTGCCGCATTAGAAAGAAAAAAAATTCTGTCAATTTATTTCGTTGTTATGCACGTGACGCAAAATTAATAAATAAATGAAACCATGTGATCAGCATTTAATAAATTAAATTCTAAAAATGAATGTTTAAAAACTCACCAAAAATCAGAAAACTGAAGCAAAGATTCGGAAAAAATTTCATTTTAAAGGAATTTTTATGATTTTTCTCGTAATATCAATTTTATAACCTTCAGATTATTATTTTAAATGCAAACTTTAAAAAATGTTACAAAACCAGCTTAAAAACTTAAATAAAAAAAATCTAAGAAGAGTTTTTCAAAAATCTTCCTTAGTGCACCCCTACACTATAAGAAGAATCGCCATGCAAAATTTCAGCCCTTTAGGTCCAGCGGTTTGGTCTGTGTGTTATATGTCATTCATTCAGTCACTGAATTGTTATACATATATATAGATTATACCCTTGGTGTACACCTGGAAGCTTTGAAAAATACTTTAAATTAATTTGCAATCATTGGGAATACATGAACACGTTTCTTTTTTTTACGCCCTGAGTAGCTGACAACTACTTTTATCTGAAAATAAAAACTCTGCGATGATAAAATATTCCTTCCTCGGCCAACAGATGCCGGCAAGGAAATTTACAGTAATTTCACCATTCCTCTAAACTTAATAATGAGCGCATCATGAAACATAATTAAAATTGCCTATAATCTGGAAATGAGTGCCCAAATTTTAATGATACCTGTTTCATGGCATTTTCTCTTGAATCAGTATGCAAGCGTAGCACATATTTGTAAACATGGTAATGTTTTACACTACTTCTGTCTCATGATATTACAAACTAAGAATTTTAGTGGGCTTTGCATATTTCAAAATAAATGTGACAGTTTGCATAAAAAAGCAAAAACTAAGCTTTTATACAAACATATTAGCATCGGCTTTAAAATATTACATCGCGAATTTAAACACTCTGTTTAAAACCGACCTCAACCCAACGCGTGAGTTTGCTGAATAGTTAAACAGCCATCCAACTAGCGGTCACAGTCAGTGGTTAACCTCTTGCTAATTTTATCAGTGCGCAAAGCGTGAAACTGATTCATATCTTGAGAATAATTCTACTGGAGTGTTTTCAGTTTCTTTCCTGTAGATTTTTAAAATAACTTGTAACAATCGTCGTTTCCGGCACAGAATTCGTTTATAAATGTTCTGCCTTTAAATCTAAACAGATCCAACTCAGAATCGAAATCGCCATCTTTAGCATCACGGAACGGTATTCTACCTATGTGCCACCACGTTGATCAACCTTACAAACTGTTACAGAATTATGCTGTAGTACTCAGTACAATTATTTAAACGCTGTGTCAATTATATGACTGTAAACAAAAGGAATAACAAATTATTTTTTCCACCTAATTTCGGCATTAACTGCAACGAATTTTCTGCATAGTTTAATTTTAAAAACATTAGAACGAGAACCAGCCGAATCAGTTTTTAATATGAGGCGGTGAAAGGCATAGTGGTGTAAGTCACATTTTCAACTTTTTTTATTTGAGAGCAAAAATGTAATCTACATGTTCAATTTATAGTGGAATTGCAAATAATTATTATTTGCAATATTATAATAATTATTATGAATTATAATTTGTTCAATTTATAGTGGAATTTTTCGTAGTTTTTGCAGTAAAACGCTTTTGACTTACACCATTTGATTTACTGACTTACACCACTTTGCCTTTCACCGCCTCATATAATCAGTTTCACAACTCGTCTCTCTGTTGCCACACTGTTTTTTGCAAAAGAGTAGGACTGATGCCCTTCTTCGTATGAAATTCATAAAATATTCTCTTGGGGAACATCAATAATTTGTTGCATTAAAATGCAGTTCAATATAAATGTTTCATAAATTGCGATTTTTATAGAAACTGTTAGATTCAAATAAAAAATAATTCGTTCATTTTTTATGCTTATATTGTCAATTCATAAGCAGTTTCTGCTGCGAATGCTTTAAACTATTTTATTTTTCTTCTTGTTTATATTGCTCATTTCTATGTTCGCACACGGTTTTACGTAAAACCTATCGGTTAGGAGTGATGCCATTCCGCTTGTGAAGTTCTTAAATTATTCTCTTAGGGAAATTATTATTAATTTACTAATTATATATCTACTAGCTGAAAACCCGCATTTCGCTACGGAGTACATTCAAATTAAATACAACGGTCAATGTATGCAATTAATGCCAAAAAAAAATATATATATATATATATATATTTATAATAAATACGACGATCAATATATACAATTGAAGTAGGAAAAAAAATATATATTTATAAAAAAATCGTAAGGGATATTTTTATAGACAAAATAATGTCCAATCGTCTGCCGCATTAGCAAGAAAAAAAATATGTTTTTGTCTATTTAGTTGTTATGCACGTGACGATAAATTTATTTAAAGTACCAGAAAAAGAAGTCACGTGATCAGCATTTAATATAATTAAATTCTAAAAATGAATCTTTAAAAATTCACCAAAAATCAGAAAATGGAGGTAAAGATTCGAAAAAGATCTCGTTTTAAAAGAATTTTCGTGATCTTTCTTAATATAGTACAGTTTCTAGAACATTTCTTTTACTGTATTTTAATATTTTTTTTGGATAATGTCCAATCGTCTGCCGCATTAGCAAGGAAAAAAAAATATTTTTTGTTTATTTAGTTGTTATGCACGTGACGATAAATTTATTTAAAGTACCAGAAAAAGAAATCACGTGATCAGCATTTAATATATTAAATTCTAAAAGATTAATCTTTAAAAATTCACCAAAAATCAGAAAAGGGACGTAAAGATTCGAAAAAGATCTCATTTCAAAGGAATTTTTATGATCTTTCTCGTCATATAAATTTTATAGCCCTCAAATTATTATTTTAAATGTACACTTAAAAAAGTTACTAAAACAGCTTAAAAATTTAATTTTAAAAAATCTAAGAAGAATTTTCAAAAATCTCTCTTAGTGCACCCCTACACTATAAGAACAATCGCCATGCAAAATTTCAGCCCTTTAGGTCCAGCGGTTTGGTCTGTGCGTTGTATGTCAGTCAGTGAGTCAGTTACGGAACTGTTTTATATACAGTGGCTCCCAAAAGTGTTCGTACACTTACGATTTTCAAGGAAATAGGGGGTCTATCCATTGATTAAAATGAATATTTCAGAATGGGTATTTAATAATAAGATCTATAATCTATTGTAACAAAACTACATGAAATATTTTGAAAACATAGTAAAACTTTATTTTTAAGAAACCAATAATCCAAAAGTAACAAATGCTTTATCTCACAAAAGTCATCGTACAATTGTAAAAAATCTCTACATATTAGTAAATATTCTAATTTTTCGTTAAATTAATATTTAGTAGGATATCCTTTAGCATCCACAACAGCTTTTATACGTCTGGGAATAGATTGCTTTTGTTCTTTTGTAATTTTTGCATCAATGTTCATCCATTCTTCCCTCATAATTGTTTTTAGTTCGCTTTTCGTGTGAATGTCGTGTTTTCGTACTCGAACCTCCAGTTCTCTCTACATATATTCTATTGGGTTTAAATCTGGCGATTGAGGTGGTGTTTTCAAAACTTGCGGACAATTATAGACACACCAGTGGCGAACGTTGAGAGCCGTGTGCTTAGGATCGTTATCTTGATATAAAAAACAAAGTTGTTTCCAATACCCAAATTTTGAGCTGACAATTTTAAATTGTCTCTTAAAATATTTATAAAAACAGCATTATTCATTATACCATCAATAAATACCAAATTTCCTAGTCCTGATGCTGACATGCACCCCCACACAAGGATACCTCCACCGGCATACTTAACTGTTCCTACTAAGTTCTTGGGATTAAGTTCCTCATTTTTTTCATCTCCATACAATTATACGCCCATCAGCACCAAAAATGTTCATCGGCAAACAAGACATTATTCCAATAGGTTTGGGGCTTATTTATCATTGATAGTACGAAGGAAAGCCTAAACTTTCTGTTTTTCTCACTCACAAAATTTTTTCTATGGGCAGAACCCCCATGTAATCCAGCTGTTCTGAGAACTCGTCAAAAAATTTCAGGTGAAATTGAAGTAGAAAATGTTTCATTGAATTCTGTAGAAACTTTTACAGCACTCAAACGTGAATTTTTCACAAATGTTCTAATTATAAATCTCTGATCACGTTTTGTTAACTTTGCCGGACGGCCTTTTCTTACCTTGTTTACGATCCAATTTTCTTCTTTAAAGCGTTTTTTCACATACTGCACAGTAGAATGGGATAAATTAAGAAATTTAGCAATATTCCGAACTGATTTACCACTACTATGATGAAAAATAATCAATTTTCGAATGCTGTTTGGTGTTTCTTTACGACTAGGAGCCATTTTTAAATAATAAATAGAATATTACGGAGTAGGCAAGCAAAAATTAAAGCCAAACGATATTTTAAATGCCACCACAATTCAAAAATAAAAATAAAGCGCTAGACGATAATTTTAATTATGAATTTATCCGAAAATATTTCAGTGTACGATGACTTTTGTGAGATAAAGTTTTTGTTACTTTTTGATTACTGGTTTCTTAAAAATAAAATTTTACTAAGTTTTCAAAATACTTCACGTAGTTTTGTTAAGAATAGATTATAGATCATATTATTTAATACCCATTCTGAAATATTCATTTTAATTAATGGATAGACCCCTATTTCATTGAAATTCGTAAGTGTACGAACACTTTTGGGAGCCACTGTATATAGATTAATCTTCTAGCGTCAAAAATTACTCTAATTTTTAATATCCAGATATGTTGTTCTTTAGTATTTTCAAATGAACGAACTTTATTGTCGTCATTTAAAGGTTGAATCTGAAATTAAACTACATGGAACAAAACTGAAGTAATGCGTTTTGCAAATGTCGTATAATTTTCAGGCGTAATGAAAGATTTCGAGTGTGATGGAATTGAGTACTTTTTATCGCAATTTTACGTACACAAATAAACATGTTTCAAAATATATCTTCCTTTCGTCGTCTTTATCAACTACGGAAGACATTTCCAAGGTCGTTCATTCATTTATATGCATCCGCGTTGTTTTAAGTGCCAAACTTTATGGCAGTGAACTGTAAATTCACAAAAATTCGCAGTATATTCTTTGATGATTTATTTATGAAAAATAATTTCATTATATTTCTAACGGCGAGTATAACTTAACTTGCGAAAAGTTCAACGATATCCAATTACAGGAAAAAATTAATTAAAAATAATTACCCACCGTAGAAAGTTGTTTATACTTTTTCTCATACTAAAGTACAGATAACCCTCCTATAACGCGGTAGATAGGTTCCTAGAAAATGCCGTGTTGTGTGAAACCGTGTTTTATGGGACCCAGAGACAGTTCAAAAAAAGGGGGTTTACGTTCTGAAAACTTATTAAAAACAAACATTTTTTTTAAAAATTCCATATAAGCAACTTAATTTTTATTAAAACTATATATGTATGTATAACACAAAACGAAAAGAAACAAAAATATATTATTTTCATTTAATGCGACTTTAATTTAATAAATTTCTTCCTGATCTCTGCTCAGTACAATCAAACGAGAACGTTTTTTCGATTGAACGATATCATCTTCACTTTCAGAACCTTTTTCTTCATTTAGATTTTTTTCACCTTGTATCCTCTTTAAAAAATCTGTAATTTTGGTTTATTTGCTGGTTTTTACAAGGTCATTGTAGATTTCACGGTATGGAGATAGACAACTTTACTGCTCCCTTTTGAATTTTCGGCTTCTTTCAGCGGAAGGGTCTGCATTCAGGAAAAATGATTCAAGATTTTCGGCTAAGCTTAAGTCTTTTTGTAATTTTATAGAGTTATAAAGGAATAAATTATAATTTGTTAATACATTTTTGTGTAAAGCCACTATAGTTCATTATTCCTTCCAGTCATTATTTTGAGGTGATTTAGTTTTTAAATGTGTTAAAAAAAATCATGTTATCTAGTGCTATAGAAGTACAGTGTTGTACAAAGGTTTTCGCAATTTTTTATCGTGTTAGAGCGAAACCGTGTTACAGGTTGTAGTGTTATACGAGGGTTCCCGCAATTTATCTTATCGTGTTAGAGCGAAACCGTGTTGTAAGATGCCGTGCTGTAGGAGGGCTACCTGTATCATACAAAGTTGTATTAAGCTCTCACACTAAGCTGTATTAAATATTTTAAGGATTTAAAGCAAACTACTTTATGCTATAAAATTAAATATAGTAAAATATCATTCATAGATTGTTTTCGGAGCATGGGTAAAAGACGTCTAAACACTGAGTAACGGGACAATATATTAAATTTCAGCTGAACCAGCGAAGAATAATATTTAAATTTATTTCTGTCTCAAAACCCATAAAGAAAATTAAAGAGCTAGTGACCGCAAAAAAAAGTTAATTTTATTTCAATTATTTCCTTAGTCATTGTCGCAGAAATGGCGACACTACGAATAGAATTTTGAATATGAATATTAGAGCGATCTATGGGTATACGGAAACCGAATAAAAGAAATAGGTAAATAAGAACATGATACGGTTTCCCGCCAAGCCGTTTTTTTTGCGCAAAATATTTGGCGTGTTTTGTGGGTTTGCCAGGAAGAGCAGTGTTAATTTACACCACATGGTTCTTCGACTTGTAATGTCACATTGGCGCCATATCGCTACAGGTTGGCGACCGTATCATGTTCTTCATATTAACCAAGAAATATGAATACGAATAATGTAAGGGGGTACTTATCCCTACTTCCAGAATTCTCCAATCCATACGGCGAGAGAGGCACACATCAAATAAAAACATAGCCATATGTAACATATGCAAGCGACTTTATTCTTTTTTACATCTAAAAACTGACAGCTTCTTTATTACTGTTGCCATACAGGAGAATGTTACTTTACGGTTATTTTACTTTCTCTGCTGCCACTCGACAGAATATAACGTTGCGGTCGTCACGGTAATCGCTAGCTCCGCCTCCTAGTAGTTATTAGCTCCCTCTACCGGGATTTTCGGAACAGGCATTATTATTATTTTTTTGTGTGCTATTTGACATGAATTGACATCCATATAAAATAGAAACAAAAAACATTTTCGGGTAGACTCCTCTAACGAAACTACCGCGGGTTATTAACGTAGGATTACTTATCGTTTGCTTACCTCTCTTTTTTTTGACGCATTTTGGTACTTTTCTGTTTAACTGTTTACTGCTACTGGGTTTGACGCGCTGCCAAAATTATCACTCGCGACGCAGGACAGTTTTTTCTCCTGCGTTAAAATTTCTGTATACGTATAACTGAAATTATTCGGCACTTTTTCTCTCATTAAAGCGTTAAGAAAATTTAGAAGTTAACACATCACTGACAGAAACGTTCAACAAGAAATGATTAAACTAAGATCTGATGTGCATACGAATGAAATTTCAGGCTGAGCTAAATAACATATTACTGAAGTTACTGAGCGATTTATTTTCCCCATTGAACCTTTCCGGGGATTTGAAAATTCTGTGCTCAGATGGCAAAATGCTATAAGAAATTTATGCGACAGAAATTCTAAGGTTCAAGATGTCATGAAAAATCAGTAACTCGTTTTAATTGAGCAAACGTGGTACCAATGTTTCACAAAAATGGTTGACTATTACAGTCGAACCCCATTATAACGAACTTCAAGGGACCAAAGGTTATGTTCGCTTTATCCGGTGGTTCGCTGTATCCGAACCGTTAAGAAATATGTTAGAGTTCACAAAATGTATCACTCATTAGTTGCTATGTGTATTCAATAATGATGTATTAAAAATGATAAAATCTATTAAAAATGAGTATTAATGAATTAAATTGACTAAAATCGATTACATTAAACTAAAACAATACTAACTGAATTAACTAAAAATGAAGACAAATGGAAATAAATTCATTTTACCTTTAAGTGTTGCTCACTGTTTTGATACAGAAATAATCGGTAATCTTCTGCTGACGTGATGCCGATTTCAAAAATATTTTATGAATTTCTTTGTCCAATACATCAAATGACGCCAACACTCTTTCTTCCACTGTTTGTGTAGACAAAAACTTACTAATTACAAGCATCGCTGCTGTAGCATATGAGATGTTGGGGATTTAGTCTTTTATGTGCTCCTCTTCATCAGCATCAGATGCAGAATCTTCGATTTCAGAATAATTCATTTTAATTTCTTCCACAATATCTTCATCATTCGAATTTTCATGTGTAATGACTTCATCGTCACATGTTTCGAACAATTGCATGTCGCAATCTGATAATTATGAAATTTTGTGCTTTTCTATCCACATCGCGATTGGTAAAATTTCATCATCTTCTTCTTCAACATTCTTCGCTTCTTCAACATTCGTTGTATCTTCAACATTCTTTAAACGTTTTTAAAAAAATCAGTAGTCGACTGGAAAAAAGTTTCGTTATAGCCGATTCTTAAGAATTCGGAGGTTCGCTATAAAAGGATAAATTAGCATTAAATACAATAGGAAATCAGCGGGACCAAAATTTTCGTTCGTTATATCCATGAGTTCGTTATATACCCGGTTCGCTATAACGGGATTCGACTGTCTTTACAGCAGTTATAGTAAATAGAAAATATCGGCGAATGGGAAAAATTCAATTTTTTTTTAAAAGAAAAGTTTCGTATAACTATTTGCCATCTGAGCACAGAATTAATGTGTGAATTGGAGAAATAAATGTACAAGCAAGAAAGGAATGAAGTAGAAGCTGTTGTACTTATAAGCGAAATTTAGTTGTGGTTGTTCCTCAGCCCCCCTGTACTAGAAAATGCTAGACTAGGTCCATGACGCCCTGTCGTGTGAGCAAAAGGGAAGAATATCAGCACTACCCTGATATTCTGCAACCATGCTGACGGGGATACTTAAACAGTCCACAATTTGGGAAGAATTCGCAGAAGCAGCAGAACAGGAGCAAAAGGCTCCTGTATATATATATATATATATATATATATATATATATATATATATATATATATATATATATATATATATATATATATATATATATATATAATATATATAATATTATATACATATACATATATATGTATATACATATATATATATATATATATATATATATATATATATATATATATATATATATATATATATATATATATACCTTATATATATATATGTATATACATATATATATATATATATATAATATATATAATATTATATACATATACATATATATGTATATACATACATATATATATATATATATATATACCTTATATATATATATGTATATATATATATATATATATATATATATATATATAATATTATAAGACTATAAGACCTTTGTAGAGTTCTCGAAAAGTATACAGTAAAACCTCGTTTATCCGGCCCCCATTGATCCGGATCTCCGGATAATCCGGATAACATTTGTAGACATTATTTTTATTTAATGTTATATTATAATGTTATATTATATAATGTTATATTATAATGTTATATTATAATTATATTAATTTTTAACTACGATAGCAAGGACGTAACTATAAGTACGCCAACTATTCGCTTTTTAGTTTGATTCGATGTACAGTTCCTGCATAGATTGTACAATAAATTATCTTAAAAATATGATTTTTGTTGAGTTTAAGAAAGCTTTGTTAGACTTACCAGTTCTTTGTTAAGAAATGATGTGAAAAGTTATTACCATGTTTTTATTAAGGGGGCACAGGACCTTGAAGCTCCAGGAAATGACTGTAAATATGGTCTAATTCTAACCACAAAAACTCAAATAATATTAGAAAAAGAAATATTTTTTCTTTATACATATAAAGTACATATCTTTAAATATGTCGTATATAAAAATGGAAATTAAAAATCTATGAATAATTTTCATATTAGCAATTTCGAATTTTATATGATTAACTGCTAACTTTGAGTTTTTATGCAGCATTACTTTTAACTATCAATAGGAAACTGCTAAAACAACACTCAAATGTATATTTCGTGGTACTCTACATTTTAAAGCCAGAAAAATGGGCAATTCTGGAATACTTTTTTTATGTAGGAAAATTATGCAAATAATTGTGATATTTTTTAAAAATTTCCAATTTTATGCTCAATTTTTAATTTAAATAATATTTATTACAATTTATTTGGTTTTACATTACAGGTAAATATATTGCAAGTGCATTCTGACCATTAATTATTTTCCGTAAACATATATCTCAATTTTACGATGCGCGCAGTACTTTATGATTTTTAATCACCAGTTAATCGTATAAAATTCTAAGCTGCTAATTTGAAAATTATTTATAGATTTATAATTTCCATTTTTATGTATGACATATTTAAAGATATGTACTTTATATGTATCAAGAAAGAAAATTTCATTTTCTAATATTATTTGAGTTCTTGTGCTTAGAATTAGACCATATTTAGAGTCATTTTGTCGAACTTCAGGGTCCTGTGCCCCCTTAACTTGCTTTCTTGTGTGTTTGTTTGTCCGGTACAAATCTTGCAATCGATTTTTAACTAACTTCCCGACTAGCTAGACATTTGAAACTTTTAGAATAACTCAGAACACGATGACAATGCATTATTTTAATACTTTTAGCCATCTTTATGCAGAATTAAATTAATTTTAAGTTAATTTCGTTTTGTAGACTGGTGCAGCCATCTATTGGCCGAAAAGGGAACTAGTCAAATGCAAGTTAACTTCCAATTAACTTCATTTTCTTTCAAGTCGATGGGATAATTCATCAAAAAAAAATTTAAAAGTATTTATTAATACATAAAATTGTCAAGTTTATATGATTCAACAGAAAATTTAAAAACATGGTATATAAAAGTCTTTTTATCTTGTAATTATTTTTATATTTTTTAATGTCTGGTAAACAATAGGATGTAATTTTGTTTCAAGAATTATATGTGAAATATTAATATTACACATATAATTATTATGTGAAATCCAAGAATATATATGTATATTAATATTATATTTATATATATATATATATATATATGTATATAATATTATATATATATATATATATATATATATATAATATTATATAATATATATATATATATATGTATATGTATATAATATTATATACATATACATATATATATGTATATAACATTATATATATATATATATATATATATATATATATGTATATAATTAACAGTTTATTATCGTAATAAACGGCAGGTCTGCTTAGTTACGGATTTTGTTTTGATTATTATCCATATTACCCGGATTGTTCAGATTTTCGATTGTCCGGATTGCCTATGGTCCCAGTTAGTCCGGATAAACGAGGTTTTACTGTACTTTTTCTATGGCCACTCAAGATGAGCCAGGGCATACTTTAGAGGTCCAGGACTGTATTGGTCTCAGACCTCTGAACAGCAAGGCCAGACCAGGGCGCTTTGCCGGATACCGATGATGAGAAGGAGACTTTCTCTAGACACTATAATTATAGCCTGGTCAAAACAGATCGAGCCTCCGATGCAGTTAGGACTTCAAGGCGAAATTTAGTTTTCACCTTAATTACGCATCACTGAAGTTCTTTAGACTTTCTTTTCCTTTATTTGAAAGATTCCGAGGATCTAGAAATTAAGATATCACTGAGGGAAACGTAGAACAAGAAATGATTAATCAAAGATCCATTGGCGGCTCCAAGGGGGGGGGGAGGAATAGGGGCTATTGCCCCTCCCGAAAAATCCCGGCGTATTTTTCTTTTCATAGCCAAAAATTATATAATCGTATACCTAATACTAAATGAGTTTAAATTTAAAATGAGACGATGTTTATATATATATATATAATATTATGTATATAAATATATATATATATGTATATAATATTATATATATACATATATATGTATGTATATAATATTATATATATGTATATATATATATATATATGTATATAATATTATATATATACATATATATATATGTATATAATATTATTTATATATATATAGATGTATATAATATTATATACATATACATATATATATATATAATATAATATTATATATATATATAAGAATAAGATGAAAGAGAAAACCAGTAATAGCTCTAAAGCTACTTGCAGTCAGGAACAAATAACATGAAAACAAAAGTATAAATAAGGTTTTTGACAGCATTTCTTCATCAGCGGTGTCAATGCTGTCTAAAAACCAATGGATTGTTTCCGATGAGTATGACCTATACAATAAACACACTCAGACACCGTACAATCCATGAATAACAGAAGAATTGATTAATAATTGAATTAAGATTGAATAAAAGTACTTAACCAAAGAACACCAAGCCTGGCGCTAGTCAGAGTGGAAGTGAAGAACTTGTAACCGCAAGATGAATGACGTCACAAAACTTGCAACCATTGAGGTAGTGGATTCTCAGTTACAGACTTACTTAGGTTACCGTATTTTAGGACTATTATTCCCTTAATTATTTAGTTTTTTATTATTATTACTACTAAAAGTTAATTTTATTATTATTTATATTTTTACTTATGATTTTTATTTTTATTTTTAGTAGTTATTTTTTCTATTTTAACTTATTGTTATGTTTAACATATTAATGCAACAGAACAAACGATTCATTAAAACAAAAACAACCAATTATGTTTTTGGATAGACTTACGGGGTAATTATTCCGAGTTAGCACAGCTTTCAAGTCTAAAATATGCTTAATCCTATTGTCTTTAGAACATAGCCTATTTATACGAAGTAACTGATTTACAATAATGTTATTAAAAACAGATTTATGTACGCATTTATTATAAATTTATATATATATTTTTTTGGCATTAATTGCATACATTGACCGTTGTATTTAATTTTAATGCACTCCGTAGCCAAGCGCGGGTGTTCAGCTAGTATTATATATATATATATATATATATATATATATATATATATATACATATATATATATGTTTGTATATAATATTATAATATTATATATATATATATATAGCCCTAAGAGCTGAAGTTGCAACCCCTCCCCCTGAAAAAAAAAAAAAAAAAAAAAAAAAAAGCAAAACAACTCTGGACTGGAGCCGCCCTTGCAAAGATCTGATGTACTTACTAATGAAATGTAGGCTGGGCTAGATAACGTGTTACTGAAGTTACTCAGCTTTTTTTTTCCCCCACTGAAGCATCGTTAGGGTTTGGAAATTTTCGTAGGAATAGTTAAAACGTACAATTTGGAAATAAATAAACCACGATCTGCTGTAATTATGAGTGATATTTAGGTTGAGCTAAATAACATGTTACTAAAGATAATTCATTACTTTTTCGCGCTGAAGCGTTCCGAGGATCTAGCAGTTAACGCATCGCTGAGAGAAGCGTACAACAAGAAATAGTTAATTAAAAATCTGTACTCACTGAGGACATTGATGCTGAGATAAATAGCATATTACTGACGTTATTCAGCCATGGTAAAAACGCATAGGCGTAGCGTGGTTATAACTTTTTTTTTTTGGGGGGGGGGGACGAATTGATTTCAGTTAGGGCGCTCCTCAGTGCATTGACTGCCGGACGCCTAAAACTAAGCGGTCGCTTAGTTTTAGGCTTTTTCAGCTGCCACTAAGTTCTTTGCACTGATGAAGAAGCTCCTTTGCAGCTTCGAAACGGCCGTATGCAAAATTGCACCTTACTGCTATCTGTGCTTTATTTACGTTGGATTTCCTGTTTATTCCTCGAGAACAAAGGCTTTGTCTATTCATTCCATAAGATGGTTGTGTCTGTTATAGCTTCGTGCTAAGAATAGCTTCACGGTGCTGTTCTGATTTCTGCCTATAGGTGTGTGAAAATAAAGTACCTTGTCTTTTTGCCGTCGTGCCTTGGAGGATTATTTACAGCCGTTGTTTCAATTCCCCCTCAACGTACAATCCGAAGATAAGAATGTTGTCTTCCGCCATTTTAACTTACAAACATGCGCAACCGAGAAACTTATAATCAAGGATCGCCCCTATCTGTAAACGGAGAACCTGCTTACAGAAAATATTCCTTGTTATCATAGCTGGTTTCCATCATCCACGGCAAATTTCTTTCCGGGTGCCTATTTTAAGATCTCTTGTGGCTAGAAATCCCTACAACTCTGTTCTACCTGCGATATTCGTTTGTAAACAGTGCGAAAAAGAAGTGAAAGGGAACTGCCACATGTGTGCCAGCTTTTAAAAGAGGGTGTTGCAAAAACTGTTTCAATGAACGTCGCCCACTCTTTTGGCTGGCTGTTTACCCGGTCTTAGTCAGATTTCTATTTAATACTCCGTAATTACCTCATGCTCTCGCAAAGACAGCCGTTCTGATAGAGCTGCCGAATGTCTGATTTTCCCCGTGTCGGAAAGAAAATTTTCTTTCGTAAAATGAACAAAATTTTTTAAGCTCAGTTCCAACAATCAAAATCTCGTAAATTAATACATTCGTGAACTCGAAGGTTTACCATATCGTTGAATTTTCGGAAGCAGACCTAACACATACATAGTTCTACGTAACTCGATGGGTATTACATTGTCCTTTTAAGTGTCTGAGCATTATATATATATATATATATATATATATATATATATATATATATATATATATATATATATATATATATATATATATATATATATATATATAATTATAACCCTCCCCCCAATATTACTTGTCGCGTATTCTAAATCACAAGAAAGCACAGTCCCTATTCAAAATTGTGATCTAGGAATAATCGAATTAACCAACTATCTCTTCCCTTAAAACCCTTTGAGGGGCGACGTTTGCACAATGCAAACGCCTAAATCTAGTCTTTTTTTCACTTGCATTCAATGTATTCCAGTTAAATGAGGAGAAAAAATGGTTAGTACTGCCATCTGTTATCAGTTTAAAGAAGTAAAAACATTTTGCAACGTTTAATTTGAAAATTGTTCAAGATTCTTTGGGTTAAAAAAAGTCGGGAAAAATCTGCACTTTGCAAGCGGTGGAGGTTTTTGCCCCTGGGTTAACCGCCACGCGCGGTACATTAAAAAGTTAATTTTAGACATGATTCAATGTCATGCGTCTATCTCGCTACGCAGCGCCTGTTTGAAAAGTCATGCAACGTTGAGTCATACCTTCACGTGGTTAAACCGTATGTTCGTTTCTAACCAATTATAGAACTCTAAACACCTAGCGCCTCCATAGTATAAAAAGGTCCAGCAGAATAGTTTCGTGTTCTCTGCGTTTTTGCTGCGTCTTATACCTTCGAGCGTCTCTTCTTTTCGTTGTTCTACTCTCCTAATGCCGCTATTGTCCGAGTATTGTGATGTTTAGTGTATTCAAGCTCCAGCAAGTTCCGGGGCCGTTATTGTCATGTCATCCTTTTGTGCCGTGCATCTTCTTCGATGTGTGCTGAACTAATATCTTCACTCTACAACATTAATAAAGGATAATCAACGTATTTCCCAACCTCGAGTGATTTATCCGCCACGTCTGCCAACGTTCACGAATCGTGTCTGTCTTGAACCGATATTACAGTGGTCGTAGTTTGGAAAAGGGGCTGTGTTTTATTGAGTAGAATGTAGAATACGTGACAAGTAATAATGGTGGGGCGTTATCATTACTTACACACACACACACACACACACACACACACACACACACACATATATATATATATATATATATATATATATATATATATATATATATATATATATATATATATATATATATACAGAGGCTGTTCGCACATTTTTAGACGATTTTGGTAAGCGGTAATAAAAAATCGTTTGCTGCAAAAGAAATAATTGCAATTGTACTATGTTTTTAAAAGTCAAAATTATCGTCTGCGGCTTGAAAGTTTTGTTTTTATTCAAAATGGCGTTTTTAACAAAGCAGTGGTTCGAAGGCTACATTTATTCTCTTTATGAAGAGAAATATGCATACTCCGTTATCCAAAAACGATGTGAGAGTCATGGTTTTGTGATATCTAAAGCGTCGATAGGTAATATCGTCAACAAGAAAGGAAAAAAACGTCAAATTGGAGCCTCAAGTGGGACAAAAATTCCAAACAAGTATCCAAGGAAAAAACGGACATCTTCGACTATTGCAAAGGTACATTGTTTAATGTTAAAAGAAAATCCCCCTAGTCAAAGGACAGTTGCAAAATCATTAAAATGCTCGGTGTCCACTGTAAACAAAATGATAAACGTTGATTTAAATCTTAAGAAAGAGAAAAAACGCAATGTGCATCGTCTTCTTCCAAATCATATCGCTGAACGCAGGACACGCTGCAGAATTCTATATGAGAAACACTTATCCAAAGAAAAATGGAAAACAATTGTCACAATAGATGAATCATGGGTGTATTTAAATGATTGCAACAAAAAAGAGCCATTTCTTATCATAAAAGGGGAGAAAAAAATTTAAGTACATGGTTCAAAGAATCGAAAGAAAGTTTTTCTAAGGGATTCATGATTGTTGCTGGTTTTTCTTATAATGGCAAGTTAAAAATAAAGAGAGTGGAAAAAAATGTCAAGATTAACTCCAAATACTATCAGGAACATATTTTATCGCCAATTTTTCTGAATGAAATACCATCGCTTTACCTACAGTGCCATCAATCTGTGAGACTCCATCAGGATAAAGCTAGCAGTCACACATCAAAATCCACTGTAAATTTCCTAAAAGAAATGGAACAAAAAACTGGTATCAAGGCCATACCCTTCATTGATATCCCTACTAAATCTCCCGATGTATCACCTATGGATTTTTGTGCTTTCGGACTTTTAAAATCTGCATTATCCAAAAGTCGTGCCAAAACCCTTACAGGACTCTGGAAAGCTGTTCAGGAGGAATGGGATAGAATACCTCTTCTGACACTTCAAAAGGCATTATTATCCTGGAAATTGCGGTGTCAAAAAATAGTTCAGAATAAGGGATGTCAAATAGAACATTTAAAACACAAGAATTTTATGTTATTTAGTTTTGTGAATACAATATACATCGTCTAAAAAATGTGTGAACAGCCTCTGTATATATATAATATATATATATATATATATATATATATATATATATATATATATATATATATATGTATATATATATATATATATGTATATATATATATATATATGTATATATATATATATATATATATGTATATATATATATATATATGTATATATATATATATATATATGTATATATATATATATATATATATATATATATATATATATATATATATATATATATATATATATATATGTATATATGTATATGTATATATGTATATACAGTGGACGCTCGTTAATTCGAACTCAAAGGTTCTCAGAAAAAAGTTCGAATTATCCGAAGTTCGAATTATCCGATGTTAAGAGAAAATATATAACTTTAAATGTGTATCACTGAAGAAGAAACTCTCCTAGTATGTATAACAAAAGAAAATATATTATACTATGTTATCTAAAGTTAAACATATTAAAAAGCAATACAGACTTACCTTTATCATAAAATGAAGCAGAAGATATGCAGTATAAAGTAAACTTTTATTAAAAATATGAATTACAGTAGAGAAAAGCTGTGGCAATTTCCTACCGAAATTAGTGCATACGTCTTCGTTTACATCAGACCTTTGGCCACATACAGTTTGATAAGAAATATTGTGCCTTGACTTAAATCAAGAAAGCCATCCATCACTGCATTTAAAATCTTTAATACCCATTCGACTTGCCAATTCATCAGCCTTCGTCAGCACTAGGGGTCCATTTATCGGAAAATTTCGAGATCTAACATCCTGGAACCATAGCAGTAGAGCTTTTTCTAGAACTTCTTGGGACGCATTTCCCATGCGTTTCCTTCCTCTAGCAAATTTTGATTTTTCCCATGAATCTAAAATTGACTTCTTGCTTTTCAAATTAGTTGACAAGGCATTTTTTTTTTAATTCCATAGTTAGCTGCTAACTTTGTTTTACATTCACCATTCTCTACTTTCTTTAAAATTTCTACCTTTGTCTCCAAAGTTAGGGTTTTGTACTTTCCACGTGTAGACACCCTGAATTTTTACACGTTCACACCACACAATGAGGAAGAAAAACTAGACCACATTAACTTGTCTGAACTGCAGTTATAACTGACGCAGCTCCCTAGAATCTGTAGTAAAGACTAGTTTTTCTGAAATTCTAAGAAAATCGATCCAAATAAAGGAAAATTGCTTTTTTCGTTTAGCACTAATAAGAAGGACAATAGCTACTAACGTTTAGCGGACATGCAATAGTCTAGGAATGCAAGCATGTGCCTCTTTACACAGAAAAGAAATTTTGACACACAAAATAATAAATACAGCATGTATTTTCTCCATTAAATGAGGAAAAAGAATTTTTTTTGTCAAATTTTTAGTTCGAATTAACCGAAGTGATAAAAATTTAGTTCGAATTAATGAGATATTTTTAACATTAACTCCAATACAAGTTTTTTGGTTCCTTTGGATTAGTTCGAATTAACCGAAAGTTCGAATTAACCGAGTTCGAATTAACGAGCGTCCACTGTATATATATGTATATGTATATATATATATGTATATATATATATGTATATATATATATATATATGTATATGTATATATATATATGTATATATATATATATATATATATATATATATATATATATATATATATATATATGTGTGTGTATATATATGTATATATATGTATATGTATATGTATATATATATATATATATATATATATATATATATATATATATATATACATACATATTAGCTGAAAACCCGTACTTCGCTACGGAATACATTCAAATTAAATACAACGGCCAATGTATGCATTTAATGCCAAAAATATGTATAAATATATTTATAATAAATACAACGATCAATGTATGCAATTGATGTAAGAAAAACGAAAAAATATATTTGTAAAAAAATCGTAACGGATATTTTTATAGACAAAATAATGTAGAAGAAAATATTCAAATTAAATCTAATAGAAAATACTAAAGAATATAGTACAGTTAATATAGTACAGTTTGAGGAACATTTCTTTTCCTGTATTTTAAATTTTTTTGGATAATGTGGAATCGTCTGCCGCATTAGTAAGAAATTTTTTTTGTCTATTTCGTTGTTATGCACGTGACGCAAAATTAACATTTCTTTTACTGTATTATTACTGTTATTTTTTTGGATAATGTCCAATTAGCAAGGAAAAAAAATATTTTTTGTCTATTTAGTTGTTTTGCACGTGACGATAAATTTATTTAAAGTACCAGAAAAAGAAACCACGTGATCAGCATTTAATAAATTATATTCTAAAAATTAATCTTTAAAAATTCACAAAATGCAGAAAATGTAGGTAAATACTCGAAAAAGATTTCATTTTAAAGGAATTTTTATGATCTTTCTTGTCATATAAATTTTATAACCCTCAAATTGTTATATTAAATGCAAACTTAAAAGAAGTTACTAAAACTGCATAAACATTTAATTTTAAAAAAATCTAAGAAGAATTTTTCAAAAATCTCTCTTAGTGCACCCCAACACCATAAGAAGAATCGCCATGCAAAATTTCAGCTCTTTATGTCCAGCGGGTTGGTCTGTGCGCTGTCTGTCAGTCAGTTAAGGAACTAACTCTCTCTCTCTCTCTCTGTGTCTCTGTGTGTGTGTGTGTGTGTGTGTGTGTGTGTGTGTGTGTGTGTGTGTGTGTCTGAGAGAGAGAGAGAGAGAGAGTGTGTGAGTGAGTGAGTGAGTGAGTGAGAGAGAGGTCAGTCAGTCACGCACGCACGCCATATGTTGTTTATCTATGTTTATTATATACAAAACATTGTTTATCTATGTGAACATTCAAACCAGCATTTTACTCAGAAAAGTTTTTTTTTTTTTTTAATGTTCATTTCACGGCCGTGGAGTTTTCTCTTTTCACCTAAACAGTCAAAATAGATCGCATCCCCTAAAAGGAATTTACTCTGTGACGTATACCCAGGCAAATGAACACATATTTCGAACCTAGCCATTCATTTCGGGCAACTTGTTACAGCCAGTCACTTCATGGAAGCCGAAAAGGCCCGAAAAAATCCGAGCGTCTAGTGTTTTCGATGTTTCCAGAGCAGTGACTCTCGAAATGGTTCTTTTCCCCCCAGCAGTCCCGAATCTCTCGGTCCAACGACTCTGCCACGAATCGGAAGTCGAGAACCGCCGAACGACATTACCCGAACACCCTGTAGGAAGGAAATCTCGCAACTGATGTCCGGCCGGAGTAAGAGCATTGGTCCTTTCCTTCACCGAGGCGGGTAATTGGCAGTCCGGGCACAATCGCTGGTTTATAATCTCGTCGGAAAGGCTCAAAAATTGTTTTTGATTTGTTATATTTTCTTGCTTTTAAAGATCAGGGACTGGAGTGGAGATAAAAGGGGAATTTCGTGGGAAAGAGATCTTGGAGCACTTTCAAACGAACTACCGTGAAATTGTCAGATTGGAAAGGGAAGGAAAAGGGGCCACATAGGAACCTTGTGAAATCACGCTGAAGTCCTATGATGCTTATTGTCACGTAATATGCTTGCAGCAGATCGTTGAGGGAGGTATGACCTCAGTGACGTAGCGAGCATAACTGGCGCCCAGGGCACGATACCTTTGTGGCGCCCCCCCCTGAAAAACATATAGTAATATAATATATAGACCCTATATTGGCGCCCTCGATAAACATATAATAACATAGTATATAGACCTTATATCGGCACCCCCCCCCCTGAAAAGCATATAGTAACATAATATATAGACCTTATGTTGGTGCCCTCCCCGAAAAACATATAGTAATATAATATATAGACCCTATATTGGTGCCCTCGATAAACATATAATAACATAATATATAGACCTTATATCGGCACCCCCCCCCCGAAAAGCATATAGTAACATAATATATAGACCTGATATTGGCGCCCCCCCCAAAAAAAAAAATATAGTAATATAATATATAGACCTGATATTGGCGCCCCCCCCAAAAAAAAAAAATATAGTAATATAATATATAGACCTTATATTGGCGCCCTCCCCGAAAAACATATAGTAATATAATATATAGATCTTACATTGGCGCCCCTCTGCGAGTGGCGCCCGGGGCATGATAGACCCCCTTGCCCCCCCTTTGCTACGCCACTGTATGACCTCGGTCGTCATAATCTTTGACCTTGTAAATCTCTGTTGTTGTTGTTTCCAATCCCCTTGGTGTAGTAAAACCTACACCAAGTGGTGTAGGAAAGTCTTGGTATAGAAACACACACATAGTACCAGGGCCGCCCAGAGGGGGGGGGCAACTGGGGCACTTTGCACCAGGCCCCCAACAGCCGGAGGGGCCCCAAAAGATTTTAAAAAATTTATTTATTAGATTTCCTCAGAAAATATAACAAGAGAGCAGTGCAATGAAATATAATAATTATGTTAATCATTCATGTAATAAAATTTTAAGTATGAGTAACTTAATTTGAATGTGTGTTTTCGTCTCTTTGCATTTTTTATTTTTTGGGGGTCTACAACAGAAGTTTGCCCCAGGCCCCGTAAAGTCTCTGGGCGGCCCTGCATAGTACTACGGAACACAAACATACAGGGTGGCTAATAAATACTGTAACACTCCAGAAAATAAGAGTTAATTTTAATCGTTTGGAAAAACAATTTATCTATCTATTTGTGTGATTGGCAACTTTTTGTAAACGCAGACTATTTTTGTTTAAAGTAAAACATGTAGAATATTTTTAAAGATGGAAACCAAAAGGTTAATGGTTAAACAGCTTTTTGATCGCGGATTTTCTGCAGGTAAAATATTTACGCAATTAAAATGCCTTGGTTTTAATAGGACGTTTATATATAGGACTATAAATCGATTATTGGATACCAATAGCTGTAAAGATCGACCAAGGTCCGGTCGTCCACGCACTGTTCGTACAAAAGAACGTATCAAAAGAATTCGTGAAAAGATACGAAGAAATCCACAACGTTCTGCAAATAAAATGGCTGCAGAAGAGAACATCAGTCGCAGAACTATGCAACTTATCATAAATGAAGACCTGTGTTTTCGGCCTTATCGCAAAAGAAAAGTTCAAGGTTTGACTACTGCACAAATAGTAGAAAGGTTACAAAGATGTAAGAAATTGCTGAACCGGCACGGTAGCAAAAGTGTTGAAAAAATAATTTTCTCTGATGAGAAGCTGTTTTGTACAGAACAAAGTTATAATGCTAAAAATGATGTTGTATATTCAGCAACCTTCGAGGATATACCTGCAAATCTTCGAACTGTTAAACGCTTTCAGAACAAGAATTCTGTTATGGTTTAGGCTGCAGTGTCACACAATGGAAAACTGCCTGTGAAATTCATCGATAAAGGGGTAAAAATCAATGCTGAATATTACAAACAGGAAGTATTGGCTACACGTTTATTACCACATGTTAACAGATTGTATCCCAAAAAGAATTGGATATTTCAGCCAGATTCTGCACCGTCCCACCGATCCAAAACAACACAGGAATGGCTCCATGCCAATTGCCCGAAGTTTATCAAGCAAGAAGATTGGCCACCTTCTTCACCAGATCTAAATCCTTTAGGCTATTGCATTTGGGGGATTTTAGAGTCTAAAGTAAATGCTAAGCAGCACAGAAGTTTGGACTCCCTCAAAGCTTCCATACGGAGTGAATGGGACAAATTACCTCATAAAATGATTCGTGCCGCAATAGGACAGTGGCGTAAGAGATTATCTTTAGTAATCGATAAAGATGACGGTCGATTCGAGTAAAATTATTTCATGGTAAACTTTTATGTATAATGTTCATAATATTGTTGAATTTTCCATTTTCTATTTCATCTGTGTGTAATTAAATGATTCGATATTTGTCACAGTATTTATTAGCCACCCTGTAGTATTCACACTGCATTCAGTCTTGGTGTGTTTCCTACACCAAGACTTGGTGTAGGAAAGCCTACACCAAGTCCAAAGGACCTAGGTCCTCAAATCCTAGGTCCTTGGCGAAGGGTAGTAAGCAGGTTCACTTCAAGGCGTGGTACCACTAGGGCGGAAGTTTGACTTGACCTCGAAGAACATCAGTCTCGTAATTTTGAACCGAGTCAAGTGACGAGACCGGAACACTTGAACCCGCACCTCCAGAGGTAAATTTGAGAACTTGGAGGACATTGTAGCCACGTCCTATTTTGCGTGCCCCGGCCACCATTAATTGACACGGCGATGGATTTGCAGCGACGAGCATCGAACCAGGGACGTTCAGATTACCCCTCTGTTCATTTCTCACCGAATATATATATATATATATATAGATAGATAGATAGATAGATAGATAGATAGATAGATAGATAGATATATACATACATATATATATATATATATATAAATATATATATATATATATATATATATATATATATATATATATATATATATATATATATATATATACCGGGTGGCCATAATTAAACTGACAGTGCTCACAGTGTTCTGTAGCGCGATCTATTTGCGAGAATAACGCCACATTTTGTAGGAAGATTAAACAAGACGGGGGACGAAGGATTCCGCGAAAAAATAAATTAGTTCCAAAAGTCACCGCTAGGGGAATATTTAGCGCTGTGTAATAGAAAATAGAGTGTTAACAAATGCAAATTAATACGGAATAAAATTACCTTTTATTATGCACGTTTTCTTATTTAGTTCAAGTGCAATATGGCAACACTTTTAAAAAAGCGTAAAATCTACATAAACACCGATAAAGGTCTCGTGATCTGCAATATCACGTACGCTGAGCAGAAGAAGAAGTTCTTTATTCAAATTTCACGTTACATCCATTGGCACAGTGCCAGCTGCTTGGGTTTTAAAAGGCAATGTGTTACGTTTCGAATCAATCGGGTTGAAAGTTTATGTGCAATGTCTCCTTCTTTAGTCGAGCGTGCGTTACTGGTCAAATTCTTTTACCTCAACCAGTGCAACGCGTCAGCCGCTCTTCGTGCTTTTAGAACGCACAAAAAAATGCGTAAAGGTAACGGTCCTGTGTCAGTTAATGGGCTAAAAGCAATGGTTGCGACGTTTGAGAAAACAGGTTCTCTGAAGGTTCAGTCAGGCAGAGGACGAAAACCTGTACCACAGGATACAATCGAAGCAGTTGCCACGGCGATTGTCGACAGAGGACCAGACAATATTGCTGCCACCTCTAGTGCTCGTGGATTAGCTCGGAATATGGACATGCCTTACAGTACGGTATAGAAAATCTTACGAAAGATTATCAACTTCTATCCGTACAAGATCAGCCGTGTACAGGAGTTACTGTACCCCGACCATGATAAGCGATTGACTTTTGCGTATTTATTTGCATTGATTTCCGTATTGATTTGCATTTGTTAACACTCTATTTTCTATTACACAGCGCCAAATATTCCCCTAGCGGTGACTTTTGGAACAAATTTATTTTTTCGCGGAATCCTTCGTCCCCCGTCTTGTTTAATCTTCCTACAAAATGTGGCGTCATTCTCGCAAATAGATCGCGCTACAGAACACTGTGAGCACTGTCAGTTTAATTATGGCCACCCGGTATATATATATATATATATATACAGTAGACGCTCGTTAATTCGAACTCGAACTTTCGGTTAATTCGAACTAATCCAAAGGCCCCAAAAAACTTGTATTGGAGTTAATGTTAAAAATATCTCGTTAATTCGAACTAAATTTTGATCAATTCGGTTAATTCGAACTAAAAATTTGACAAAAAAATTTTCTTTTTCCTCAATTAACGGAGAAAACACACGCTGTATTTATTATTTTGTGTGTCAAAATCACCTGTATTTTTTTTTCTACGTAAAGAGGCACATGCCCGCATTCCTAGACTATTGCATTTCCGCTAAACGTTAGTGGCTATTGTCCTTATCAGTGCTTAACGGACAAAGCGATTTTTCGTTATTTGTATCGATTTTCTTAGAATTTCAGAAAAACCAGTCTTTACTACAGATTCTAGGGAGCTGCGTCAGTTATGCCTGCAATGCAGACAAGTTAATGTGATCTAGTTTTTCTTCCTCAGTGTGTGCTGTGAAAGTGTAAAAATTCAGGATGTCTACGCGTGGAAAGTACAAAACCCTAATTTTGGAGACAAAGGTAGAAATTTTAAAGAGAGTAGAGAATGGAGAATGTAAAACAAAGTTAGGAGCTGACTATGGAATTAAAAAAAAATCTTGTCAACTTATTTGAAAAACAAGCAGTCAATTTTAGATTCATGTGAAAAATCAAAATTTGCTAGAGGAAGGAAACGCATGAGAAATGCATCCCAAGAATATCTAGAAAAAGCTCAACTGCTATGGTTCCAGGATGTTAGATCTCGAAATTTTCCGATAAATGGATCCCGAGTGCTGAGGAAGGCTGATGAATTGGCAAGTCGAATGGGTATTGAAGATTTTAAATGCAGTGATGGATGGCTTTCTCAATTTAAGTTAAGGCACAATATTTCTTATCAAACTGCATGTGGCCAAAGCTCTGATGTAAACGAAGACGCATGCACTAATTTCGGTAGGAAACTGCCAGGGCTTTTCTCTACTTACCTGCCGAAAGATATTTTTAATGCGACCATAATGGACAAAGCCATAATGGACTCTATTAAAACTCTGAAAGCATTTATTCAGATGGAACCTTCCTCTGAAAATGAATTGAAATGTTTACTTCAAATCGAGAAGTTGGCTGAACATAGTAGGCATCATAAACAAAACCAAACAACCACTTTACAGTTTTTCCCCAAAGTGCAATTCGTATTTTTAATTAAAGTTTACTTTCTTCTGCATATCTTCTGCTTCATTTTATGATTAAGGCAAGTCTGTATTGCTTTTTAATATGTTAATTTTAGATAACATAGTATAATATATTTTCCGGGGTTATACATACTAGGATATTTTTCTTCTTCAGTGATACACTTTTAAAGTTATATATTTTCTCTTAACATCGGATAATTCGAACTTTTTTTCGAGAACCTTTGAGTTCGAATTAACGAGCGTCCACTGTATATATATACATATATATATATATATATATATATATATATATATATATATATATATATATATATATATATATATATATATATATATATATATACATACATATATATATATATACATATATATATATATACATATATATATATATATATATATATATATATATATACATACATATATATATATATATACATACATATATATATATATATACATACATATATATATATATATATATATATATATATATATATATATATATATATATATATGCATATATATACATATATATATATATATATATATATATATATATATATGCATATATATACATATATATATATATATATATATATATATGTGTGTGTGTGTGTGTGTGTGTGTGTAAGTAATAAAAACGCCGCACCATTATTAATTGCCTTTGAAAAGCTAACGCGTATTCTAAATTCCTTTCAACCTAAATAAAGCACAGCTCCTATTTCAAAAACGAAATAACCGAATATTCTACTCTCGTCAATGCACGCTCCCTAAAGTTATTTTTAGACAAGATTCAGAATCTCGTGATCTCTATCCCCTTTCGAAAAATCACTCGACTTTCGACTCATATACCACATGATCGGGGTCTGCCAATTAAAAGAATTTTTGACACCTGCCAGTAGGGTCATGAACCCTTGGTATATAAGGTTGAACAACGGTGTTCTCGCGCTTTTTCCTGTCCGCTTCCGTGCAATCTCGCCCTGTTGTGTCGCTCTGCTTTTTGTTGCCGTCCCCGTCCGCTGATGTAAATGTATACATCAAAGCTCCTTCAGGTTCCGGTGACGTTATGTTCAATACGTGCCACTCCGTCCAACGTTCTCCTACCGTACCTTGTTGCCTTCGTTAAGTGTTGATGTCTGTCTTCTTATATACATGGAATAAAGTGAATCCAAAGAATACTGACTGTTTCTCTTCACTCTATTCTTCTCATATCTCAAGTGTGTGTGTGTGTGTGTGCGTTCGCTGCTCTGCCTCGACTACAAAAGTGTTTGAATCGCGCCCGTGATGTGCCGTTACTGCAAAAATCATCTCCTCCACCACGCGATGGGAATGTTATCACATCTAAACGCGTCTATCTCGCCACGCCGCACCTTTTCGGAAAGTCTTGCGACGTTGAATCATACCCCCACGTGCTCGATTCTAACCAATTAAAAGCATTTTCGACTCTCAGCGTCCCCATGGTATAAAAACGTTGATCAGCGATTTTCGGTGCTTCCTTCTTCCCTTCATTGCCTTGCTCGCTCGTTCTTCTGACCCTTGTTCGCGCACTGCTTCCAACTAAATTATGATGTAATAGTATTCGATACTCAAGCCGGGCTGTCCGTTGCCGTCATTGTTAAGCCATCAAGTCGTCATCTTGTGCCATTTCGCTCGATTAAGTATTGCTGTGTACCTTCTCTGGTGTTTTGAAGTATAATTCCAAGGAATAAAGTACTCCAGCTCTTCAGTGTGGTCCTGTTCTTTCCTCGAGTGTGTTTTTTACAGCGGCCATGATTATCTGTGTGTGAATACATCCCCTATACCGTTAAAGTCTGTTTCATTATATATATATATATATATATATATATAATATGACACGGAACTTATTACACCCATCTCCGTTATGGCGTCTTCTATCCAACGTGTTACTTCGACTGAATCTATTCCTAAATAATTATTAAAGTTACGACGGTCAATGATTTAAAGGCCTGTGGCAAAGAACTACAAATTAATCCACTTAACGAGTTTATTTCCAAACATTAATCTACCCCGATTCAATCTGCAAATTATTTTCCCAAGAAATCATCTCGACCCACTTGACGCGTGACCGAACTGATTGAAAAACTCCCGCTCTCTGACTAATTGTAAGTTTCATTTCCGCGTCTACTCTTATGGCACATGCGCAGAGCCCCATCTGGAAAATTCTAGAAGCATGTTTTCGCGCCCAATCCTGTACATTATCTAAAAATAAATTCTCTCCACGGAACTTCATTCCACCGCGAATCGAAGGTCAATTACTGAAACGGGGAAAAATCCATTTCTCTCGACGCGTCTTGGCATCTGAAACCAGTGTTGCCAACCTCTACGAAGCGCCTCCCCCTAGCGCCATCTCGAAATCCCCCTGTTTCCCCCTAACACCAACTTGAGATCATCCTAAACCTTCCTAAAAGAAATTCTGGTTCCAAATAGGCATCCTGTTTGAGAGATAAATTGAAATAGATAGAAAATATACACTTACATAATGAAATGGAGGTTTATTTGCATTTGACATACATATGGAACTTATAATCTAATTAAAAAAAACGCGTCTCGATTGTACAAAATATTAAAAAATGTTCCCCCCACAAAATTCCCCTAAAAAAAGTGGCCCCTAAAAACACCCCTTTTCATCCAACTTACCCCCAAATTTAGGGGGGAAACCCCCAAGTTGGCACCACTGTCTGAAACTAGCGGCTTTAGCGCCAGGAAAATAAATTAATCCCAAAGCCCCCTTTAATTTAAATTAATTATTCTTTCTCCAATTAATTCCTTATATATATATATATATATATATATATATATATATATATATATATATATATAATTTTGATTGCTTTTTGCATCTTATTTAAGGTAGAAATTTAAGTTCAGAGGTCGTAGTTTTGAAATTTTCTACAGTTTTTTTACTGCAGAACATTAAATTCTTGATTCTTCAACACGGGGATTGACCTACGACAGCGGTTCCCAACCTAGGGGTCGCGAAGTGTTTTCTGGATTGGAGGGGGTGTCACGAGCAGTTCGATTTAAATAACATTTTAACGAATTTCACCGAAATATTTGCCGACATTTATTCCCCATGAAAAGCAGTGATGTTTTTTAAAGGGAAAAGTCTCTTTCAAAACGCAAAACCCAGTTTGTTAGAATTCTACTGCCTTCTTTTGGTGGTAAATGAAATTAGCAGTTACTTACTTCCCACAATACAGAAATTCCAAACGTCAGTTTCGCTTTCATCAATCTCCGTTGTCACTTTTGGCATTGCTATTGCAGTTTTTCCAAAGGAAAAAAAGCAATTTCTTTTAGTAAGAGTTTTATTGATTTTATTGTTATGAAATTCTGAATCCATACGGGTAGGTGCATCATTTTTCTTGAGGTTCTGTTGAAGTTTCTGTTCTGTTCTTTTATATGCCCTTGCCTAAGCGATTAATGTTTCTTAATGTTCGCCATTGCTTTCAAATTCCTTTTTTGTTAAATTAATCATTTTGTTGGAATTTAAACGATGGAAATGGCATTTCAGTGTTTTTCTTTATGTTTTACTAGTTGAATACCCGTGCTTCGCTACGGAGTACATTCAAATTAAATACAACGGTCAGTGCATGCAATTAATGCTAAAAAAAATTATATTTAAAAAAAATCGTAACGGATATTTTTATAGACAAAATAATATAGGAGAAAATATTCAAATTAAATAGAACGGTCAATGTATGCAATGAATTTGTATGTTTAATATCTATAAAACATATTATTTTGAATTAAATTCTTAAAAAACTTCCATCTCAATCAGTCTAGTGGTTAAATTTTATCTTTTGCCGCATTTCAATATTCTTTTTGTGAATCCATTTTGTTGTTATGCACGTGACGCAAAATTAATTTAAAGTATCACAAAAAAGAAAAGAAATCACGTGATCAGCATTGAATAAATTGCATTCTAAAAATGAATCTTTAAAAATTCACCAAAAATCAGAAAATGGAGGTAAAAGATTCGAAAAAGATTTCATTTTAAAGAAAATTTTACGATCTTTCTCGTGATATAAATTTTATAACCCTCGAATTATTATTTTAAATGCAAATTTTAAAAAAGTTACAAAAACAGCTTAAAAATTTAGTTTTGAAAAAATCTAAAAAGAATTTATCAAAACTCTTTCTTAGTGCACCCCTACACTATAAGAAGAATCGTCATGCAAAATTCCTGCCCTTTAGGTCCAGCGGTTTGGTCTATGCGTTGTATGTCAATCAGTCAGTTACGGAACTGTTTTCTATGTATAGACAAGGGCCTCTAAATGAAAACATGTAGGGTTGGAAGGGGTGGAAGGGGGCTTGCAGGATGCGTGGAAACCATTGACGAGTGGTCGCGACTCGCTAAATGTTGGGGAACACTGACCTAAGAGATCAACTGATACGTCGCCTTAAAAATACTGTTTGTCCGTATCTACAGCGGCTATCAACACAAGTGCGCATGCGTTAACGGGACCAGCAAAATGCGCGTGACGCTTGCGAAGTTCAGAGGGAACGGTCGCAAGTTATAGCCTAAAATTAAGAACTATGGATTTTGTGCATCTTTTTGACTGCATACCCTTTCGCTTGTGGAACCATCTACATCAACCAAGCGTTTTTTGTTCTTGGACGTAGGGCCTGTTCACATAGGAGTCCGTTGCGTTGCGTTAAGGAAAAGATGACGTTGAGACGAAAATAAACCAATCATATGCCTCCAAACGATTGGCAATGAAATTTTTAACGCCTATGATTGGTTTATTTTCGTCTCAACGTCATCTTTTCCTTAACGCAACGTAACGCACGCAACGCAACGCAACGGACTCCTATGTGAACAGGCCCGTACTGTAACAACAAAATTCAGCTGACCTATTTCTTTTTTTTCTTCTTTTTGGTGGTGTATTTGAGGTTTCAAAGGTTTTTCAGAACGCGACGAGAAACGTCTAGTTTGAGAGGCTCAGGAAGCTAAATATAGATTTAATATTTCAGTGCGAACAGCTGTAGCGGATTCGGCAGCCAAAAAAAATGCTCCCTCTCTTTCAACTGATGGCTTGAACGTGTTCCAAGCTCGAGTTTTCGGCCTGCTGACGCAAACAGCATATTACTTAAGTTTCGTTTACGAGTTACAAAGTACCGTTTCGTTTGGTTACGTATGCAAGCATCGTTGGCTATTAGCCGATGATGTTTAGTGATGTAAGAAAGTTGGTTTCCAAGGCAGAATTGCCTGGATTTTGGATATCGGCCAGAGAGAACGATGCTTGTCGAATTCTCGGGTTAAGAACCCCTAAGATAGATTCTCTCAGGAAATCGGCTGTTTCTTTGAGGCAGTCGAATACTAAAGGGTTTCATACATCAGGTTAAGGTGTCGCGTCAGTGGACATCCCGGATATTCGATTCTTCGTTTTAGTACTCTACACGTGGGCGACGGATTATTCCGTGTTTAGTTTTACAGTGCTTATCCGTGGACAACGGAAAATTCCGTTTTTACTTCGCCCTTTAAAGAGTTTTCTGGATGTTCGGGCAATTTCGTGAGTTTAAATTGACTTAATTACATGCGAGGTATTCCTAAACAGTTATTGACCTCGTGAAAATTGATATTTTGTCCCGCTTTTAAGTTGAATTAAAACTATTTTAAGTACTGAAGCCGATAAATTGAAATCGCAGATAGATAATGGTGGGTCTTCATAAAAAATATTTTATTAAATTCAGACGACAGCTTCGAATGTTTCACGACTTTTATTAGTGGTGTCTATGTACTTCGCGAAATCGCCAAAAATATCCCCGCGGCACATGGGCTGAGAAGTGTTAAATACCCCGTTTATAAGGTGTAAAAGCTTAATGGTGACTGACAAAATAAAGCGAACCAGCACGTTTCTTAAATAACCATCGTCTGTCACGAATTTTGTTACAATATTTAAAACGCAAGAAGATGACAAAAGGCATAGCGCCCGCCTTAGGCAATTAGTGCTTGTGCCCAGTCCTTGCCGCCTGCAGTCAGTGGGCAAAATACTAAGATGTGCTCAACACGGGTATTTTATTTATGAAAACCCTGCTGGAAATTCAGGATTTCTTTCAGAGTTGATAAACACAGTAGTTACAGGAAATTATCCTAGTTGCAAAATTTTGCAACTACGATAGGAGGTCATAAACTTCATACAGATCCTCATCGATAGAAAACTCTACCAGAGGTTAGTTCCTGTTGAAAAAAAAATCTGCAATTATCGTGCTATACACTAAGATGTATTTAACACCTGTATATTTTATATAATAGAAACTCGCGTTGGAAATTTGGTATAATTCTTTTTAAAAGTGCGCGATAAATATTATTAGATCCAGGATTTTTTTGAGGTCTGATAAATATAATGACAGTAACCTATTATTCTAGTTGCAAAATTTTGCAAACATGATAATAGATCACAATCTTGATACAGATCCTCTTTGATTCATAAATCTGTCATCCGTTAGCACCTACCAAAAAGAAAAAAAAATTGCAAACAGTGTTCGAAACTAAGATGTGCTTAGCATCTGTATTTTATATAAAGGAAAGTCGCGTTGGAAATTCCTTACCGTCAACTGGAGTAACTTTGGTCTTTGCGGGTAACTTTGGACCAACATAAGTTGGTTTACCCCAGTTGACGGTATTCCTTTCAGAGGTAATAAACATTATTAGAGTGACCTAATATTGTAGTTGCAGAATACTGCGTCAAATCTGATACAGATCCTGTTTGATTTCCTTCACATTATTAGAGTGACCTAATATTGTAGTTGCAGAATACTGCGTCAAATCTGATACAGATCCTGTTTGATTTCCTTCACATTATTAGAGTGACCTAATATTGTAGTTGCAGAATACTGCGTCAAATCTGATACAGATCCTGTTTGATTTCCTTCACATTATTAGAGTGACCTAATATTGTAGTTTCAGAATACTGCGTCAAATCTGATGCAGATCCTGTTTGATTTCCTTCACAGATTCATCCCAAATCTCCAATGACTGCCGATGTGGAGAAAGCCGAGAAGGCGCCCGTCTCGAACGGGACCATCTCCAGGAAAAAGAAATGGGACGTCCTGGACCTGGTGGGGGGAGACGGCCCTTGGCAGCGGCGGATCTTCCTGGTCATCCTGTTCGTCTCCATCCCCAGTGCCACCCACAACCTCGCCATGTCCTTCCTGGCGCCGAACCTCGACCACTGGTGCGCCAAACCTGCCGAGGCCGAGAACCTGAGCGTGGAACAATGGAGGAGCATCGGCCTACCACCGGGCGACAAGCAGTGTTCGAGGTAAGAGTCGAAAAGCTGAACCTCTCTCGGAGTTTCTAAAGACACGAGTTCAAAATTTACGCAGTTTACTTCTCATATCCCACTCATTCATACATAACAGATAAAATTTTAGTTGACAGTGTCACGGTCTACGATGTTAACTTAACTCTTTCAGGGGAAACAACTTCCACCGTTTTTACAATGCAGATTTTTTCCCCCGATTTTTTTAACCTAAAATATCTTGGAAAATTTTCCAATTAAAGGTTGCAAAATTATTTTTACTTTTCTATACTGATAACAGATGGCAGCACTAGCCATTTTTCTGCTTATTTAACTGGAATACATTGAATGCAAGTGAAGAGAAGACTGGATTTAGGCGTTCTCACTGTGCGAACCGCGCCCCCTGAAATGGTTTTAATTGTATTTTGAGCAAGTTATTTGCTTCTGAAGAGCGAAGCGTGCGCGACGTTGCCTTAAAGTATTGAGAAGCGTGAAATTTATAAGCTCGTAGAGCTTTGTGACGTAACGATAATAGGACATTTGGTCACAAATAGTCCGTTATGGTTGCAGTGACGTCGCATTGCGTTACAGCTTTGTTTAGAGCTCTTAAGAGGACATTGGACCTTCAATCCTAACTTTTTTTGTTTTGAATGGATTTGCTTGAAATTTGAATATGTGATTAGTACCATGGATATGTAAAAGTGGTTAAAATTTAATGATGAAATATTAATAATCTATGAATTATGAATTATAAATTTTATCAAAAAATGGCCTAATTAAAAATGTTCCATGCGCATTTATTTTGCATATAATATGGTAATTTTTATCTACAGGATACCTTATAGAACTAACAATGAAACTTATTGCTTATTTTAAGCATTCTTTAAAAATATAAAGAGAAAAAAATAATAATAGTGAAAACACCCTTTTTATTACGAAAAATACCTATAAATCATCTTTTCAAGTACAAAATTTAGAAATTCTGAGCTACGAAGCATAATTATTTTTAGTAAGATTTATTTGATATACAGTTAAGTATGTAAAACTTAAATTTCAAAGCAACACGATCATTAGAAATGCGTCTGGAGCATTTTGAATATTCGTATAACATGAAAATTTTTATTTTGAGAAAAGTACATTTAAAGGTATTGCTATTAGTAACCACATAATATCTAAATTAAATACAAATGCCTATAACTAGGAAAGTAATCACAGAAATTAAAAATTCTTTTTGCAACACATTCCTACTCGTCTGTAGTTTCACAATTCAATAAAATAAAAAAAAATCGAATTTTTGGACAAATTTCACAATTTTGAAAGTCCACTGTCCCCTTAAATATCCAGGCCACCAGTGAGGTTGGGGAAGAAATTCGGTGCAAATTTCGATAGAAGCCCATGGAAGTCAATGAGATATGCATTTCGGAGACACTGAATCGGGAAAAAATTTAAAACCCTTACTGATTATTACGCTGCAGAATTAATGTCCGCACTGCCAGCGTAAGAAATTTATATGTTTAAGTTGCTAAGCCGACTTTTTGGGCAGTGAGAGAAAACTACGTCATCAGTTTACTTCGTTTTGGTCTTAAACGAAAGTTTGTAATCTGTAGAGGCCGCTGAAACACATTAATTTGTTTCTGCGCATTATTATGATTTTCAGCATTTGGCAATGATGTGTTGAGTATAATTTGTGTATTAGTGCACTTACTATCTAGCCTTCAAGTTTTGACGGGTACCAGTTAGTCTGCTTAAAGATAAAACATGTGCAGTATCACTGGAAAGCAACCCCATGAAACTTCAAAAGTTATGCTAGAGCGGCATGGAATCAAAAATTATGTCGCTCTTTATCTAGAGTAGTTCAAACTTGTAGCCCTTTGGATCACGATGGTATGATTGGTATGATTTGGTATGTAGTCCTTTGAATCACGATGAACCGATTCATTCAGTATTCAGTTTGGTGGAAATCAATGAATGAACATGCGACGCTTCAGCGCATCTTAACTGCGCAACTGGCAGGATATTAAAGAGGAGATATTTCGATTCCAGGTCATAAATTCTTTGGGAATTTCATTCCGTGTACTCCAGTAGATAGTAACTATGCCTCGCATACAAGTGCGCTAACAATATGCGCAGATGTCAGCATTTGAAAGAGGGTGTGTAGTTGGGCTCAGAAAAGCCGGTCGGTCTAGATAGCTATCTAAGGTCTTGTTTCCATTGCCTCCGCAGCTTAGCGTCAGCGATGAAAATTTTAGCCAATCACAGAGCTCTAAGTAATGACCACGTAATACGTCAAACCAATCACGGGTTGTTTCAACAATCTCGGTTAAAACCAATGAACGCTACTCTCCGGAAGCAATGTCGACAAGGGGTAATTCCTGTTACGAGTGATTCCGCGTGGCTACATTTCTAGATAATCGGACAAATTACACGAGTAGAATAATTTTACTATTTTAGAAGTGATGATGCGTGATTCACAAGTCTGTACAACTCGTTTCATTTGCAGGTACGAAGGCGTCAATTTCACCCACCCCATGGAAGAGAATATCAACGGATCCAGTGGGTACAAGATAGTGCCCTGCGATACGTGGGACTACGACAACACTTTCTACAGCTCCACCGTTCTCAGCCAGGTAACGTACGAGTTTCCCGTCCCTCATCCTAGTGTTGCCAACCTCTACGAAGCGCCTCCCCCTGTTTCCCCCTAAAACCAACTTGAGATCACCCTAGACCTTCCTAAAAGAAATTCTGGTTCCAAAATACGCATCCTGTTTGAGAGATAAATTGAAATAAATAGAAAATACACACTTACATAATGAAATGGAGGTTTATTTACATTTGACATATGTATGGAACTTAATATGGAATCTAATAAAAAAACGCGTCTCGATTGTACAAACTATTAAAAAATGTTCCCCCCACAAAATGCCCCTAAAATCACCCTTTTTCGTCTAACTTACCCCCAAATTTAGGGGTTAAAACCCCCAAATTGGCAACACTGCCTCATCCAGCCATTTCATATCGGGTTATTAAGATAAAGACGGCTTCAATTGTGGCATAGGTGTTTGTAGGCAATCGTAGTTAACACATTATATATATAATAGCCGTTGTCTCTGTATAACACTTCCGGACTGTACTCATCTTTCAATTGAAGCCCTCAGTAAACAAACGGCCGGTTAGACTTAATTTCAATTTCAGATGTGGATCAGAATTTTTTTCTTACCTAAAAACTAATATCTTCTCCATCAAATCACGTTTGTTCAGCCTATTTTTCTATAAAACATTCAGAGCTAAAAAAATTGGATGCTTTTAGCTGTATATTTAATAGTTTTTAAAAATCTGTTTACTTTTGCGATGAATTCTGAAAGTAAACAAACTTGAATGTGAATGAATCAAGTAGCTCAAGTATTCATATCGCGTAGTGAGCTGTAAAAAACTGGATGGCAGTCTACTACTCCAAACCCATGAAAAACTAAATAAATAAAAAAATAATGAAAGTGTTTGCTTTTACAAGGTGTGGATTAAATGCAATATTGTTAGATAATTCGGGATATCTTTTAACTTTCATATACTTTTTCCATTGTGACATCATAATTAATATTATGACGTCAAAATGACGGGTTACATTCTAGTTAATTATAGAATTTACTTAGCTTTAACTACATGTGATGACATTTCGCCTCTACTAACAGGATGTTCTTTCTAATGACCCCCCCCCCCCCCTCTGGCCAGATAAGTCCTAACCAAGTCCACTAAAGTGACGGCGAAGGGATGTGGTTCCTGGTTAGCTCGACGGCTATTGGGTTTCACAAGGATAGGAGGCCGACTTTTTGCCTGGTGCCCCCCCCCCCAAATTTCGACCGAGCACCCCCAGGGGCGATATTTGGTGGGCTAGTACCCTCCGCCCAGCCATACAAATCCCAAGAAGGGTCGTTCCAACCCCCCCCCCCCTCTCCCCTCCCACTTAGACACGTGATCATTGAGTGGCGCTTGTTGGAATTCAAACTAGGGTGCAGCCTCAGTGTCCAGCCACCAGGGGCGGCTCCAGTCCAGAGATTTGGGGGGGGAGCAACGCTGGTTCTTGGGGTTTAATATATATATATATATATATATATATATATATATATATATATATATATATATATAACATCAAGTTTTCGGACATCCAACATAATGCTACGACCCAGCTGAATGCCATCCCTAAAGACGACTACACCAGGAGTTTCCAAGGCTTGTACAGCCATTCCCAGATGTGCATTACCACGTACGGGGACAGTAACAGCTGTTTCATGTAAGACAAGAATCCATTGTAACTGTAGACACATTCACCGAACTTTCTGGACAAAGGTTGTATATATATATATATATATGACGCGTCCTTTATGTGGCCATATTGTTTGTTCTTTTTGTAGGCAGTCGCGGCTGGAAACTGGGAAGAAATAAATTGAACTCTTCATTATTACTTAGATTTTATTCTGGCCAAAGTGTAGAGAAAACCTTAGCTCAAACAACGGCTGTTTCGCCATTTCTCAACTTCTTACTCCGAGACATACATCCTTTCGAAAACACGTTAACCCAGGCTCTGCGTTTAAATTTTTAATCCCCACTGCGAGCAACGCTGGAATGTCATGCAAACGTTATATAACCAATTAAGTGACTTGATAGGCCCTGCCACCTATTTATTTTTTTGTAAATTATTTGATCCCAATTAAGATAATTTCAAGTCGTGACATATATATATATACAGTGGAATCTCGATCTATCGTTTTTCAAGGGACCGATTGAAATGGACGATAAACGCGGGAAAACGATAGATGCGGAAACATAACAAAGCAATATGATCTTTGGGACTGGATAAAATGAACGACACATGCGGAAAAACGATGGATCCGAAAACGATCGATCGAGATTCCACTGTATAAATAAAAGACGAAGTTGAAAGAGAAAAACCAGTATGAGCACTAAAACTACTTGCAGCCAGGAACTAAAAACATGAAAAGATAAGAATGAAAGAGGTTTTTGACAGCATCTCTTCATCAGCGGTGTCGATACTGTCTAAAAACCAATGGATTGTTTCTGATAAGTATGATCTGAACAATAAACATACTTAGACACCGAACAATCCATGAGAAACTGTAGAATTGAATAAAGAGTTACATAGCCATAGAACACCAAGCCTGGCTCTAGACAGAGTGGAGGTTAAGAATAGGTAACCGCAAGATGACTGATGTCACAAAACTTTCAACCATGGAGCAAATGGAAACACACACATATATATATATATATATATATATATATATATATATATATATATATATATATATATATATATGGTGTCTGTATATATATATATATATATATATATATATATATTGACACCAACTGACTTGACATCACCGCAAAGTGCTGGGTGGGGGGGGGGGGAAGAATATCATTTTCTGCTTATAATTATTTAAAGTTTTCATCAGTACTGACTATGGTTTGTTTCGATCTACTATCTACTTGAATATTTTTTACCTCATGTAAGAGCAATTCATTTCTACTATGAAAAGTGCGTTTATTAAAGTTCGGTGTTTCTAAGCTTCTGTTTCTTGGTATTTATTTCACACGCATTTTGCAGTGGGATTTGGTTTGTGACCGGCAGTGGCTAGTGTCAATGTCCAAAGCAGTCTACGTAGCTGGAATCTTGGTAGCTGTTACGGTATTCGGTCATATGGCAGACAAGTAAGTGCAGCATTTCCTTATACCTTGTTTTTCCTTGTTCCTTACTATTATTATTTTTCTTTCATAAAGTTGTATCTGTCAAATTTCACTCATTTGATTCTTAATTCTAATCATGCGTTTTCACATCTTTAATCAATTCTTAATTTTCACTCACTTGATACTTAACTTTAATTCCACGTTTTGACATCTTTAATCAATTCATAATGTCTGTCATTTAATACTTAGCTTTAATCACGCGTTTTGACATCTTTAATCAATTCTTAAATTTCACTCATTTGATACTTAGCTTTAATCATGCATTATGACATCTCTAATCAAGTCTTAAATTTTACTCATTTAATACTTAGCTTTAATCACGCGTTTTGCCATCTTTAATTAATAGTTTATATTAGGAATTAATCGAATCAAACGAAACAAAAAAAGGACTTAATTTGGTATATTTTATTGACGTACTGGATTAGATTACTGAATTATAAATTTCTGTTACGATTATTTCCTCCACTATTTCTAATCATATCAAGTAATTTTTTTGCTGTTAAAATACTTTCTACAAATTCATCATTTTGACTGTCGATTCTTTTATTTTCTCTTACTCTGGAAAACAGGTTGGGAAGAAGACCTGCGATGGCCGCCGCTGCATTCATTGCTGTTTTCTCGGCCATCATCTGCGCTTTCTCCACTTCGTTTGCGATGTTTATAGTGGCGAGATTTTTCGTCGCCGTTGGCATAGCGGGATGCTTCAACACTGCTTTTGTGCTGCGTAAGTATACGAATTCCCCATTTAAAGCCCTTTCAGGGACGCCGTTCGCACAGTGCGAACGCCTAAATCCAGTCTTCTTTTCACTTGCCTTCAATGTATTCCAGTTAAATGAGCAGAAAAATGGTTAGTACTGCCATCTGTCATCAGTTTAAAGAAGTAAAAACATTTTGCAACTTTTAATTGGAAATTTTTTTTCAAGATTCTTTAGGTTAAAAAAATCGTGGAAAAATCTCTATCGTGCAAACGGGGGAGGTTTTTTCCTCTGAAAGGTTTAATCTCCTGAAAGGCAGAAATCATGGCATACCGAGCATTGAGTATTCCCAATAGGTATGATTTCACTTAAGGGCTACTCATACGATGCCGTTTGTAACAAAGCACCGTAGCAAAAATATCTAATAACGACGCGGTTCTTCTTCAAACGATTGCATTATTTTGAAAAGAAAAGATAAAACCTTTGTGCTCGAGGAATAAACAGGAAAACCAACGTAAATAAAGCACAAATAGCAATAAGATGCAATTGTTTTGCATACGGCCGTTTCGAAGCTACAAAGGAGCTTCTTCATCAGTGCAACGAACTTAGTGGCATCTACAAAAACGCCGAAGACTAAGCGACCAGACCAGTGCACACGCACTTAAATAACCCGCACGTGCCGAGCACTCAAAGACACGAAGCAGCGGAGAGACCGAAATAGGCCTATTTCGGTCGATTTCAACCGAGCATCCCCGGAGACGACATCTGGAGGGCTCGTACCCTCCTCCAAAGCCCTGCCACCACACGGATGACTTTCAGGCCTACATATTTAACGTGCCCATACCTTGCCTAGACACGAGGGTATTTAGAGGCGCTTCTCGGGGTGGCTCGAACCGAGCGACCTCGGTTCCGTAAGCCGACCACAAGGATGCCTAGAGCGGAATGCATATTTGCAAATTTCCATCATACTTCTGTTATGAGTTCACAGCCTCCTGAATTTTAACATATACCTTTTTAAAAGTCAAATATTTTAGTTAACAATTTTTTTCCCGCCTTTTTTTTCTCATTTCGCAAGTCCCCAACGTGTTCAGGATTATGACTTTGCTGGCCAGGTGATGGCCGAATGGCTAGGGCGCTGGCATTCAGTACAGGTCATGTGGGTTAGAGTCCCATTGTTTGCATGGATGTTAGTAGCCGTTCGGAATCGGCTTTAAACTGTAGGTCCCGGTGTAATTTGCCCTAGTGTAGCAAAAAAGTGATCGCAGCGATCCAAACCAAACCAAACTCATGCCTTTGCTGTTTGCCCTGCAGCCTGATTATTAACACATTCTCTATCTCTAAGGGGACTAACGACTCTTAAGTCGAGGAAATAAGGCATATTTTCATACTTTTTGACTCTTTGTAACTGTTTCAATTTACTACCAATTTTTCCAAATTTTATGTTTATGATAAATTGATATATTTATTTTAATAAACAAATTTTCAACTCTCAAAATAATTTTAAATAATTTTTTTTAAATGCTTTAGATATACCTTGCTTTTAAGAATTTTTATTGTATACTGGCTTGTGCGCAGAACTATGAAATTAATTTTACACTTAAATGTATAATTCCTATTTTATATTTAAAATAAATAATTCAAAATACAATTGAACATAAAACATTCAACATCAAAATATTTTTTCAATTTTTTTTTTTTAAACTGCTCAAAATATACTTTAAATTTCCTTAAATTTTTGCATTAATTTACCCCTGAAAAAAATAACAAAATGTGCAGTGATTGCAATAATTCTAGTTCAGACGCAATAAAATAACATGATTATACAGTGATAAAAATTTCATGGAATTATGTTTCAAAGTTTTTGAGATATCATTTGCGGAATGATGCAAAATTACATTTTGAGAAAAATGAGCTTAAAATTTTTCTTACCATAAACTTGATCAGTGATTAAATATTTAGAATATCAATATCTCCGGAACTAAGCGGAATATTTTCATGCGGTTTGCTTTATTTTGTTCAGAAATGATCAGGCTTTAACATATTTTTTTTTAATCGAATGTTTTAAAGATTTAAGTGTAGTGAGTCGCCTTAAATGTCCAAAGTATGGGGCTAAATTTGCTTCCCGGGTCTTATTCTTTTCTTGTATTAAAAAAAGAAACCCGACTTGGAGGAGAGTTTGTTTCGGGGACAGAGGTAGCCAAGTGGTAACGCATCGGCTCTCTGTTCTGAGGGTGCTCAGATCATTTCCTGACAACCTCTATTAAATACCTTCGTGTCTAGGCCGGATGCGGGACATGGGCACGCCAAATCTGTAGCCCGGAAATTCCATCTATGGGGTGAGTGGGTGGGGAAGGTAAGATCCCCCAGATGTCGCCCCTGGGGGGGGTGCTCGGTCAAAAATGAAGTGGCACCAGATGGCGGTGTTTAGGGGGGGGGGTGTAAGCAACCAACTTCTCCCGAAGATGCTTCATCTCAGGCGAATGGTACAATACAATGTGCCCGCCACGTTAAATAAAAGGAGTTAGTGTCCGCTATCTATACTCATTTTGTGTTCTTTTCCAGTGATGGAGGTGGTCGGTCCCGAGCTCCGGTCTGTCTACGGCATGGCGGTGCAGTTCGGCTGGTGCCTTGGTTTCGTCTCTCTCCCGGCCATAGCGTGGCTCGTAAGGGACTGGTTCTGGATACAGGTGGCGCTCACCGCGCCTTGTCTCGTGCTTTTAGCCATCTGGTGGTAAGTCCCTTTTTTCATAACGTACTATTTAATTTAGACGATCGTTTAAGTTCTAGTATAGAACGTGTGCTGCCTGAACATTGTAAGGGTACAAGCTCAGGTTGCTATTTATACCTCTCTCCTGCTCTATATCTCTCTGTATATTCCAGCATTTACCTATACAGTGGAAACTCGCTTAACGAGCACCTCGCATAACGAGTATTTCGCATAGTGAGCAAAATAAATCGTAAAAAAAAATGGCTCGCTTAACGAGCAACATTTTGCATAACGAGTGACGTCCCCTCTTCACGTCACTCGGATCTTCACGTCACCGGGATCATCAACGGCCGAAAAATAAGTATTTAAGGGTAGTCATGGATGGTTCGAGAAGCAAATATCATGGGACTGGAGGATAACAATGATATTGAGGAGCTTGTGGAAGAGCACAGCCAAGAGCTGACCACCGAACAGCCAATAGAATTGCAGTGTCTTTCACAGCAAGCAGTTGTAGAGGAGAGTTTGTCAGTGGAGATGGACGAAGGAACAGCAAAGAAACAATCTTCTGGCGCAATAAAAGAAATGATGAAAGCATGGGAAACTGCTGCATCGTAAGTTACAAAGCATCACCCTGATAAGACGGTGGCTATGCGCGCTATAAATTTATTCGATGACAATGCGGCGACACATTCTCAGCAAATTTTGAAGCGCCGAGAAAAACAAATGTCTCTGGATAGCTTTCTAGTACAAAAATTATATATGTGTCATAAATTCGTAAATAATAAACTACATATAGATGATTTTGCTCCTTAAGAATTTATGTATAAGTAATTTTCTTTAAATAATAGACGTTACATCTAAAATATTTTGAGTATTTTTTGGCATGGAACGCATTATCGTATTTTACATTAATTCATATGGGAAAAATTGTTTCGCTTAACGAGTGTTTCGCATTACGAGTAAGACTCTAGAACGAATTATGCTCGTTATGCGAGGTTCCACTGTATATTTATTTCTCTATCGCTGTTTATCTATTTATCCCCGACTCTCCCTCTTCGTGCATCTACGCATATACACTCTGAGAAAAAAAAAGTACCAAGAAGGGGTTATCCGGATGGGACGAAAACGGTAGATGTGATGTACATGTACAAAAAAACAAATGATTACAATTTGAGAAATATCGGATGATTTATTCAAGAGAAAGAGCTTCACAAAGTGAAAAAGTCAATAACTCGTTGGTCCACCTCTGGCCCCTATGCAAGCAGTTTATTCGGCTTGGCATTGATTGATAGAAGTGGCGAAAGTCCTCCTGCGGGACATCGTGCCAAATTCTGTCCAATTGGCGCGTTAGATCGCCAAGACAAGCAGTAGAAACTCTCGCCGTGTGCGGGCGGGCATTATCTTGCTGAAATGTAAGCCCAGGATGGCGTGATATGAAAGGTAACACAACGGGGCGTAGAATATCGCCGACGTACCACTGTGCTGTAAGGGTGCCGCGGATGAAAACCAAAGGGGTCCTGCTATGAAATGAAATGGCACCTCAGACCATCACTCCTGGTTGTCTGCCCGTATGGCGGAAGACAGTCATGTTGGTATCCCACCGCTGTCCGGGGCGTCTCCAGACACGTATTCGCTGGTCGTCAGGGCTCAGTTAGAAAAGGGACACATTACTGACGACAATTCTACTCCAGTCAGTGACATTCCAGGTCGAATGTGCCCGACACCACTGCATACGGGCTTGTCGGTGTACAGAGGTCAATGGTAGTCGGCGGTCAGCTCAGCCCCTTTTCTCTGAGCTGCCTATGAATGGTCCTAGCGGTCACCGAAGCACCAGTTGCACGTACGATCAATGATAATGACGAATCTGGGGCTGTGAGTGCCGCTCTGACGATTGTTCAGTCCTCGCGTTTTGTCGTTTCTCTAGGCCGACTGCTCAATTCTTGACACTGTGTTCGGCTATGGTTCAGCCATTCCTGCCAACATCGTCTAATAGTGGCATCGCTCCTATCCAAATGTAGAGCGATTCGCCGATTAGACCAACCGGCTTTTTTGAGTCCAACTACACGTCCTCTTTCAAATGCTGACATCTGCGCATATTGTTCGCGCACCTGTATGCGAGGTATAGTTACTATCTACTGGAGTACACGGAATGAAATTCGCAAAGAATTTATGACCTGAAATCGAAATTTCTCCTCTTTAATATCCTGCCAGTTGCGCAGTTAAGATGCGCTGAAGCGTCTCATGTTCATTCATTGATTTCCACCAAACTATGAAAGTTCGATTTTTTTAGCCTTTTATCTCTTTTTAATTACCTTATATGTTATATTTTTTAAATGTTTCAACCTTAAAAACGTCAGAATTTCTTTATTAAAATTGCTTATTTAAGCGCTCAGATTTGTTTTCAGTTATTTCCGACAATCCTTTGTCTAATATTGTGCATAACATTTTGATGATATCTCTAGATCAATTTCTTGGATGTATTAACCCTAGATTGTTGTTGTTGTTTGTTTAACGAAACGCAAAATTTGCTGACTTTCCGAACATCCCAGAGTTTGAGAAATAAGAACCCGTAGATTCTTTTCTTCACTGTGTCACTAAGGATTTTTGTTCAGTTCAAATATTGCGTCATGAATTTACTTTAAACCCTAGATTTGCCCTCTTATTCTTTAACTGAAAGTACCATTTTGAAATGTATCGACGAGATGACATTTCAAGCGCTAATATCTAGTTTCTCAAATTCCTCCCAGGATGATACCAGAGTCTCCCCGCTGGTTGCTTGCCCAAGGTAAGGTGGAGGAAGCCCAGAGAGTTTTGAGTCGAGCTGCCAAAGTCAATGGAGTAAAACTCTCGGATATCGACACAACGCTAAAGAAAGTCATGGCCAAAGCGACCGAGGTAAGTTAATTGCAACGTCAGAACGTAGCTAAGTGTGAAAAATTAATTTCATCATGCGGCGGGACGGAAACGTGACACAGCAAACTATACGTGCGGATGACTTAAGGCCTGTTCACATAGGAGCCCGTTGCGTAACGTTAAGGAAAAGATGACGTTGAGACGAAAATAAACCAATCATAGGCGTTAAAAATTTCGTTGCTAATCGTTTGGAGGCATATGATTGGTTTATTTTCGTCTCAACGTCATCTTTTCCTTAACGCAACGCAACGGTGTGAACAGGCCCTTACATAACACAAAGAACATAACACCTGGAGAAGAAAAGATGAAGCCAAAGATACGTACCAAGTGTCTCAATCATCGTGGAAAATAATAAGGAATTTATAAAACTATAGTGGTTAGTACATATGCACAGGGGGCTGTCAAAATAATTGAAACGCGGCGTATGCAAATCAATGACGACGTCATCGGCAAGAAGAGGTATAGGGTAGGTGTCCCAAATATCACCTACTCTAACTTTTTTTCGGCATTTCATCCACTTTTTAGTTTCTGATTAGGCTGGATACTCAAAGAACATCCCTAAGAACTTCCTTTGGTATCCTGAGATCAACCAGCTCCAAATCCAGTGCCAGTTTATGTTATGTAGCTAAATTGGAAAAATTGAAATTTCCAGTGAACTCCAGAGCGATTCCTAATATCGCCTACCTCTGTTCCTCTTACCGCCTGTTGACGCCAATGGCTATGTTGGCAATCGCCAAACGTGCCTTTGAAATAATACAAATATAGGTATCATAGTTTTTAATTCTTATGTTGGCATCGTAAATTTTACAATACATTTGGGACCAGTTCAACTATATGAGCCAAATGTCATACGTTGCACTGGTCCCAAATTTGTTGTATTCGAATGGACTGTAGACTAATAAATTATATCAAAACCATTGTCGACCATACGACACACGAATTAATAACAATTTTATTTACTTAAACGAATTATCTACAATACGAATGTATGAACAAAATAAATACATGAAACATCGACCATACGATGTGCGAGCGTAACAAACTTTTTTATACAACAAACGATTTCAAACAAATTCTAATATTTTTAAGTTTACGATGCCAACATAAGATATAAAAACTATGATACCTATATTTGTATTATTTCAAAGGCGCGTTTGGCGATTGTCAACATAGCCATTGGCGTCAACACCGCCTACCAGGCGAAATTAGGATCACCTGTTAAAAGGCGTTGCTAGCAAAGTCTCCGTTTAATGCACTTTCAAATGGTATGGGCAAAATTAGAATTTGGATGAACCTACCTGGTCATTCACTGGATTCTGATTCTTTGGAGCCAAAGTTTACGAAGACAACAGCCAAAACAACTTCAGACGCCGTACAGTTTCTGTTGTCAGTGATAAGAGCGTCGTCGCTATCGCCGCTGTTAGTACAAACCCAGAACTAAGATGTTACTGCATTTTCTCATACATAGCGCAAATCATACTTTGGAAACACGAGTAGGCGATATTAGGCACAGGGGCGATATTTGGGAAACCCACCCTATAACACTGTAAAGTACTCTCAGGCCGTCTGCACACAGAGCAACTCAAAAGAAACTGATAACTGACTCAAATCACAAACCAGTCCGTGATGAGTCGTAACCTATGTAATTGAATGGAGCCACGCACACGGCGCAACTGGTTACAAACCCGTCGGACGGGTTTGTATATAGGTTACGACTCATCACGGACTGGTTTGTGATTTGAGTCGGTTATCAGTTTCTTTTGAGTTGCTCCGTGTGCAGACAGTCTAAGAGTATCGGTAACCACGCCGTAGTGATACAATCTGTTGCGGATTTAATGCGTCAAATGTGGATTCTGAGTGAGTGGTAGAAAAATTATGATCCCTTGTGCAAGGCAAAGATAACGACATGGTACAGAAACGAACAAGGTGTTGCCTCTAAACGTAAAAAGTGAGAAAAGGGGGAACATGGAATGATTGTACAATGAGTACCTAAGACAGAAGAAACGGACAACAGCAGAAGTGACTACGAGTCATAACCCTTTCGCGGTGAACGTCACGTATACTTGACAGCTTCTATCAGCGTTTTCTCCTGGCTGTCACGTCCGCGTGACAGAGAGAAAAGACTTTTGCTCTCGACTTTCACAGATACGTAACAGTAGATCAGAACGTTTTATTAGTTAATTTTTGGGGCACTAGATGGCATCCTATGTCCATGAAATTTGGAATACACATAGTTGTGGCCTTGTTTTTGAAATAAAGAGAGATATGACTCACTTTCTGGCGGTAGATTTTTGTAAACAAATGGAGAGAGCTATTTATTGCGACTGGCTGTCAGCGGTTGTCAGAAATGAAGAGGCTGTCAGATATGAAGAGGAAGTACAGAGGCTGTTAGCACATTTTTTAGACGATTTTGGTAAGCGGTAATAAAAAATCGTTTGCTGCAAAAGAAATAATTGCAATTGTACTATGTTTTTAAAAAGTCAAAATTATCGTCTGCGGCTTGAAAGTTTTGTTTTTATTCAAAATGGCGTTTTTAACAAAGCAGTGGTTCGAAGGCTACATTTATGCTCTTTCCGAAGAGAAATATGCATACTCCGTTATCCAAAAACGATGTGAGAGTCATGGTTTTGTGATATCTAAAGCGTCGATAGGTAATATCGTCAACAATTAATAAAGATAGTTCAGAATAAGGGATGTCAAATAGAACATTTAAAACACAAGAATTGTATGTAATTTAGTTTTATGAATACAATATACATCGTCTAAAAAATGTGTGAACAGCCTCTGTATATGAGAAACAACCTATTTTTTTCTTTTGTCGAAGATGAATAGTTGTATTTTAAATAAAGTTTTCCTTTTTCTTTTAGGTACACGAGGCTGGCGGAAGTAATAGCAACGTATTCGATTTGCTGAGAACACCTGGATTGTGGCAAATAACTTTAAATATATACTTCATTTGGTAAGAGACTGATACAGAAATTTTATTGCTCAGTCATTTTCGTCGAATTGTAAACTTATATTTAGTTATAAGCTGTAAATTTCGCGAGGTTTTTTAAAAAATATGTGTCGGTAAGAATTTTTTATTTTTAAATTTTAATTTTATTTCCAGTGAACTGTAGTAAAAAAAAAATCATGAAAACGAATTGACTTGGAAAAGAAATAAGTTATTAAGTGCAACATAAAAATGGTGTTACAAAGTTTGAGATGGTGTTTAAAAGGTAATTGATTTGCAACAAGATTTTCTTTTCACGATAGTTGGTAGTGTTTTGGTGTTATCCTCGTAGCTTTCTGGAATTCAGTGGATGAGGTAGTATCTACATGCAGTTTTGAGGAAAGAGTTTCATAGAAGGTGTTTATTCGTCATTTGATGTCATATGAAAAAACTAGCTGAAAACCCACGCTTCGCTACGGAGTACATTCAAATTAAATACAACGGTCAACGTATGCAATTTATGCCAAAAAATAAATATATATATTTATAATAAATGCGATGATCAATGTATGCAATTAATGTAAAATATATATCTATCTATCTATATATATATTTATAAAAAAATCGTAAGGGATATGCATTTTTTTTGGATAATATCCAATCGTCTGCTGCATTAGAAAGAGAAAAAAATATTTTTTTTTTGTCTATTTAGTTGTTACGCACGTGACGATAAATTTATTGAAAGTACCAGAAAAAGAAATCACGTGATCAGCATTTAATAAATTAAATTCTAAAAATTAATCTTTAAAAATTCACCAAAAATCAGGAAATGAAGGTAAAAATTCGAAAAAAATTTCATTTTGAAGGAATTTTTATGATCTTTCTCGTGATATAAATTTTATAACCCTCAATGTATTATTTTAAATACAAACGTTAAAAAGTTACTAAAACAGCTTAAAAATTTAATTTTAACAAATCTAAGAAGAACTTTTGAAAAATCTTTCTTAGTGCACCCCTACACTATTAGAAGAATCGCCATGCAAAATTTCAGCCCTTTAGGTCCAGCGGTTTGGTCTGTGCGTTGTATGTCAGTCAGTCAGTCAGTCAGTCAGTGAATGAATGAATGAGTCAGTTACGGAACTGTTTTATATATAAAGTTCTAAGTTAAAGACTAGGTGGCCCGTGAGAGTCTTTCGTACGCAATTAAAATACGATAAATTTTATAGCGAGGTTGGTGATTTGTAGTAGGATGAAAGAAGAACCGGTTCATTTGCAGCCATTGTTTATTTGTCAAATAACAATGGTGCGTAAGGTTAATACAAAACCAATAAACAAAACGCCTTTGGCCACAATATTGAAGGGGAAGCATAAGATAAAACAGGGGAACGTGAGATATGTACACGTCAAAACACCTTTGTGGGCAATGTAAAAGTTAAATATGACAGAAACTCGTGGAAAATAGGATATTTACATTACAAACCCTCTTTGTGCACACTTTTTTACCGCTCCGTTTCGACGCATCCAGGGAAGGACTTTAGGGCCAAAAGTCAATTTTTCACTTCGATTTTTAAACAAACAATACAATGATTTTTAAACAAACAGTTCTGAATTACCAATTCGTCAGGAGCGGAATCTTTAAAATGGTACCTCATTTATCGATTTTAGTTGAGTATGAAGGGAGAAAAAGGGATAAAACAAAAAAAACACATATTAGAAATAATATACAGTCGAACCTCCATATATCGAACTTCCCTATATCGAAATTTTCTATATATCGGACTCTTAGCAAATCTCCATGTTCATTACATAGAAAAATTGTTTCTATATATCGAAATTTTTTTCAAGACAGATTGGGAGATTTTATTCCACTTTAGAATAAAATCTCCCAATTTTTGGCATTTGAAACAATACGTCGTGGACTTCAATTCGCGGAAAATGTCCCTGATGAAGTTTTTAGTGGACTGAATAAATACGAACATTTCTTTGAACCTTCCGCAAAACTAACTATTCAGCAAGATATTCGTAGTTTTTTTTTTTTTTTTGTAAAGAATGTAACTGTGATCATTGTAACCACTGTCTGCATTATTGTTTTTTTAAAGATATGTAGTAATCAATAAATCTTTCATATTAATTCATTTTTTAGTTATTAACTTTCATTTAATGGGATTCGCATATAAATTAGAAATGGAGTTTCGTATACGAAAATTAGCTTTAATTTTTTTTTTTTTTTTTTTTTTTGGAGAATTATGATAAGACAGCTCAATTCTATATATCAAAATTTCTATATAACGAATATTTTTCGCGCAATTTGCTACTTCGATATATGGAGGTTCGACTGCATATGGTTTTTCCTATGCAAAAAGAATAATGTACACGTACGCGGATGTTGCCAATAAAGAAACTCATTAATGAGATCACAGAATGATAGTAAAAGCAAACGATTTTTAAATTTAAAAGTTCAGTGCGATTGATAATGGTAAAATAAAAAAAAAGTTAGCGTGCGCGCCATCTAGGGGAAGGAAAATTGTATATAATGTTTATACTTCGTTTTTTAAACAAATAATAAGATGTGTAATTCTAAATTAACAATTCACACGAAGCGGAAATCTTAATTCTTAAAATGGTACCTCATTTATCGATTTTGATTAAGTATAAAGGGAGTAAAAGGAATGAAACAATAAAAACACCTTATAGAAATAATATAAATCGATTTTGCGTTACTCTTCTCAGGGAGAACACTTTTGAAAAGTTTAAGAGGTCACAAACGCCAGTAGGCATGAAACACGTCAGACTGAATAATAAACTGACAAATATTTGAAACTAGCCGGGCTTAGCCCGGCTACGCTCAAGCCATCCGTGTAACATATTTATGTACTTCGGGCCCCACAAAAGAAAAAAAAAGCCTACAAATGTATTAAATTCAAGTGAATAAATTCCTTTCAATTTTCATTCCCATCGCTGCCGACAGATGGCAGCACCACTGCACCAGATGATTTGGTTTCTCAGCAGTGAGTGATTTTAGAATGAAAATATCTCTAAAACTATTGAATTAACAGAATAAGTGTACGCAGAAAAAATTATCAGTTTTCGAAGCTCTTTCCAATTATGTAACATTTATGTACTTTCATGAGAAAAAAAATTACACCGTTTCCTGTATATTTGTTGGCCATTTTTTTTCGAGGATTGGCCCACCCGGATGAGTTACGGTCACGTGATGATCTCGACATCCCCTTGTCTATTTATTAATATAGATGATTTTCCTTTTTGTGCCGGTCAGACATTATGGTCAACAGCATTACTCTAGAGAGAGGGGGGGGGTTACAGATATTCGCTGGGAACCTCCATCCTGTTACCCAATGAAGGTTCGCCTATCGCAGGGGTTGTCAACCTTTTAATATCTACCGCCCACTTTTGTATCTTTGTTGATGGTAAAATTTCCTTACCGCCCATCGGTGCCGCAATAACATACGTAGTTTGTATAAAAGTATGTCCTTAAATTTATCTTTTTATTTATATTTTATGTATGTTTATGCATAGATAATTTAAATTCAATGAGTTTCTAAATTTACAAGAAAGAGATACCGTTCAGTCGAGATTAAGACTGAACGATGGAAGGTTATAAGCGTTAGACATCGTTATGCACACTAAACTCGTGCCTTTTGCTGGGGAGCTGATCATTTGCTCCCTCGTCCACGAGTATACTACGAGAAGTGTCAAGTGAATTCTTATCTATAGTTCAAAGTTTGGAGATGGAATTAAAAATTAAGTAGCAAAATAATGTTTTTAACAAGTCAAACTCGCGAAGTTGTTAGCAATGTATTGGATGCATGGAGGAAGAACAAAATTTGTAACAACAGACAAAAATTCTCACCGCCCACCATGAAAGTCTGAATCGCCCACTAGTGAGCGCTATAGACCAGGTTGTCGACCAGTGGTCTATCGTATAAAATGCCTGTAGCGAAAACGCGATGATAAAAAAATGCGCTTTCGCTACAACACGAATAACTCTTTAATGCTACTCATTAGTTACTCACAACAGGGTAACAATTAAGAGAAGCTACATAGTTTTACTGCAGGAGGTTTAACGTTGGAGGCCAGTAACTAGATAGTAACTAAATAAGAAACACGTATATATTTATAGCGATGTCGAAAACACTTCTAAATTTGCCTGTTGACTTTAAAATGTGTGTATTGCATATGAAGGCCTTATTTGAATAGTGGTCCAACTCCCCTCTTCAAAAAAAATGGAGTTAGCCTTACTCTCATGTTCATACAAGTCATTTCTATCTTATTTTTAAACTGGTACACCTCCAGCTTATCTCTGCTTCCGACAGAGGGCATTACAAATCAGACTGCAGCAGTCATTTCTCAGCACTCATTAAACTTTAAGGCTCCGTATCTCAAAATGAACAAGAATGGAAATGAACCACTATTCAAATAAGGCCTTCATGTGAATGTTTGTTTGTTATTAAGGATACACATTTACAGTTGATGGTATGTGTAGTTACTTATCCAACTAAACTTTTCCTGCCAGGTTTGTTAATGCTTTCGTATACTATGGTTTGTCTTACAACACTAACGAATTAGCGGGGGATCCGTTCATCAATTTTGCCTTATCCGGAGCTGTCGAGTTTCCCGCTTACTTCTTTTCCATATTTGCAATTCGATCTTTGGGCAGAAGAAATCCTCTGGCTGGAACTATGGTCATCGGTGGATTAGCTTGTCTGCTTTCCTATCCACTTCCTCAAAGTAAGTACAGTTTGCTTCACAGCTGTGAGATTTTAGTGCTGTAGTGATAACTTATTTTATTTAATTTAAATACATTTCATTTCATTTCCTGTACAATAGATGGCACCACCATTCAATGTCATTTTATGGTGTACGACACCGATAGGTGGCGTTGCATTATTGTGTCTCGAGAAATTCTCGTTGAATGCGAATACTTCGCTCATTGATCTGTATCTGGTAGGTGAGGAAGGATCTTGTATTCCTTTTGTTGTGAATAAAGTTATTGTTAAGTTTTATACGTGTTTCCATCCATATAATTTAGGCATCCAATCATATAACAGTGTTATCGGTACCATCTACAGGCCGAAGGGGATATATTTTGTTTAACATCAGCGCCAAAATAATGTATTTTCCTACTCTACCACAGTAAAGCGTGAAAACTCCCTTTTACAGTTTTAAAACGTCCTTGACAGTCATTACTGTATGTCCAAATTCAGTTACAATTTATAAGACAATCAGCAAATAAACAACGATAACAGAAAAAATATTGAATAATGCATTTATCAAAAATAAAAACAAATAATAAATAAAACAGGTTAAATATTTGTAAAAATCTTAAATTTATCAATAAGTTTCAAAAAGTAATTCAAAGTTTAAATATTTAAGGATATTGTCGCAGAAAATGTACGTAAACAATGTATTCAAAATATTGTTAAAAAATAAAAAAACAGTGCAGCAGAACATAACCGAAGAAAGCACTTTTAATATTAAATTGCCAAATTTGACTGTATAAAAAATCTGGCAAAGGATATGGGATTTGTCCCTAACAGACGCCGATGAAATATATTATATTTTCTGCTTCATGAAACTGAAACAAATACATTTGTAGTCCAGTGTATACATGTTTTTCTGTCAGAACCATTTTCTTTTTTTGTTCTTCATGATAACACTACGTATTCCGTATGCATTCTCGATCCCAGAATTAAGAACTAAGCTTTAAAAATAAAAAGTTTAGTGGCACGCTACATTTAATTTTGTAACCGGGATGGGTAGTGAATCCTTGAGGATTAAAATGCGAAATAAGCACTGGTTGAAACATTTTTTTACTCTACCTTTTCGCTCTACAGTTAGCGATCTTTCTTCTCGCTTCACTTCCTGTGTTCATTTAATTCTCCTTCCTCGCGTTTTTTTTTTAACATTTAACATCTATATATTTAAGTCTTTAAGCCGATTCTTTGGGCAGTCCGTGAAAGAAAACTACTGCATCAATTTACTACATTTTGGTCTTAAACGGAATATGTTAATCTAAACATGTGTTAAATTTGGTTTTTGTAACCGCAATTTCTATTAATGGCCAATAATTTACAATATTTTTTTTAATTATTTATTTATTTATTAATTATTGTTATTATTATTATTATTATTATTATTATATATTTTTAATTTTTTATTTTTTATTATTTATTTAATTTTTTGCTTTCTGCGCATGCTCAATGTTTAAATCTGGCTTTAGATACTCACTACGCACGAGGCGGCATAAACATATTTTGTTTCTGCGCATGCACAGTGCCATGTTTTAATATGGCTTTAGATACTTACTAAGCACAAGGCCGAATTAACACATACATTAATTTGTTGAGGAATCTGTCCAGTTCTCTGTCTACCATTTTTATTTTTAATTATGTTCCCGAGATATAGAATTAAATCTGACTGAAATTGTTTTTTCTCGATATTTCTTTTTATTGTGTACAATAGTACATTTTAATGTGTATTTCTCTATTCTCAGTATTATGATTTTCAACAATTTACTGAGTTACAGAGTACTCATACCAAGTTTTTATTTTTTTCATTGAGTAACCCTGTTTCTTTTTATTGGGTCCAATAGTAATTTTTTAAAGTGTATTTCTCTGTTCTTAATATTATGATTTTCAACATTTGACAATGATGTGTTGAATATAATTACTGTATTAGTGCATTTATTTACTATCCTGCCGTCATGTTCTGACAGGTACAAACCAATCTATTTTAAATTAGCGGATTAGCGGGGTACGAGATGAAGACCCTTTACTGTAAATTAAATTAATTTTGTTTTCCCTTTCCAGATCCCTGGTGGCTGACCGTAACTGTGTCCATGATAGGTAAATTCTGCATAACTTGCTCCTTTGGAATCGTTTACGTCTTTACCACAGAGCTATTTCCTACTGTTGTTCGGAACATAGGTCTAGGATCAGCTTCTTTCTGCGCCAGGTTCGGTTCCATATTGGCTCCATTCATCAGAGAACTGGTAAGTGAAATGCTTTGTTGAACAACCATTTTAAAATTACTAACCGCTGCGCGACCAGCATGGTCACTTTTAATTTTATATTCTATTTTCCAAAACAACTCAACTGAAAGTAACATATGTAAGGAATGTTACTATTACCTGTCATCATATACTATATTGTGATTAAAAAATATGAATTTTCATTACTTCAGAACAGAGTTAAGGATAAAAGACTGAGAAACCCAACACCAATGATTTTAAAATGACATCCTTCTCTGTATGTACTATTTTTCAAAATTAAGATATCTACACTTTACATCAAATAAGAAATTGTTGGGGAAATTTTTTTTTTCACTTAAAAAATGGAGTAAAAATTCAGCAAGTACTAAAACATAGTGTGGATTACATCACTCTCTGTATGTACTATTGTTCACAATTCAGATATCTACACTTAATCATATGAAATAATAAATTGTTGGGAAAATTTCTTCACTTATAAAATGGAGTAAAAATTCAGCAAGTACTGAAAAAAGTGTAGAATATTAAGTATTACTGGCTGTCGGTTGCTTTGCCGGCGACGGTTAAGCCTAACCTCGCGATCATTTATGCTCACGCCTCTTCTTTACGCCTCTATCTTTCACGCCTCTCTCTTAATCAATTATTTCTTCTTAGCTTTCTTTCTTGAGACTGTTCCCAATTTTCACTAGATCGTACAGCTCGCTTTCGAGCATCCCTGATTTCAGTGCGTAAATCCATGGTGACACGCGGTTACAAACTGCGGACGGCCGCTAATGTTTACATCTGGTAGTTGCAGCCGTTGCCATTCGGAGTGTAGGAATATCATCGATTTTTGTGCCGCATACCTACGCGTTTTATATATATAGATAAAATTTGTACTCAGTGCATAAAAATTTATACATAAACTATGTAGGATTACTGGATTTCTAGAAATTACACACTGCGGAAACAATGCATTTATTACCATGTTTTTATTAACTTGCTTTCTTGTTTGTGTGTGTGTGTGTTTGTCCAGTACAAATCTTGTAATCGATTTTTAACTAACTTCCCGACTAGCTAGACATTTGAAACTTTTATAATAGATCAGAACACGATGACAATGCATTTTTTTAATACTTTTAGCCATCTTTAAGCAGATTTTTACCATGTTTTTATTATTTTCAGTTAATTTTGTTTTGCAGCCATCTTTCGGCCGGAACGGGAACGAAAAGTTAAACGCAAGTTAACTTCCAATTAACTTCATTTTCTTTCAAGTTGATGGAATAATTCATCAAAAAATTTTTAAAATATTATTAATACATAGAATTGTCAAGTTTATAGGATTCAACAGAAAATTTAAAAACATGGTATATAAAAAGTTCTTTTTATCTTGTAATTATAGTCATTACAAGGATATGAAACAATGGTAAAACCTAAACATTCCTGAAATTACCTTGTGAGATTATCAAAGTTAACAGCGCTTTTCGCAACTGGAGATTGGCAGCAGGCGTAATGAATTAACAAGCGGAAGAACGTTACAATTTACAATGGAAAATAAATATGGTAACTGTTTTCGAATTAATAATTATAGTTTTTGTTCTGGCCGCTTAGTCATAAGTTTGATTATTTCTATGAATAACATACCTATTAGTTCGGAAGCAGTTTGTGGTAGTGTTCATTGGTGGGTCGTGATTTAGTATAGTAGTAGGCAATGATACCATTACTCTGAATTCTAAACAATACATTAATTTATTAACATAACACATATATTAGTACACATTCAATTATATTATTGATAATTATCAACCTAAAGAAACACTCATTATATCAAGGTATTATTTAACTGTACTATTTCACTTATTTAAATTGATTTCATTTCAGTACGCAATATATATTATTTCTTAACTTTAGCCTATATTATAGGATTCGGGGATTTGTTGACTTTTGGCAATAGGTAATGAAAGGTTACCTCCATTTTTTGCAGACTGCAGAAGTAAAACATTCGCCGACATATTCACGTGCATCGATTGGGATATCTTTCATCAGGATTCACTTTCGTTGGGGAACGCAGTCATCAGAATCGCTATATGGCGCGGGAAGAGGCGGGCTTTAACGGCAGGATCGGTTCTCCATCTTTGGCTTGTGGGAGTCAGGCAATCTGTCTTGGTTCCGTAGCTCAACTATTCTCCTCTCATCGGTAGCTTGCAGGGGTCAGGCAATCTATCTTGGCTCCGACGCTCCTCTCATCGCTAGCTTGCGGGGGTCAGGCAATCTCTCTCGGCTCCACTATTCATCTATTATCCTCTCATCGTTGGGTTGCAGGCTTATAGCGATGCGCTAAGTCTGGGCGCAATCTCCCATATACTCTTTTAAACTTCTCGCTTACGAGGCTACTACTCTATATTCGTGTGCTGAGTCTGAGAGTCAAAATCAATCATATCCCTTTTTTTTATATTCTCACTCTCTCTATTTTTTTATCTTTTCAACGCCCCGCCTTTTACATTTTCATTCGTCTCTCAAGTTCAACCTTTTCTCTCACTTCCACTTCGATTTGCTAATTTTTTACCACCTAATTATTTCTTTAAACCATTCAGAGTGAGGGGCGTTTCATATTAAAACAATTCCGCCTTCGACTCACCCCTGCCTTTCTAGGGATCATGTTTTCCCAGAACATCTCTTATGTGTGGGGTCATCTTCTCTTTGCCAACAATTCCCTTTTCATCTCGATGTCCCCTCTATGTAGCCCCCCTCGCTGTTTCGTCTCTTAACTGTTGCTTTTCAATTCCTTCTTCTTCATCCGGTTCTTTGTACAAACAGGCGCCATTTCAATTTTCACATTTTACCCCGTTTGTTCGGTTTAATTGGCTTTTCTGCACTTTTCGAACTTCTAACATACCGTATCCCCACGACATTCTTCTTGTATCGTCTGGCGTCATTTCACTGTTTCATTTTCCGTCCCGTTTGTTAATTGGTTTTTCTGCACCTTTTCTATTTTCTTTTTTTTATATGTCGTAATCCACGACACAGTTTTTGAAGATACCTGTGATTGTCCAGAGACTATCACATGAAACGATAAACAGCTTGAAGAAAAACCATCCCAATTCGTTCTGGACTAGCCGCCATTTTTACTTTCAGTAGTTGATTTTAAGAAACTATTTCTCCCTTTTGGCCACAAAATAGATCGCTTCTGTTTTACACAACACTGAACAGTCAATTCCACTATAGAATTGACTATTCTTGTTTCGCATATATAAGGGTGTATCAAATGAAAACGAAACAGGAGCCACATAATGAAATAACATAGTTTATTTCAAATGTAATAAACTAGCTCCAAAGCTACACAAGCACTTGTCCCACTGTTTCACCAAGCGGTTAATACCCTGCTCATAAAAGTCCTTTGGCTGAGATCGGAACCCGTTTCGAACATTGTCCATGACTTCGCTTTTTTTTTCAGCGGACCAAATATGTGAAAGTCACATGGCGATAGATCCGGTGGTTGTTGCAACATTGTCCGCCGAAACTTCGCCAACGTGCTCTGTGTAAAAGCGGCCATATGTGGCAGCACGTTGCCATGCAGCAACAAAACCACTCCAGGAACTCAAGGAGAAGCAGTCCTTCCTGATCGAAAAAACACGTCAGCATGACTTTGCCACTAATCTGCACCAACTTGGACTTCTCTGGAGTTGGGGAGCTCGGATTTTTCGACTGTTGGCTTTGTCGTTTACTTTCTGGTTGGAAGGGATTGCACCAAGATACATAGCCTGTCGCAATTCTGTCCAGGAAATTTTCCTCAACATGATATCTGAGAAGATGTTAAGACACTGTTGCAGAACGATACTGTTGGTCGACCGCCAGAGCATATCACGTGCTTCTGCGCAACTACCTATGGCAAGTCCATTTCCGCAATAGGAGTTTCTTTCCTTACCTCCCGCTCTACCTCTACACAAATTTGCGCCAAACTCATACAAAATAAACGAAATTATAACCACTGTTACGTTTTCATTTGATCCACCCTTATATATGAATTTAGACTGTGTCCACGTTCTGACATTTCATAGTGTATTGTACCAAATCCGTGGTACGGAAAGATATTTTAAAAAGTGAATTTCAAATACAGAAATAAATATGCCAGCTACCGCAATTGAAAAACAGAGATTTTATAAACAGTTCTTTTACAACTTGCAGCAGTAGACAAAATAATACTACAAATCTTCGCTGGGAGTCGACAAACTCCAGCACTTATGTACTTCTGTTAACAATAAGGAATTCAAATTTTTCATTAATACAATATAACACTTATTAATAAATAGCATACGACCTTATAAACTCTTACACCAAGGTCCTCGTCTCAAGCCCGACGAGAAAATATCTTTTCAAGAAGAAAATGTCGCCAGTTCCAATTCCTCAACCTATCGCCACAAAAACAACTATTTAACTGATCTTTTATTCCATACTCTTATTCACCTAGGAAACAAAACCCGTGATGCCACACCGCTCAACCAAACCATTTTCCAACAATAGACCCAAGAGCAGGATTTATTACTTACTCCATGGTAGACGCGTGAACGTGCTAAACCATAGTTTTAATTCACGTGAACTCCAAAACATCGCATGCTGGCGATAACACGCCAAGTTGGCCCCTAACTCGTAACAGTATTAATTCTACAACTCGATTCTTGAATAATAATTTAATGCTGTGCAGCGAAAGGAGTGTACTAAAAGAGACGAGAGAAAATGTCTTTGAGACCTTTATGCAGAATTCTATTTTATACAGAAAATTTACTTTAAACGTGTTTAGAATGCCTTTAAAATTTCGAATTACATGTTTCCCCATTCATTTCTAGGGCACTGCTACCCATCCGGTTGTTCCTCAGATCATCTTTGGAATTCTGGCCGCTTTGAGTGGAGGCCTGGTACTGCTGCTACCCGAAACCAACAACTGCAGCGTGCCGGATACAGTTCAGGAAGCAGCAGAAGTATCTAGGTAAATACATTTCCCACAGGTTTATTCGTAATTCATCAAAGTAATTCTGATTGTAATTAATTAGAATCGCCACACCCCGATTTTGCTACTCCCAACACTGTAACGTCCGAGTAGGCCCAGTAGTTTCCTTATCGATGCGATGCTACTCTTCTGCCAGCAGACTTGGTGGATAAAAACGTCGCAAGTCCAGAAGCTTGCAGAAGTGGATTATTCCGTAAGAATTCCCACTGAAGTCACGTTCTCAGGTTTAGACCTGGTTAACATAACTTCCGGACCGTAGCGTTCCTCCATTGGCGCCGAAACTGTTGGCATGACCTGTCATTGGATTGACGTAACAAGTGGTTTTTGAGCCACCCGTCCGTGTTTCAACTTGATTCCACTTCTGCAGATGACATCATTGAATTGAGCTCTGTGATTAGTTAGAATTCTTATCGCCGACGCTCCCAAAGCAGTGTGAACTATGCCTTCTGCCCAGGAACGCATTCTTTCCCTTTACCTCCTTGGGTAAAATGTATCTGCTACCAAAAGCTGACACCATCAGGTGCTGTCGAGGGCAGAAAGCCGCAGTGGAGATAGTCTCCAACAGCACAAGCTTGTGGCTAGCGATTTAAGTTAGGAAAAAGTTTACTTTCCGTAACTGACTCACTGACTGACATACAACGCACAGACCAAACCGCTGGACCTAAAGAGCTGAAATTTTGTATGGCGATTCTTCTTATAGTGTAGGGGTGCACTAAGAAAGATATTTGAAAAATTCTTCTTAGATTTTTTAAAATTAAATTTTTAAGCTGTTTTAGTAACTTTTTTTAAGTTTGCATTTAAAATAATAATTTGAGGGTTATAAAATTTATATCACGAGAAAGATCATAAAAATTCCTTCAAAATGAGATCTTTTTCGAATCTTTACCTCCCTTTTCTGATTTTTGGTGAATTTTTAAGAATTTAATATATTAAATGCTGATCACGTGATTTCTTTTTCTGGTACTTTAAATAAATTTATCGTCACGTGCATAAAAACTAAATAGACAAAAAATATTTTTTTCTTGCTAATGCGGCAGACGATTGGACATTATTTTGTCTATAAAAATATCCCTTACGATTTTTTTATAAATGTTTCTTTTTACATCAATTGTATACATTGATCGTCGTATTTATTATAAATATATATATATATTTATATTTTTTGGCATTAATTGCATACGTTGACCGTTGTATTTAATTTGAATGTACTCCGTAGCGAAGTGCGGGTTTTCAGCTAGTTTCCTTATAAAATGCAATATTTATCAGTCAGATATTACGCCTTTGCTAGAAGAGTATCAAATACAGAGGAATGGATTCAGAGTAACGATTTTTTGTTGTTTTAAGCACAAAGGTGCTATAATTATAACTTTGAAAGATTTCCGTTACCTACTATTTCGAGTTCGCCAAGCAAGTAATATAGCAATGCCCTGGCGACGTTTAGCACAGGAAGATAAAAATATTGAATTTAATTAACAGCACTCTGCTGCGTATTTAAAATTTGAATCGAATATGTTTGTTTGTTTATCATTTATTTAAACTTCAACTTGCTTGCCATCATTTGCATTTCAATCTTGTTTAACAAACGAATCGCCTTAAACAACTACACGAATAGCCGAGGACAAGTTAGATTTCTTTCTCGAGTATTATTGATCTCGTAAAATATTTTTCTTCTAACTTCTGCAGTAAATCATGATTTTTTTCATTTTGAATCATAGAACGATGCGCTTTAATATTTGCTTGAATTCTTAAATTTACTGCAGACAACTACGAAATGTGCTTCGAATTTTTCGTACTCATTAAGCAATTTTTTTTTGTAAAAACTTTTACCCCTTACATCATATCGTAAGGGGTCTCGCAGAGTGTTTAGATAATCGTGTGAACTGGAACTTAACCCCTTCACGATCGCACAGTTTTCACGAAATCAGCAAAAAAAGTGCCTATTTTTTCCGGAGGGTTCCATTTATTTCTTGATCTGACACATCTAGTTTGGGGGGGGGGGAGTAAGTCACAAATTTCATTATAAATAGACTGGTGCTGCCATCTGGTGTGTAAAATAAGAAATAAAATTTTTTCAGGGTAAATGAAATGAATTGTTTTAAATCTTCTTGGTGTGTACACGTTTGAACACTCCAGTCCGGAAATAGCCAGGTGATGGCCGAATGGCTAGGGCGCTGGCATTCGGTTCAGATCCTGTGGCTGCGAGTCTCACTGTTGGCATGGATGTTTGTAGCCGTTCGGAATCGGCTTTAAACTGTAGGTCCCGGTCTAATTAGCCCTCGTGTAGCAAAAAGTTGACCGTGGCGCTTCAAACCAAACCAAACCAGCCCGGAAATATCACGGGCACGAGAAATAGAGGGCGCAACCTCACCCCGTAATTTTGACGAGAGCGAAAAGGGGTTAATTTCGGTAGAAAGATGATAACTGCGTGTATTGTATGCCTCTTTGCAATTTTTCTTTCTTAATGGACTAAATAACTGTAAAGGCCATCTGACAGAAAAGATCCTAGTAAACCTACATAAGAAATCTCCAGAAAAAAGAAAAGCCAAACTGTTCAACAATCGTAGATGACCGTAGCGCCCTTAGCCAACCGTTAGCCACACAACTCGTCAAAGTCACTAGTCAGCCCATAGTGTCTCTGTGTATGTATATATATATATATATATATATATATATATATATATATATACACACATACGAGCCCGCTTAATGGAATAGCCAATTTGCCACGAAAAATTATTCTAATAAGCGGGATATTCCATTATCCGGGATCACATTGACACGCCCACAATGTTTAAAGTTACAGTTAAACCTAGAAAGCATTAAAAATTACCTAAACCATAGGCATATTTAAACAATTATAATTAACAAAAAATTATTAATTAAAAGTAAGAAACAATTTAAACACATTAAAATTTAGAAAATTGATGAAAAATGAGCTAATTTTATTGTAGAATATACAAATTTCCCTTATTTTTTTGGAAATAATTACAATGTTACTTACTTATTTGTTGCTAAAGAAGTCGGATATTTTAGACTGTTTACTGTTCTGTGAATGCAGCAAATCTGTTATTTGATTTTCTAGTAAAATAAATGAAAGTCTGCATTTGGCTTCGTTTCCAAGAAACGTCTTATAATATCACAAGCGTTATTAACTTCAACATGTGACGAAACCTTTTTAATGGTACATTCTTCATCAAATTCATCTTCATCGACTTCGCTTTGATCAAATTGAGGGTCTGAAGTTTCACCACATTCTACCTAGTCATTGTCGAAGTTTACAAAATTGGAAAAATTTTCTTCTGTCATTCCTTCTGGTGGTAAATAATTTGCGTTTGTAATTGATTCATCATTTAATTCATCATTTGTTACGTGTGTTGAAAATTTACATTTTACGAAAGAACTTTTTATTGCGTCAGAGGAAATATTATTCAAGGATTTGTTCATCATATGAACAGCTGTAAGAATTGAAATGTTTCTAATAATTTTACTAGTTGAGCTATTGATAGAAAATCCACTAGTATCATCTATGCAAGCTATGATCTTTTTAACGATTTCTTTTCTATAATTCCTCTTAAAAAGTGATATAATTACCTGGTCCATTGGCTTGTAAAATAGCTGTAGTATTCGGAGGCAAAAAATGAAGTGCTACATTTTCTAGTCTTACGTCGACTTTGTAGGCTTGACAATTATCGATAAAAAGGATAGCTTTTCTTTTCATCTTATTCATCTCATTGTCAAATGACACTAACCAGTTTTGAAAGAAATTAGCAGTCATCCAAGCTTTTGAATTCGCTTCGTATTTAACTGGAAGGGATTTTACACCTCTAAAACATCGTGAGCTTTTGGATTTCCCGATTACAAAAAGAGGCATTTTATGACTGCCGTCAGCATTACTACAGCATAAAACTGTCAGTCTGTCTTTCGGGATTTTTCCTCCAACAACTTTTTCGCCTTTTAAGCACAAAGTCCCATAAGGTATTGCTCTGTAATAAAGTGCTGTTGCGTCACAGTTATAGATACAAGAAGAACTGTACCTTGTAATAAAGCAGTTTAATGTCGTTTTATGGTTCAGTTCCGGCTCTTATGCAGAATCTTGCCGTTGGTGCGTGGATGCCCAGAGTGCTTGATTTCTGTTTGTTTTTGTCTATTTTAGTATAATTTTTATTTATTTCTGTTGGATTATTTATTTGTAATAAAGCAGGTAATACTACATTTTTCCAAGAACTGGCAGCGGCTTCATCAGCATCATTTGCTTCACCGTGAATTTTTTTGAAAGAAATTTGGTTTCTTGCTTTCCATCTTCACAACCAACCATTTGTAGCTTTAAAATCAGTTATATTTAACTGTTGTGCTAAATCTTCAGCTTTCTGATTCAATAATAATCCACTAATAGGAACATTACAAGCTCGTTTTTCAGCAAACCACTGAAGAAGAAACCACTGAAGAACAGCATCTTCAACTTCAGATTCTTTTCCTGTACGTTTTCGTTTTTGATTAAGATTTTTATTGCATTTCCAGTCGTTCAAGACTTTTTCTTTATTTTTTAACAATTTCAAAACTTGAGCTTGGGATATCTCAAACTTTTTTGAGAGTTCTAATTGCGTACACTTATTTAGTTTTGCAAATTCTATGACTTTTACGTTTTCTTTTAAAGTAAGATCTTTTCGTCTCAAAGACACTGTAAAGCACAAGAAAGATTACTGATTTCACGAAAGTGAACTGTCGAACTAATCGCCGTAGAAAATGTACAGTTAAATGTTCAAGGCTAGAGACCCCCCAAGTTAAATGTTGCGTTTCTCCGAAGAGATTCGTTACAGTTAGTAATCCACGTCCCCTTCAAGATAAGGATCTGTTGAAGTTTCACATTTCCTTCACACACAGACCCACTCATTTTCTAGCTCTCATTTGGGGGTGAAGCTTATTGTTCATTCTCTGAATAGGGAAACGTAGGCCAGCGGCCGAGCAATACGGGGAGGGAAGGGGGGGGGGCTAGCAAAAACAGCAACAACAATGAATTGCCCTTCAAAATCGAAGAAATCCCCATTTCCTGCGATTGGACACTTTCTGCGAAGTGACAAAATTGCTTTGAAAGACATTCAGTTACTGCACATTCATTATTGCACTTTACAGAAAAAAAAAATCTGAAAAGAAGTGTGCGAAATAGAAAAGATCGATATAGTCATGGCTAAAAATTATTCCTTTAAGCGGGATAACTTCAAAACAATATGTTCCATTAAACGGGAAATTTAACACAGAAACAAATTACTACGGTTTGGGACATTGAAAATTTATTCCATTAAACGGGATATTCTTTTAACCGATATTCCATTAAACGGGTTTGACTGTATATACATACATACATACATACATATATATATATATATATATATATATATATATATATATATATATATATATATATATATGTGTGTGTGTGTGTGTGTGTGTGAAATGACCCAAATTGGGTCATCTCATGAAGTAACACAATCGAGGCCGAAAGAATGCAATTCAAAAATCATAAAGAAGAATTGAAGTTTATTCCATGAGAACAGCGACATGACATCTTATTCGCTTCGAGTTAGTCCAGCATCTCCACGTAAAAGCGCGAAAAATACAATTAGGTCAGAGAGGTTGCCAGAATTGGCGGAGGAAGTTATTGTGTGGAAAGGCGAGGAGGAGAAGAAAGAGGGGTTACCAGGACAGAAATAAAGCTCAGAATGGGCGATTATAGGTTGTTAGTAATATTATCACACACATATATATACACACACACACACACAACTATCCCTCGATTTACACAGTAGATGCGTTCACGACAAATCGTGTAAATCGAAACGTTGTAAACCAAGACACAACACTCGTATTAAACAAGTGGATAGGTGCAAGCCGTAGTTATGTTTATAATAGTAGTGTAAAAGTGTAAAGAGTTTATGCCGAAGTGAAGACAAAGTAATTTAAGTAACATGTAATGAAAAATTATTAATTTACATATGTATTTCGAAAATTAATGTCATACCTCGTGTAGAACTGAACTAGGAATGACAGTATGGAAATAAAACAAAATCTACTTTAATGACGCCAATGCTAAACGCAAGGCGACGCAATGCACTTGTGACATCCTTTCAGATAATTAATGAGTGCGTTCATTTTAAAATACTCAAATAATCAAATAATGCATCGATATTTTGTTTTTAATGTATAAAATTTAGAAACCGTGTAAAACGAGTACCGTGCAAATCAAGGGACAGGTATATATATATATATATATATATATATATATATATATATATATATATATATATATATATATATATATATATAATATACACAATCGATTTCAGTTAATCGGACCAGCAGGTTATTAGGACCAAAATGACCGCGTCCCGATGTGGTCCGATTAACCGGAATCGACTGTATATATATATATATACTAGCATTATTGCCTGGCGTTGCCCGGGTAGATATATAGATATAAAATATTTCATGCATTCCATCAAAAAAATACTGGGCTGCACTCCCGCTCTTCATGTTCATCTGGCCAGACAGAATGCGCTTAGCACGTTTCTACTGAAATGATATGCAAACAATAAGAAAGAAAGAAACTTTGAGCCTGCGGACCTTCGTCTGATTTTAAGGTCATTCCCAACCCACTTTCTCACGCACATTGGAATCTGACCCCCCCCCCCCCCTCCGTCATCCTCAAACCACCCCTCTTAACGCAGCTGGTTGAGGAGAATCCACAGGGGGTAGACGCACCTCTATCGGGCACAAAAAACATTAAAAAATTAATTTAAAAAAAAACTAATTGAGCCCCAAATTTCGTTTTTCCTTATTTAAGTTTCTCGGGTCCAAAACATTAACTGTGCCGAATTTGGTCCCGGTGGGTGAAACAGTCTATGATTCTATAGCGGACAAACAAACAGACAAGCTCTTTATATATATATATATATATATATATATAAATAAAGAAAGAACCTTTTTTCTTTCGTTCCTTGGGTATGATGATCATTTTTATTCCTTGGCCGACATATAATACATAAAACCCTCATGCAATAAATTTTGAATGTCTTTTCACTTCAAAATGTGTGCTGGATATTTTTAAATTATGTGTTAAATGCTTGTTCGTATAACTAAAAGCATAAGCAATAATTTTTTTTAAAAAATTAATGTGTGAATGGAGTGTACATATGAGTGAAAATGCATAACTTCAATGTAAAACCATCATATTTTTATCGAACAACTTCTCTCATATCCAAGTTTGTTCATACAACAATGGATACGACCAAAAAGCCCGGATGCATGTATTTGACTGAATTTTTCTAGGCTTCGATAAAACCATGCAAAAAATATTTTCCCCAATCTCATTCAGTGCTCTGTTGTCTTTCAAACAGGAGGAGATGCAAGAAACCGAAACTGTTGAACGGCAATCACGTCGTCGTCACGCTTTCCAACGGAGAAGCAGACGCTGCCCAAGAGGACATGACGACCCAGGCGGTGTTCGCGCCCTCCCCGAAGCCAGAGAAAAACGGCAAGAAGCTCGCCGACGTCCCCGAGGAGGACTCCCACTGCGAGGACGCCGATGAAGCTGACGGCGAGGCCGCAGAGGTTGCAAAAGAAACTCTAGAGACAGCTGAGGTTCCAAACGCACCAGAAGTCGCAACAGACGAAAACCCAGAACCAACTTCTGCAAACGAGGACGGAATGGAAACTCAAGTTCATCAACCGGAACCGGAAACAACAACAGACACGCCTGTGGAGATTGGCAGCCAAGAAGCAGGTGCTTCGGAAATTACGAGTGAAAATGAAGAACAGAAGAGCGAATTGTGATCAAGTCCTCAAGTCTGTGAAAGGGACCATTTCCTAACGAGAAAAACTTAGTGCTAGTTCATGAAAGAAGTTTTGTCACTGAATTTTCAGCTTTGCAACGTGGAGAAACTATATTCGTTGAATAATACGCTAAAGGAGAATGCCTTTTCTCAAATCTATTTTTGAGGTTATTTTGGATTTTGGGACAATTTCAAGAAAGATTTGGTAGCTATGTGTGTAACATCAATGTAAAATAGACTTTAAAAGTGAATCTTATCGTTGAGATGGTGAGGACTTTTCTCATTGCTAACTCAATATAACTTCCTCTGGTGTTTCACAACTTTACAATTTTTTTTTTTTCTGCTAAGAAAAATTGTTCATGCACATTCTGCTAATTCTTAAATGGAATCGTTTCCAAAAGAAGTTAACTGTTAGCTTTGTATATAGCATTGGTTTTAACTTTCATGAAAAGTACAACTTTAGTAATGAAACATCAAATTCAACTTTTTTCACAATGCTGATAAAAATTAACTACCGTTATTTATAGAAAAATAAAAATTGCAAGTAAAATACCTTTGAAAAACATTTTCTTAACAAATTAATAAATGTTTTATTGCAACAGATAAAGCTAAATGTTTCTGAATGCAGATTAAAAATAATTACCTGTAATATTCCTAATAGTACATATTACAGACGAACAGTTATGTATATATTTTGTTTCATTTGTAATCTGTGTGAGGATAACAATGGGAAATCCCCCAACAAATTATTTGTACATATTTGTAAATTATGGGTTGCATTTTACTCACATTCATAACTTAATGCTAATCTGTGGTTTTCATGAAGTTGCACAGAAAAATTTTAGGTATTTTTTTTTTGTTCTAGCAGGGTGCTTCTAACTTTGTAAATTTTAACAATACTACTATTTTAATCTGTTTCGTACACCCGAAGTTTTGAATTCATGATTATATTATAGTAGACATTAACAAAGATGTTTCGAAATTCTCTTTGATTATTTGGATACAGAGTATTTATTCTATTACTGGTTAGGTTCAACATTGCCAAGCATTTTGTAATTGAAGAAAGAAAAAAAAAATTTGTATGTACATGAAAAAAATACTGTTCCAAGTAATCTTAGTAGATTCTTTTTAAATAAAAAGTAAATTTATAACTTATGTTAGTGTTTACAACTCATTTGAAAGGGATAGAAAATATTTATGCTTTAGCAATCTTTTTGAATTTTTGGACAGCATTATGAGAAATGAGTTCAAAAAATCATTGTATTTTATTTTAGGATTTTAAAATTTTGGAGGAGGAAATTTAACATCAACAAATGTATTTAATACTTTTTTTATTGAAAAATGTGATTGTATAACGAATAAATAATCACAAGTAAAATACTCTTCAAAAATTATCTTGGTGATAAATATCAAATTTTTTTGTCTGTGGTTTGAAAGAAAATAGTTACTGTATTATGATTACTGTTAGTTAATATATAAGCATTCTAGAAGTACAGATTATCTTTTCTTTGTATTAATATACACATTTTTCTGTACTAAAACTGAAATATTTTTAATACTAAAATTGAAGATTTTCTTTGTATTAATTTTTTTTTGTCTAATGCTGAGGCACTTGTCATGAGACATTCGCCTTTAGTTATTCACCGTGAAGTCTTGCTGGCTACTTTATTTTGGTAGCACCATTTACGTGAGCCAACATTGCTTCCTATGAGGGGAGAACACGGTAATGACCAAGCCTTATTTGAGATATGAACACAAGCCCACTGATAAAACGAAATTAAAAGAAATGAAATTCAAATTTTAAAAAGTGACACAGCCTGCTCACGATATTATTTAAGTCATGGGAATCTGTATTTTTCAGTACACTGGCATTTAGAATGACTGCCTATCAGCTAACATACTTAAAATATATTTAAATTGTTAATTAAGACATCAGGTTTTAATAAGTGTCAGTTCTCCATATTGACTCAATGTCATTCTGAAAATAAATTAATCCAGGTGACATGAATGAATATGAAATGTGACATCAATAAAAAGAAAGTTTATACATATGTTCCATATATATATAAAGAATTTTACGGGAGTTCGCAAGTTTTTAACTGTCCATTCTAACAGAAAAAGAAATTAGAACAGTGTTCAAACTTTTAGTTAAAAATATCACAGATTTATATTTTTGTACTCGGATATACATGCATAATAAAACAATTGATTTTCTATGTCATTAACTCAAATAAATATTAATGGGCTTTACAATGTTTGATATTAACTTTATGCTGGTGTTATTTGTGTAAAATATTGGTTCTACTTGTTTTTAAATAAATGTCAGTTTTTATACATTCAGGTCTTCAATTTTCTTTACTTATATGGCAAATGAACAAAAAAAAACACCCAATAAAGTAAGGATATATTCTAGGTGCTGCATACAAAATTCTTTGATTTCGATATACACATAAAAACAGAGTAAAGGAAGAAATTTATACAATATACTTGAGTCTATAATTTTTGTTAATTTTGAGTAATATGCTAAAACTGCTGCATTTAGAAATTTTCTTCTATTTTCAAGCATTTAAATCTTATTGATGCCAATGAAGAAATAATAACATATATAATAAATAACATAAATAACTACATATAAATAACTACAAACATAGAAACTTAAGTTTATGTTTGTAGCTTCAATGCATACAATCAAGTCTCCATTATAAATTAGCTTTTCAGCACAGTAGTTTAATAAATTTTATAATTTTATTGTAGTGGTCCAATGAAAGCTTTGAATTTCATATTGGACCATAAAAATATAATTCTCTGAGAAGTCTCTAATAACTATAAATTCAAAATCTGTAAAATCTCTATCAGTTCTCTAAAGCGTTGAGTTTGGACCTTTGATATAAAATATGATTTTAATGAGATCAGTTTTTCCACAAGAATTCGTAGAAACTCATCACTAGGTAAAAGTTGTGTGATAAGATCAGCTCAATCTGTCTTCACCCACTCTTTGAAATTTATTTCAACTGGCAAGTTATCAATCTCATTCATTAAGACTTCAAGAAGTGCTTCTGGTCCGGGACATTCCAAGTACTAATTCTACATACAGGTTTCACTCTCAATGTCACACATAAGGAAGTCTAACAAAGTCTGGTAATTGCTGTATAGTTTTGCCCCTTCTATCATCAATTTAACATTCAGGTGATATTTACACAGAAACACTGGGAGTGCCAGATATTCAAGGTAGAGCACACCATTTAGGCTGTAGAGTACAGAACATTGATTTACCAATTATATGTTCTGGATAATATCTCTATTTTAAAAGATGAAAAAGCTCATATAACAGTATCAAGACTAACCTTTTTTGTTTATACACCTTCACATTGTTAATTTTAATTGAGATACATTCTTTTTCACCTGGACAGAGATGACTGTTCTCATCATATTCATAAAACTAAATAACACACTTGATAACTTCACTTATTTTATACTGATGTACTGTAATATACTCACAAAAGCAAAAGAAAAATTTTGAACCAGAACATTGTTCTTAAACAAATATAAGATACTATGTACATAAAAAAAGATTATTTCTCATACAGATTACACTGGAATCACAGGGTTTAGAATTTATGTACCAGATGATGGAAGAGTTTAGAGTATTTAAATTGTCTACAAAGAGATTTTGAATTACAAGAAAGAAAAAATACTGAGGATTCAAGAATTTGTTGCTTCAAGTTTCACTTGAAAAAACAAAAAATACATACTATTAGGCAATAAAAATTATCAAGAATATCAGAACTAAAGGCAAAAGAGAAGGCTAAACATTAATGTAGATATCGAAATGTGTAGCATAAATCAAGCTATTGTAATATGGAGAACCGAGATATGATGGTTGTTTAGGAGGATATACATTTTCAAGAAACTTTGGAAGAAATAAAGAGTACGACAATAATGGTAGATATAAACTGCTAGAAAAAAATAAATAACTTGATGGATGATAAATTTATATAAATTTGCAAGGAAAATATAGCAGACCTCTGTAAAGTATACATATTTGTACAATAATTAATAATAGAGATTGTAACAAATAAAATTTCAACAGATGCCTAAAATTCAGGGTTTAACAGAAACACTATATATATTACGATGTAATATTTGCATCAATCATGAAGCTGTAAATTCAGTAAACTCATTGTCAAATGCTTGTAAAAGAAATTTATCTTTATATTGGGAGAACTAGAGTTATCAGTGTACCCTTCTCAAACTTGAATATTTTCCCCACCATACCTAGTTTGTGTTTAACGAAAGGGAAAATTTTTCTCGCCAACATGTTTGATCTGTATTTACAAACATTCGACTTTGAAAACACCGATCAAACATCAAAACTTTTCCTTTTCTCGTTACAAAAAAATCCATTTTTAACTAACTGGACTGAAATATTTTTTATCAGTAAGCCGGACTTTCAAAATATCAGATTTAATGGTATTCTAAGTTGAACTTATAAATAAATTTAGTCTTCTCATTAAAAAACATTTTTTTAAATCACTGGAATATCAGATTTATCCAAACATAGAAAAAAATTGAAATTTATTGGTAAGCCGCACTTGGAAAATTTCAGAACATAGAAAATATCACAGTTAATAAATTACAAATACAAAACTAATACATATTTTAGAATTTTAAAAACTGAAGATCTTTTCCACACCACCCTGCGGTAACACTTTAAGGTGCTTTTTTTTTTAATCGTGGTGTCCTGAGGATGCCCAATCCACATGTATTTTTCGTGATGTAATAAAAAAAAATTAAATTAACAGTATCATAAAAATATTACAAAAAATATGTAACACATATTTAACTGACCCACATTTATACGGAATTAATTCCAAGTCCTGCAAAAAAGAAATAGCCTTGTCATTACTTTCCAGTATTTTATGGACAGAGAGACAACAAAAACCAATTAATGATGGATACATGATCAGATTCAAACTGAAAAAAGAAAGATTATCAATGTAGGGAAAATGGTGCTTTTTTTAGTTGGTCCATCTGCCAATGTCAGTAGTAATAGCCATTTGGCCTTGAATTTGAACAAAATATTTCTGTTGTTCTTTTATGGTGCCATCTAAATTCAGACAAAATGGAAAATATAGGAAAATATAGTAGACCTCTGTAAAGTATACAGATTTGTACAATAATGAATGATAAAGATTGTAACAAATAAAATTTCAACAGATGCCTAAAATTAAGGGTTTAACAGAAACACTATACATATTATATTGTAATATTTGCATCAATCATGGAGCTGTGAATTCAGTAAGCTCATTGTCAGATACCTGTAAAAGAAATTTATCTTTATACTGGGAGAACTAGAGTTATCAGTGTACCCTCCTCCATCTTGAATATTTTCGCCACCACAACTAGTATGTGTTTTCCAGAGGGGAAAATTTTCTTTCCAACGTGTTTGATCTGTGTTTACAAACATTGGACCTTGAAAACACTGATCAAGCATCAAAACTTTTCCCTTTCTCATTAAAACACATATTTTAATTAACTGGACTCGGAAAAAAATATTTTTTATTGGTAAGCCAGACTTTCAAAATACCTGATTTAATGGTTTTCTATGTTGAATTTAAAAATAAATTTCATCTTTTCATTAAAAATGCTTGTTTTTAAATAACAGGAATATCAGATTTATCCAAACATAGAAAAAAATTGAAATTTATCTATAAGCCGCACATTGAAAATTTCAGAACATAGAAAATATCACCGTTAATAAATTACAAATACAAAACTCATACATATTTTAGAATTTTTTAAACTGAAATTCTTTTCCACACCACTATGGGGTAAATGTACCCTGAGGTAAAACTTTAAAACACTTTTTTTTAATTGTGGTGTCGCCAGGCGACCGTATCCACGTTTATTTTTGGTGATGCTATAAAATTAAATTAACCCGGCAAAAAATGTGGGGGTCATTTTATGACCCCACGTCTTTCAAGAATATTGATTTCAAGAAATCTAGCAACCCATACATTCCTTTCTTATCAGTAGCTGAGTTCAACACACCTTTCTTCCTTTTGTGACCGATTAGAAGGAATTTCAGGCATTATTCATTCCTTAGTAAACATTTTGTCTGTTTCTGGGGTCATTCAAGGACCCTGCGAGTCTTAACGTTTTTCCCACAGACTCAGTGCCTTCGTGTTATCGACACATTTCACTTGTCGCTTTTAGTTCCATTAATTACTTTAAATTGTTGTTGCAATAAAAGACTTGTCTTTTTCACTTATTTGAGATTACGCAAAGAAGCGGTTGGATACTCCGAGTATATCCCATGGATTATGAATGGAAATAGAAAAAAAACTACCCTCCTTGTGATGAACTATTACAAAAGAAAGCAAAAACAGTTTAAAAAGGAAGGGGTAAGTTTTATCCGAGAAATCGGGATATAAAAACAACTGGTACCTGCCAAATGTGTAACACTTTTGTTTGGAAGGGACACCTATTTTGCATTTGCAAAGCATGTATTGAAACAGAAAACGAATGATTGGATATTATTGGTATATTACTTTGTATTTCTCTTAAATTTAATTAAATATTATGTTAATAGTGTAGCATTATTGTTATTTCTTTAAGTTATTCTTATAGAGCTTTTTTGAACAGATTTGTCTGCTAACTGTAAGAAGAAAAGAAAATTATTTTACTATTTTGTAACTGAAAACAATTCAATAAAACTTTGATTAATTGGCAGTATAATCTAAAAGGCTAAATAAAGAAAAGCCATATCTCGTTCTGATAAAATAAAATATTTAAATCGCTTTTAAGTTCGGGGTCATTGTATAATCCCCGCGCATCATTCTGATCGTCTAGGAGGCGCGCGTTCTGCCGGGTTAAATTAACAGCATCATAAAAATACTACAAAAAGTTCGAAAAACACATATATTTAACTGACCCACATGTAGACGCCCACAGTTTTGTTCGGAATTAATTCCAAGTCCTGCACACAAAAAAAACCCCTTGTCATTACTCTCCAGTATTTTATGGACAGAGAGACAACAAAAACCAATTAATGATAGATGGATGATCAGATTTAAACTCATTGAAAAAAGAAAGATAATCCACGCAGTGGAAATCATGCTTCTTTGAGTCGGTCCGTCTGTCAATACCCGTAAAGTAATATAAAATGAAGAGGCACTGTTATTTTGAAAAATGAAGTATTGAATTCAGTTCTCTTTCAAATACAGATCACAGGGAGCAATCAGTTGATTTTATACATTCGAAATTCAATTTATTCGAATTTCGATACGAATATAGTAGGAACATTTCGATTAGAGAATTTAATAATAAATCGAACAAGAGTCAACCGTTTTCATATCATGAAATTTTAATATATGGTTCTTGGAGACCTTAAAAGAATGCTGTTTTGAAATTTAATAAGGTAACATGCTACTGACAGACAAATATGCGTTTGTACATTCATAAGAGATTCGTAGTAGCGTACTTAGGATTCAATGAAAGAATATGGTTTGAAAAGTTGGCAACGGAAAAGTGCTGGAAATGGATGTCAGCACTTGTCAGTGATTGGATAAACTTGTGATGCAATTTCAGTGGTTAGTTTGAGTTCGCTAACGCCGAGATTCTGAACAAATTGTTTATTTTAGGTTAATTCATGTTTGCTTGATGACATCGCTGTATTCAAGGTAAATCAGAGTGTTGGTTGCTGATTAATAGAGATCTGATTTTTTTATGTTGTGTTCATAGAAAATATAAAGTTAAGTCTGTATTATACTACAGTCAATACTTTTTTTCTCATTGAGGTAAGTCATTGTGATAAGGAGACCAGCATGTGTAAATCAAGGTGCAAATACTGTTGCAATTCAGAGTTGAAAATTAAGGATTTGTTGCGCTTAAGGGGAAGTGTTTCGAAGAAAAAGAAAAAAAATGAAAATAATCTTCGACGTCAAGCGACATTGGAATCTGTACGTATCTGGATAAATGATGAACTTAGAAGGCAAGAACAACTTCAAATTCTAATGAATGTAAATAATGTTGAGCCTTCTGTGCGACCAGATCCGGATATTTCTGTGCCGCCAGTGCAGCAAAAGCCAAATGCTGATGACGATGATCTTGGTCTGGATGATTTTTTTTCTAATCTCAAATCTGTTTGAATTATTTAGGTATTATGCTCAATATACGTATGAGTCATTCAAAGAAGATTGTGACTGCAGATGAAAATATTGATAGAAGACAAATTCAATTCTATCTATTTTTGAATAGTAATGAAGAGAAAATTATTTGCATTCTAATGTGTGTAAATAACGTTTAGCCTTCTGTGTGACCAGATCCGGATATTTTTATGCCCCCAGTGTGGCAAAAGCCAAATACTGGTGATGATCGTGGTCTGGATGAATTTTTTTCTAATCTCAAATCTGTTTGAATTACCTAGGTATTATGCTCAATGTATGTATGAGCCATTCAAAGAAGATTGTGATTGCAGATAAAAATATTGATAGAAGATAAATAAAATTCTATCTATTTTTGAATAGTAATGAAGAAAAACAGTACAGTTATTATGAATACTGAAAATTTTGTGATACTAGAGGATAATATTGAAAATATGAAGTTTATTGTCTTAGGCATTTATTTATTATCATTGTGTGCAATCCTATTATAGCTGTGATACTGCTAAAAGAAAAAATTACATTTATTTGGAATGGTTATTTGGATAAAAAAAAAAATTTAAATGTTTTGTACATTTCAATTCAGTTATGATAACACAATTGGGTCATCCCAATCTTTGAGCTTGTTATTTGCAAAATATTTGTTATTAGGAAGTGTTTCGAAGAGAAAGAAAAAAATTGAAAATAATCTTCAACTTCAAGCGACATTGGAATCCGTACGTATCTGGATAAATGATGAACTTAGAAGGCAAGAACAACTTCAAATTCTAATGAATGTAAATAATGTTGAGCCTTCTGTGCGACCAGATCCAGATATTTTTATGCCCCCAGTGCGGAAAAAGCCAAATCCTGATGACGATCTCGGTCTGGATGATTTTTTTTTCTAATCTCAAATCTGTTTGAATTACTTAGGTATTATGCTCAATATACATATGAGCCATTCAAAGAAGATTGTGACTGCAGATGAAAATATTGATAGAAGACAAATTCAATTTTATCTATTTTTGAATAGTAATGAAGAAAAACAGTACAGTTATTATGAATACTGAATATATTGCGATACTAGAGGATAATGTTGAAAATATGAAGTTTATTGACTTAGGCATTTATTTATTAACATTGTGTGCAATCCTATTATAGCTGTGATACTGCTAAAAGAAAAAATTACATTTATTTTGAACTGTTATTTGATAAAAAAAATTTAAATGTTTTGTACATTTCAGTTCAGTTATGATAAACAATTGGGCCATCCCAATCTATGAGCTTGTTATTTGCAAAATATTTGTTATTAGGTTTTCATCTGAGCATTTAATGACATAGGTGTTCCAAATATTTTAATCAGGAAACTTTATCCATATCCTCTTATAGATGTCGAAATTACTTCTCTTCATACCTGATAAAACAAAAATGCTAAATTCATTTTCAGAGTTGGTGTGGTGGAGTATTTTTATAGTCTGTAAAAGTGTCATTTCTTGCTATATGTTATCACTTCATGAATTATTTGTAAAGATAAGAAGAGACGTCTGGGCCTTCTAGTCAAAGATAACCTTAATATTTATCTTAATTTTAGATACATTTATATATGTTATCTTGATCTACTCTTTTATGATTCTGAAGATAGCATGAGTGGTCAATAACTGAAAGTTAATATCTTAACATAGGACAAGAAATATATCCAGGAGTAAAGATGAAGTTATCATTTGCTTTGAAAAGTTTTAAATTTATGGTTTACTTGTGCTGATTTTAAAATTTATTTCACTGGCGTGTGAGAGTTTAAAATTTATGATATATAAAATAATCATAAAAAGGTTTTATGCCAGGTTTTAATGCAGCAGTTTTGTAATGTAACTTTGTATATCCTTTTGCTCAGGTATCAAAAGTGTGATAAACTCTACTTTGAAATAACAACTTATTATGTGTCTCTTGAAATTACGTGGTAAGATAATTATAACTATAAATAGTGGTACCTTTGTAATGATGTTTTTTGATTACTGCTAGTCTGTTTTTGTACTTTTTTGAAATTTTACATGTTGTGTATGTAATTTTTAATAAGCCTATCAAATATATAATCTATAAGCTGTAATCTGCCAATCAGTTTTTAAATATTTTGAACCAAATTCTCATAATTTTTAAAATGCTAAATTTGTTATTTTATACCCAACATTATTTGCAAAGTTTAACACTGCAAATAATTTATAGATTGAAATAATATTCTCAGTTGATTATATTTCTATACTCAAAAAGATAAAATGATTCCATTTCTTTATTTGGAAGTAGAAATATTTAGAATGCTACTAGAGAGTATATATTTTTTATATTTATGGCTATGAATTAAGATTGAAATCAAGATAAAGGAGAACTTGGTTTAATTATTATTTTTTATTAGTTTTATATATGGTGCTCATTCTTATTTTTCTTGCAGTGATTGGAATCTTGCAATCTACCCCTTTTGCTGCATGATTTTGTCATCCGCTCATTGTCACCATAGTTTTGGTAATAATTTAACTTCTCTTACCAAATATTGTGACATAATTTGTCAATGTATTTATGATATACTAATAATTAATTATTGGTTGCAAATTTCATTGATAATTAGTAGTAAAGACTGTTATTTTAAACAACATTATAAAGCAATGGTTCTGAAACTTTAAAAATGCCTACAGTCCAGAATTTAAAACAAATAATTGGGGATTCTTTATCACCAATTATTTTATTTTTATTTTCTTCCCGTAGTTTTTCAGTAATTAATAAACTAAAATAATAAGGATCTTTTAGTCTTGACAAAATTAAAATATTTATAAAAGACTACTATTAATAATCTTAAAACTGGCAATATCAAATATTCAGAGCCATTCATTTTTAGAGTCTTTCTCTCTCTGTCTGTATAAATCTATATGTATATATATCAGCATAGAAAGAGATGGAACAAGCATATATTGAATGGAGTTCCATTGGTGAAAAATTCACACTGTTGAACTTTTTCTAAAATATTGATTCTCCCTGAAAGATTTCTATATTTTAAAATTTCAAAATTTTAGTTTTATGAGAATGTTTAGTATTGTAGTTACTACTTACTTTTCTAACATTTTGCCTGTGGAATGTAACATCTGAAAATCACTTTTGGAGTTTTCAGTTGTTTACAAAAAATTACCATAAGATTATCATATTATCTTTTACTTAAAACTTAACTCAAGCAAAGTCTAAAATGTTTCAAAAACAGTATTAATTAGATTATTCCTCATATTAAATTTTTTCCCGTTATTCTCTGTCTTAAAACTATCTGTAATTGTGCTTTGAAACTTAATTCATTTCAGTATTTGAAATTTAATTCATTTAAGTAACTAAAACCGTCAACTAAATATGCAATCCCCTTTATGTACTGGAGGTCATTTATATGTTCATTCGTCATGAACAAAAGTTCATGATGAATGAACAGAACAGGTTTTCTTTCTTTTTTTTTTTTTTTTGGAGGGTGGGAGGGATATTACAGTTAAAATACCCTCCTTTTTTTGCAGGATAATTCATTGTGATGGTTAGAACTTCTGTTGCACTTGAAGGTGTTTAATCTAAATTTTGATACCACCTGGAGCTATGTCGCCTCACCTAAATGATGCTACTGGAAGAAGCTAACAATGAATCATGTGTTTGAGGAAATGTCTCTAGACAAGAACCCCACTTTAAGAAATGAAAAAGAACCTCGAGAGTCTATGGATTAGAGTTTCAGAACTATTGCTATAGACTAACTGCATGAGCCATGCCTTATAATACATTTTATTTTATACAAAAAGTTTTGCATTTGTGTTTGGTCAGTAATAGAATGAAAATGTATAAATTGTATTGAATATATTCTAATGCATTAATTAATTTCTTTTCCTAATGATGAAAGGCAGAAGAAAATATTTTCTTCCAAACTATCTTTTAGTTCTGAGTTCATTTGTAATTTAACATTGCTCTTGCCTCTGAAGAAATTTTATTATCATGTTATATTGATTTTTCACAATTTTTTAAACATTTAGTCTGTATCTGCATAATTTTCTTCTTGCTTGTTGAAACCACTAAAGTTTATGTTAACATTTGGAAAATCTTTTTAATACAAGTCAGTATTTTAAAATAAAGCTATTGAAATTTGCTTAATATATTGACTTTTTTTTATTTATGTTGATCTTTCAAAATTGTATTGAATATATTCTACTGCATTAAATAATTTCTTTTCCTAATGATGAAAGGCAGAAGAAAATATTTTCTTCCAAACTATCTTTTAGTTCCGAGTTCATTTGTAATTTAACATTACTCTTGCCTCTGAAAGAATTTTATTATCATCTTATATTGATTTTTCTCAATTTTTTAAACATTTAGCCTGTATCTGCATAATTTTTATTCAAAATCTGCATAATTTTCTTCTTGCATGTTGAAACCACTAAAGTTTATGTTAACATTTGGAAAATCTTTTTAATACAAGTCAGTATTTTAAAATAAAGCTATTAAAATTTGCTTAATATATTGACCTTTTTTTTATTTATGTTGATTTTTTAAAATTGTATTGAATATATTTTACTTCATTAAATAATTTCTTTTCCTAATGATGAAAGGCAGAAGAAAATATTTTCTTCCAAACTATCCTTTAGTTCCGAGTTCATTTGTAATTTAACATTACTCTTGCCTCTGAAGGAATTTTATTATCATCTTATATTGATTTTTCTCAATTTTTTTAAACATTTAGCCTGTATCTGCATAATTTTTATTCAAAATCTGCATAATTTTCTTCTTGCATGTTGAAACCACTAAAGTTTATGTTAACATTTGGAAAATCTTTTGAATACAAGTCAGTATTTTAAAATAAAGCTATTAAAATTTGCTTAATATATTGACCTTTTTTTTATTTACGTTGATTTTTTAAAATTGTATTGAATATATTTTACTGCATTAAATAATTTCTTTTCCTAATGATGAAAGGCAGAAGAAAATATTTTCTTCCAAACTATCTTTTTGTTCTGAGTTCGTTTGTAACTTAGCATTACTCTTGCCTCTGAAGGAATTTTATTATCATGTTATATTGTTTTTTTTTTTTCAAAATTTTTTTAACATTTAGCCTGTCTTTAAATCTGCATAATTTTTAATCAAAATCTCCCTAATTTTCTTCTTGCAATGTTGAAACCACTAAAGTTTGTTACATTTGGAAAATCTTTTTAATACAAGTCAGTATTTTAAAATAAAGCTAATAAAATTTGCTTTATAGTATAAGCATATCTGAAGGCAACAGAATTATAAATTAGTAAAATCTTAATTTTGTTATGAAGATAATGTTGGCAGTTATACATCATTATTGCTGATATTGTTGCTAAAATTATCCTAATATGTGCCATAATACAAAATTACTTTTTTAAAGTTGTTTCTCTGAGTAATTTTAGTATAGAAGCACTGGAATGAGCTTGTCAGAATCATATTTAGGGTTTCCAGGTCAACACCAAAGACATGTCGCAAAAGTATGTATGATAACTCTTGTATGTAAGTTTTGTGTACAAACTGAACATGAATTTGAAAGTACTTGTGTATAATGCTTTTGTTATTTATGTTATATTTTGTTATCTGTAAAAAATGCAATATTTTATAAGAATTTGCTAGTCTAAATAAAGTGTTTTATTACATTAATAATTGTGTGTTGAATGTATTCAGTTTTAAAAACTTACTTTTTACTCTTGAAATAATCTTCTCAAATCAGTCAGTAGTAAAGAATGTATGAATGAAATTTGTTAGTGTATTGTCAGAATTATGAAATCTTGTTTAAAAGTTTTTATACTATAAGTTATATTTAGTGAAACTTGATAATAACAAGACACATCACAATAAGCCCAATCTATCTTATTTAAGACAATTATGGCTTATTCTCAAAGGTTGTTAATATGGATTAGAGTTAAACTAACAATACATTCGTTGAATACTTTAATTTCAGTTTTATGTTAGGAAACAAGGCAGCAGTTAGTCATGTGCAGTGTTAGAATGCTAGTCATTATTGCCTTTAATATTGCAGCCATGAAAAAGTTGAATTCATTTTTTTGTTTTCTTTCATTTTGGCACACATGAACAAATATTTTTAAACTGAATTACTCAATTAAATCATTATAAAGCAGTAATCCCAAGAAGAAGTTTTCAATTACAAACCACATTTAGTTATATGTAATAAAAGTAAACAAAACCAAAATGATTATGGAAGTAGTTTTTCAAATAAATGCACTTTTCATATAGTTTGTGATTTTTTATCACTCTATTCATTTACATATATATGTGTGTGTATGGATACAACTGTGAATATTATGATTGCAATTATGGAAAAATATCTGTATACCTACTAATATTTTTTCATTTTATATCTAAGATTCAGGAAGGTCTTTCTTGCTGTGTATGGGAATCTTCCCATACCCACATGTGTATGGGATCTAATGCAGGTAAGATATAAATCTGCGAGGTGCTTTATTTGAAGAGAAATTAAAGCAACTAACCCTCACTGTAAACCATTGAGGTACTGTTTCTGAATTTCTTAAATTTTAATTGATTTGATTAAGAAAGCAAATTGTTATTCATTAAAACACATATTTGATTGTTTTGCATCACTTTAAATTATGATTCACAGGTGAATTTTATTGAAAATATGTTAATTTTAATCCTGTTTTACATAAGAATTTAAAATTTAATACTTTTTCATTAACATATTATTACAGATTTTAAAAAGTATGTAGAACAAATTGTTAATATATAATTTTTTAATGTAGAAAATAGTATTATTAAACACAGTGAAACTATTAGCTCATTCCATTTTTTTCTGCTTTAGTCCCTTAAAATATTTAATCACATAGTACTATATGTTTTTACTTGCTAACTTAAAATTACTTATGGGTATTTGCATGAGTATTATTGTAAATTCATAAAAAGGTACATATATTTTTATAATTATATTTCTTATTTTAATATTTTTGCTTAAAAAGGAAAAAAGATATTCAAATTCAATATGAAGTGTTCTTTTGAATGTACTTATGTAGACTTTTAAGATTAAGCTCTTAAATCACTAAAAAAAAATTTTTCTCAAGAATTATGAGAAATTATGACTTTTATCTGTTATGTATATAATTATACAAAAATTCGCTCATTTAGTTGAAAAACTTCACACTAAAATGGCTTATTTTTCAAGCAAAATATATTATGCATCAGTCTCTGGATTTAGGTCTTTCTCAATAGAAGCAAGCTTTTGTGTTTAAAAGTGTCTGAAATCTTTTTCTCAGTTTGGAATGAAAAAGTGCACCAGAGGAAAGGCCATACTCTATATCAGGGGTCGGCAACCTTTCTTACTTGGAGGGCATATTTCAGAAATGCGAGAGTTCGGCGGGCACAGCTGGATGAAAAGGAGGATGGGGGAGGGGGGTTAATATTTAATCATGAAAACAATGCGACATAAATTTTTAATACATAAATTCAAATTTTAATATAAACAAAACAATCTTAAAATTGATAATTAATGCAATATTTGACATTGTATAATGTGGCACATAAGTTGAATTCCCAGTTGTCAGGCATTGGTCCAAATGAGTTTCAGGAGCTTGAAAGGTACTTTGATTTTAAGCATTTCATAGTGGGAAACAAAGATTCACAAGCATATATCGATGCGCAAAGAGAGTTCAATTTGAGAGCAGGAAAAAGAAGGTGATTCACAGGGAGGGGAGAACGACATTGTCAAGAGCTCAGTTTTTGATTTTTGCGGTTTTACTATTTAAATTTTTTTTTACTAAAATGTTAGGATGTTGGCTGGTAAGGCCAAAACTAACTGTGCATCACGACAAAAACATAAGATGCCGATGGCTTTGCACAATAGCTTAAGATTGCAGAGTCGTTCTTAATAGCAGATGGAAGCCCGCCAGTAAATTAAAAGGGAAACAGTTAAAACTTTCACCTAGAAGCATGCACTTGTGTTTGAGTTGGAACTTAGTAAAAACGACAATAGTTAAATATAAACATTGCACATTTATTCAACAAAAAACACGGAAATATATTTACAAAACATTAACAAAAAAAGTTTATGCATTTTTAATATACTTTAGCTTAAGTATTATGGCTTGTTTCTTAAAATCATACACTTATAGATATATATAGCTTGAGCTAGAGGCGAGAAAAGTTTAAAAACAATTTACCAGTTTCATCCGGGAAAAGGGAAAATGTCGATATCAGCGTTAAACTCGTTTTGTCGAAGTCGGGCTTGCTGGACAAATGACGGCTTTTAAAACGGAGCTTCGGGCATACAAGGATTGACTGTCGGTTGGGTGACCAGCATCAGTTGCTCCCGCCAGCGGTGAGGGAACGATGTACGGCTTGGCTAATCTCCGCTACCAATGACGTTTGGCCTTTCCAATTGACTTATGCTCGATGACCGTCAACCGCCATAGTAAGTTAACACGTTGTTGCTTAGCTAAGGTAATGCAACAAACAAGGATACGCACCAGCATGCACACCTCTATATATCGTATATATCGCACCATACAGCACATATCACCTATCTCGCACCTATAGCACTAACACCATATGCATACCTGGTATTACTGGCTTATATATAGCCATGCGTCGCCTCTGCGCCATCTGGTGTGTCGGCAGTGAGCTGCCGGAATATGCAAATTAGGCATCACCGGTACGGTTGCGACTATCACTACTGATTAGAAGATAGTGACGTCATTCCACCTGCTCTTGCTAGCTCTGATGTCAGTAGTTGTTATAACGCAATTAACGAAGCGCTATCGTTCGATGGCTTGCTGAGTAAATAGGAGAGAACTGTGGGGAAAAAAAAAAAACTGTTTTTCCTAACATAAAATTATCCATTACAACTACGAGAGTTTGTTGTTCCAGTATCTTAGATATTTGAATGGCGGGCACTTTAAAATTGTTTCGCGGGCACCACGTTGCCGACCCCTGTTCTATATTAATTGGTAGGGGATCCTGATAGTTAATTGCCAAAACTATTCAGTAATTTTCAAAACAATTTGTTTTTCATTTTTCACAACAACAACAGTTATACAACATCTTTGCTAATTGTGTCAGCCTGTTTCATGAAAATGCCTAGGCTTCCTACAGGTTCTGAAAATCTTTTAAAGGCTCAAAATTTTTTTACAGAGTGTGGAAACATGACTAGCATTTCTGGAAACTCAAGAGGTTTTTTCAGATTAGAAGTTTTGAAATTTTACAGTTTATTACAAGAGAAGAGGAAAATATTTTCTTTTGACCTAGCTCTAACTTTGTTCTTCCTTAATCATAGATTTTCACCCATACTCCAATTTTTTGTCTTAGAATTAAAGATTGAATGGCGGGCACTTTAAGATTGTTTCGCGGGCACCACGTTCCCGACCCCTGTTCTATATTAATTGGTAGGGGATCCTGACAGTTAATTGCTAAAACTATTCAGTAATTTTCAAAACAATTTGTTTTTCATTTTTCATAAGAACAACAGTTATACAACATCTTTGCTAATTATGTCAGCCTGTTTCATGAAAATGCCTAGGCTTCCTACAGGTTCTGAAAATCTTTTAAAGGCTCAAAATTTTTTTACAGAGTGTGGAAACATGACTAGCATTTCTGGAGACTCGAGGTTTTTTCAGATCAGAAGTTTTTAAATTTTACAGTTTATTACAAGAGAAGAGGAACATATTTTCTTTTGAGCTAGCTCTAACATTGTTCTTCCTAAATCATAAATTTTCACCCATACTCCAATTTTTTGTCTTAGAATTAAAGATTGAATAATGTTATTAAAGAGAGAGAAGTTACGAGAGACAAATATTGTCATGTCTGGCACCCTTAACGAGAGAATGGGATGCCACCATGAAGGTCCTATGAGGGGAAAACCCATGATAGTCAGTCTGTATTGGGAAGCTAGGGAGAACAGTAGGTGGGAGTGTGACCCCGAAGACACAGTGTTTTTTTGTTTGTTTGTTTGCTCTCAGTCAGAGTCAGATGACTGAGGAAGAAATAAGTGAATTTAAATATTGTATATAAATTCTGTGAATAATTTGAGTATTGTGTTTGTTCGTGAGTCATGTGAATAAAACATTTTGAATCATCATCCAAATGTGTGAAATCCGTTATAGTTCACCTCCCGCCAGAAGAGACCTGGCACTGGTTTTAGGGTTGCTTCCTTGGGGAGGTTGATTCTCGAAATCAGAGGTCAAGGATAATCAACATTTCTTCACCTTTACCTATGAGAAGTATTTATTGCTCTTTAGGCAAATGAAAATTTTGAAGGTTTTAATTGTTTAAGCTTCAAGAATACCATTGCATGTTTTGATTTCTATTTTCATGTAATCAACGTATTTTGGGACCTTTAACCCTGCGTCATACTACTTACTATTTTCCGAAGTAATGTCCTCCTTTTTAAATGAAATCGAAAGAATTTCTTCGGAAAATACCGACATGTTGGAAGCACATTGTAACCAATAGTCCAACCTCTGACCTAAATAGAACTATTTACGTCAGTGAATTCAACGTCCAATCAGCACGCTCTAAATCTCTCCCTACCTGAATCCACGTGTGGGTAGGAAATATGCTGCCAGAACCTTGCCTACGGTGCTAGATTAGGAGGGGGGAGGGAAAGAGAGAGAAAAAGTTTGTCAGGTTGGGGATTCGATCCCGCAACCTACAGGACGGGAGGAGCGTGCACTACCACAGTACTATCGTTTACACAGTAAGAAGAGGGAAATTATTATTCAAGAGCAAGAGACGCTCTAGGTCTCTTCCTATTGAAAGGTCTCCCATATAAATATAAAATTGATTAAATAAATTTAATTAATGAATTAATATTTGAAAAACAGTATTAACATCAAGTGTCATCCACTACAAGTTTAAAAAAATGTATTTGAACTTGAGTGGATGACTAAAAAGTATTTTATTAACAATTGAAAATTTGAACAAGATATATAAATATATATAGGGAGAGTGTGAATTAATAGTAGGAATTGAAAAAGGCAGACACAGAGAGAGATTCTTCGGAATAAAGAAATTAACGTATTTATGCGGCCTCGTGCTTAGTGGGTATATAAAGCCAGATTTAAACATATCACTGAGCATGCGCAGAAGCAAAATGTGTTTATTCGGCCTCGTGCTTAGTGAGTATCTATAGCCAGATTTAAACATGTCACCGAGCATGCGCAGAGAGAAATTTTAAATTATTGCTCATTAATAGAAATTGTGCTTACAAAAACCAAATTTGGCACATCTATAGATTAAAATCTTTCGTTTAAGACCAAAATGAAGTAAACTGAAGCACTGGTTTTCTCTCACGGACTGCCCAAAGAATCGGCTTAGCAACTTAAATATAAAGATGCAAATATTTTAAAATTTAAATTATTGGAAAAATCTGGTATAGTGTGTTTTAAACACTCCTCAATTCCTTTGGTAGACAAACTTTATAAAATTAATCCTATTGCAATGTGCAGAACCATTCAGGCTATCTGAAGATAGCATTTTTATTGGATTATCAGCATTTATGTAGGTGTCAATAATAAACACATTTTCTCCATAGGTTAACATTGAGGTGAGCGAATCCAATAGGGTTAGTACACAGCAGCCTTAATGTGTGTTGAGGAATGATGCATTTTAGCGGGAAAAGTACCAGCCTGCTGGAGTTCTTCTTGGAAATAGAAGTGGGAGAATGTTTCTTCTGTTCCAAGATTGATTCTTGCAAGCTTTTTATGTTAGAGTGTCTTGTTAATAAACAGCATACCAGGGCTGCCAAAGATAAACAGTGTTAAGAGCTATTTGATAATGTCTATATACTCTAAAAAGCCAAAAGCAAAAAAAAAAGGTCGTATTGGTTATGAAAGAGTTGTTGCAGTTCGTAGCAACTCAGTTAAATGTCGACATTGAGCGTTGTTTATCATTTTATCAACCTAAATGTAGAATACAAAAATTCATGGCTCTAAGTTGTAACAAAAATGACGGTCATTAAACATGCCACTGATTTTAATTTTAGGGTATTTTGATTGTGGCACAAGTTCCGAAAATTCTAGTAGATGATTCCAGTGGAACTTGATTTGTGGAGTAATTGTAAAGTTTGATCTTCCTGAATATCTATTAGCTTCGTTTCAGTATAAGGTTTAGCATGAACTATTCTAGAAGATAATGGGAATCTATCTTCAAGGACTTTTTTTGAAAAAGAATTGAGGAACAATGCTGTGGCCGGAAAGAAAAGGATAAAGAGCCACATGTGGCCTATTTTACTGTGAGGAACAGGATATTTTATGTTTTGATAATTATATATCCTGATTTGTGTAATGTGTGTATTGTGTCTTTTTGGATATTTCATCGCGAATCTTGACTGGGTTTATAAACATATTCATCTGTACATTTGAAGGCCTTATTTGAATAGTGGGCCAGCTCCATTCTTGTTCATTTTGAGATCCAGAGCCTTATAGTCTAATGAATGCTGAAATCAGATTTGTGTTGCCCTCTGTTGGCAGCAAAAATAAGCTGCAGGTGTACCAGTTCAAAAATAAGATAGAAATGACTTGTATGAACATGAAAGTGAGGCTAACTCCATTTTTTTTAAATGTGGATTTAGCTCACTATTTAAATAAGGCCTTCATTTAATTCTGTTTCTTCTTCTTTCAGGAGTTTTTACATATGCTATGAACTCATAACTTTATTTTACTCATTTATTTTATGAATGCATAACTTTATATAAGCTATTAACTTTACATATGCTATTAACTTAGATTCAGAACCATAATAAGTGAAAAGATAACTTTATGAATGAAGAGTATTCTCTTAGAACAGTGTTGCGCAATCTTTTTTTGACAGTGTCTCACTTTCTCTAAATAAAAAAGACTGTTCAACCCCCCCCCCCCCTAATAAAAATAATTTGGTAGAAACACAATTTTGTAATAAAAAATAAATTTTTTAAAAATGGTAACAGGAAAAAAAATACCCTGTACATTTTAGGGATATACGTATTTATTTTACACAGTAACAATTTCGGGTCCTTGCTTACCATCTGCACTTGTTTTTGGTAAAACTGTTTGACCCCTTATTTAACAATATCATATTTTTTAGCCTCTAAAAAGGTATAAATAAAAATATGATAATTATAGAAAATAATTACAGAAAATTATTAATAAGTATAGAAAATTTAAAGCATTTATTTAATTGCAAGATTAAATATGCAAAATTTTCTTAAACTGTCTGTGATCCATCCAATTTTTTTCACAACACCCCAGTGGGTCTCGACCTAAAGTTTGTACACCACTGCTCTAGTGTATTCTGTACGGAATTGCATGGCTATTTTTGAAACTGTATATTCTATTCTGGTGTTTGACTAAACAAATAAAATCTGCTGTGGGGTAAGTACACTGAAGAGACAAACAAACTGGTACAGGTGTGCGTATGCAAATAATGGAAATATGCAACCAATCAGCGTAACGCGATGCGGTCGGCAGCGCCTATATATGTGACGGAAATTAGTTGTATTTTTCATGTGTAGATGGCGTTAGTAGTCCATGTGTTGTATATTCAACATTGCTTTGTCTTGTAATTTTCTACCAGTGGTCAGCACTCTCTTTGTTAGAACCACCGAGCATGACGTCCGTTTCATGGATGATTTGATAATGAATAAATAACCAGGATAAGAGATGGCTGTTTATTTGGAGTTTGGTCGTCCTTTTTGCCTCCATATAAGACAAAACGTGTCTGGCGAAGCTGTTAGATCGGTTCCTGCTTCTACAATGGCAGGTTATCACGATTTATGTGACTTTGAACATGGCGTTATAGTCGGCGCACGAGAGATGGGACGTAGCATCTCCGAGGTAGCGATGCAATTTGGAATTTTTGCCCACGACCATTTCGCGAATGTACCGTGAATATCTGGTATCCGGTAAAACATCGAACTTCAGGCAGCAGCGCGGCCGGAAAAAGACCTTGAAAGAACGGGACCGTCGACGATTGACGAGAATTTAAACGGGATAGACGGGCAACACTTCCTCAAATTGCTGCGGATTTCAATGTTAGGGCATCACGTCGCACCTCTGCTAAAAGAGTGTTACAACTCAAAATAGCCATATTTTCAGGAAGAGCCTTTTCATTTCTTCTTAAGCTCTTAAATAGCCATATCAAAGCCTAAGCTCTTAAATAGCCATATAAGAGTGTTACACTCAAAATAGCCATATTTTGAGGGTCAAAATTGAGATGTAACACTCTTCTAGCAGATGACCTCTGCTAGAACAGCTGAGTGATGCGTCTCCCGTTTTAAGTTAGCACCACAAGGATCGGAGTCCAACTTGGCTAACTGACCGGTCCCGTAATTTGAGCCAATCCAAGTGACGAGACCGGTAAACTTGACCCCGCACCTCCAGAGGTAAATTTTGAGAACTTTGGAGGACATTGCAGCCACGACAGATTTTACGTGCACCGGCCTCCATTAGCATACACGGCGGTGGATTTTGTCAGCGGAGAGCATAGAGCCAGATCACTGGCCCGCTGTTCTTGCCAACTGGGCCATAGCGCCCTTCAAAAAGAATTCAATAGGGCAAAGAAACATAAGAAGTAGGAACTATAGGGTGCGGCAGAATGGACTCACACATTCCAAAGGGTCATAAAAATACGAACGAAACAATTTACAGAAAAAAAAAATCAGGTAGTCTCTTCTAACGAAACTACCGCGGGGTTATTAACGTAGGATTACTTATCGTTGCTTACCTCTTTTGTATGTATATATGTATGTATGTGTTATGTATAGATATATCTACATATATCTACGTGTATATATATATATATATATATATATATGTATGTATGTAAAAATTTACATACATATGTATGTACAAGGGGTGTTAGGGGAACCCCCCTATTTATATATATATATATATATTTATATTTATATATATTAATTATGTCAATGTTATTGAGCATTTGGGCTCCATGCATGTATTTGACTGAATTTTCTAGGCATTTCTAGGCTAGATAAAACCATGCAAAAAATATTTTCCCCAATCTCATTCAGTGCTCTATTGTCTTCTAAACAGGAGGAGATGCAAGAAACCGAAACTGTTGAACGGCAAACACGTCGTCGTCACGCTTTCCAACGGAGAAGCGGTCGCTGCCCACGAGGACATGACGACCCAGGCAGTGTTCGTGCCCTCCCCGAAGCCAGAGAAAAATGGCAAGAAGGTCGCCGACGCCCCCGAGGAGGACTCCCACTGCGAGGATGCCGATGAAGGTGACGGCGAGGCCGCAGAGGTTGCAAAAGAAACTCTAGAGACGGCTGAGGTTCCAAACACACCAGAAGTCGCAACAGACGAAAACCCAGAACCAACTTCTGCAAACGAGGACGGAATGGAAACTCAAGTTCATCAACCGGAACCGGAAACAACAGCAGACACGCCTGTGGAGGTTGGCAGCCAAGAAGCAGGTGCTACGGAAATTACGAGTGAAAATGAAGAACAGAAGAGCGAATTGTGATCAAGTCCTCAAGTCTGTGAAAGGGACCATTTCCTAACGAGAAAAACTTAGTGCTAGTTTATGAAAGAAGTTTTGTCACTGAATTTTCAGCTTTGCCCCGTGGAGAAACTATATTCGTTGAATAATACGCTAAAAGAGAATGCCTTTTCTCAAATCTATTTTTGAGGTTAGTTTGGATTTTGGGACAATTTCAAAAAAGATTTGGTAGCTATGTGTGTAACATCAATGTAAAATAGACTTTAAAAGTGAATCTTATCGTTGAGAAGGTGAGGACTTTTCTCATTGCTACCTCGATATAACTTCCTCTGGTGTTTCACAAGTTTACATTTGTTTTTTCTGCTAAGAAAAATTGTTCATGCACATTCTGCTAAATCTTAAATGGAATCGTTTCCAAAAGAAATTAACTGTTAGCTTTGTATATAGCATTGGTTTTAACTTTCATGAAAAGTACAACTTTAGTAATGAAACGTCAAATTCAACTTTTTTCACAATGCTGATAAAAATTAACTACCGTTATTTTTAGGATAAATAAAAATTGAAAGTAAAATACTTTTGAAAAAAATTTTCTTAACAAATTAATAAATGTTTTACTGCAACAGATAAAGCTAAATGTTTCTGAATGCAGGTTAAAAAAAAATTACTTGTAATATTCCTAATAGTACATGTTACAGACGAACAGTTATGTATATATTTTGTTTCATTTGTAATCTGTGTGAGGATAACAATGGGAAATCCCCCAACAAATTGTTTTGTACATATTTGTAAATTATGGGCTGCATTTTACTCACATTCATAACTTAATGCTAATCTGTGGTTTTCATGAAGTTGCACAGAAAAATTTGAGGTATTTTTTTTGTTGTTGTAGCAGGGTGCTTCTAACTTTGTTAAATTTTAAAAATACTACTATTTTAATATGTTTCGTATACCCGAAGTTTTGAATTCATGATTATATTATACTAGACATTAACAAAGATGTTTTGAAATTATATTTGATTATTTGGATACAGAGTATTTATTCTATTACTGGTTAGGTTCAACGTTGCCAAGCATTTTATAATTGAAGAAAGAAAAAAAAATTTGTATGTACATAAAAAAAATACTGTTTCAAGTAATCTTAGTAGATTCTTTTTAAATAAAAAGTAAATTTATAACTTATGTTAGTGTTTACAACTCATTTGAAAGGGATAGAAAATATTTATGCTTTAGCAATTTTTTTAATTTTTGGACAGCATTATGAGAAATGAGTTAAAAAAATCATTGTATTTTATTTTGGGATTTTAAAATTTTGGAGGAGGAAATTTAACATCAACAAATGTATTAAATACTTTGTTTATTGAAAAATGTGATTGTATAAAGAATAAATAATCACAAGTAAAATACTCTTGAAAAATTATCTTGGAGATAAATATCATAAATAAATTTTTTTTTGTGTGTGGTTTGAAAGAAAATAGTTACTGTATTATGATTACTGTTAGTTAATATATAAGCATTCTAGAAGTACAGATTATCTTTTCTTTGTATTAATATACACATTTTCTGTACTAAAACTGAAATATTTTTAATACTAAAATTGAAGATTTTCTTTGTATTAATTTTTTTTGGTCTAATGCTGAGGCACTTGTCATGAGACATTCGCCTTTAGTTATTCACCGCGAAGTCTTGCTGGCTACTTTATTTTGGTAGCACCATTTACGTGAGCCAACATTGCTTCCTATGAGGGGAGAACACGGTAATGACCAAGCCTTATTTGAGATATGAACACAAGCCCACTGATAAAATGAAATTAAAAGAAATGAAATTCAAATTTTAAAAAATGACACAGCCTGCTCACGATATTATATAAGTTATGGGAATCTGTATTTTTCAGTACACTGGCATTTAGAATGACTGCCTATCAGCTAACATACTTAAAATATATTTAAATTGTTAATTAAGACATCAGGTTTTAATAAGTGTCAGTTCTCCATATTGACTCAATGTCATTCTGAAAATAAATTAATCCAGATGACATGAATGAATATGAAATATGACATCAATAAAAAGAAAGTTTATATACATGTTCCATATACAGAGGCTGTTAGCACATTTTTTAGACGATTTTGGTAAGCGGTAATAAAAAATCGTTTGCTGCAAAAGAAATAATTGCAATTGTACTATGTTTTTAAAAGTCAAAATTATCATCTGCGGCTTGAAAGTTTTGTTTCTGTTCAAAATGGCGTTTTTAACAAAGCAGTGGTTCGAAGGCTACATTTATGCTCTTTCCGAAGAGAAATATGCATACTCTGTTATCCAAAAACGATGTGAGAGTCATGGTTTTGTGATATCTAAAGCGTCGATAGGTAATATCGTAAACAAGAAAGGAAAGAAAACGCCAAATTGGAGCCTCAAGTGGGACAAAAATTCCAAACAAGTATCCAAGGAAAAAACGGACATCTTCGACTATTGCAAAGGTACATTGTTTAATGTTAAAAGAAAATCCCCCTAGTCAAAGGACAGTTGCAAAATCATTAAAATGCTCGGTGTCCACTGTAAACAAAATGATAAACGTTGATTTAAATCTTAAGAAAGAGAAAAAACGCAATGTGCATAGTCTTCTTCCAAATCATATCGCTGAACGCAGGACACGCTGCAGAATTCTATATGAAATTCTATATTTTCTAAGGGATTCATGATTGTTGCTGGTTTTTCTTATAATGGCAAGTTAAAAATAAAGAGACTGGAAAAAATGTCAAGATTAACTGCAAATACTATCAGGAACATATTTTATCGCCAATTTTTCTGAATGAAATACCATCGCTTTACCCACAGTGCCATCAATCTGTGAGACTCCATCAGGAAAAAGCTAGCAGTCACACATCAAAATCCACTGTAAATGTCCTAAATGAAATGGAACAAAAAACTGGTATCAAGGCCATACCCTTCACTGATATCCCTACTAAATCTCCCGATGTATCACCTATGAATTTTTGTGCTTTCGGACTTTTAAAATCTGCATTATCCAAACGTCGTCCCTAAACCCTTACAGGACTATGGAAATCTGTTCAGGAGGAATGGGATAGAATACCTCTTCTGACACTTCAAAAAGCATTATTATCCTGGAAATTGCGGTGTCGATAGATAGTTCAGAATAAGAGATGTCAAATAGAACATTTAAAACACAAGATTTTTATGTAATTTAGTTTTGTGAATACAATATGCATCGTCTAAAAAATGTGTGAACAGCCTCTGTATATATAAAGAATTTTATGGGAGTTAACAAGTTTTTAACTGTCCATTCTAACAGAAAAAGAAATTAGAACAGTGTTCAAACTTTTAGTTAAAAATATCAGAGATTTATATTTTTGTACTCGGATATACATGCATAATCAAACAATTGATTTTCTATGTCATTAACTCAAATAAATATTAATGGGCTTTACAATGTTTGATATTAACTTTATGCTGGTGTTATTTGTGTAAAATATTGGTTCTACTTGTTTTTAAATAAATGTCAGTTTTTATAAATTCAGGTCTTCATTTTTCTTTACTTATATGACAAATGAGCAAAATAAAACACCCAATAAAGTAAGGATATATTCTAGGTGCTGCATACAAAATTCTTTGATTTCGATATACACATAAAAACAGAGTAAAGGAAGAAATTTATAAAATATACTTGAGTCTATAATTTTTGTTAATTTTGAGTAATATGCTAAAACTTCTGCATTTAGAAATTTTCTTCTATTTTCAAGCATTTAAATCTTATTGACGCCAATGAAGAAATAACATATATAATAAATAACATAAATAAATACATATAAATAACTACAAACATAGAAACTTAAGTTTATGTTTGTAGCTTTAATGCATACAATCAAGTCTCCATTATAAATTAGCTTTTCAGCACAGTAGTTTAATAAATTTTATAATATTTTATAATTTTATTGTAGTGGTCCAATGAAAGCTTTGAATTTCATATTGGACCATAAAAATATAATTCTCTGAGAAGTCTCTAATAACTATAAATTCAAAATCTGTAAAATCTCTATCAGTTCTCTAAAGCGTTGAGTTTGGACCTTTGATATAAAATATGATTTTAATGAGATCAGTTTTTCCACAAGAATTCGTAGAAACTCATCACTAGGTAAAAGTTGTGTGATAAGATCAGCTCAATCTGTCTTCACCCACTCTTTGAAATTTATTTCAACTGGCAAGTTATCAATCTCATTCATTAAGACTTCAAGAAGTGCTTCTGGTCCGGGACATTCCAAGTACTAATTCTACATACAGGTTTCACTCTCAAACTCAACACAAGGCAGTCTAACAAAGTCTGGTAATTGCTGTATAGTTTTGCCCCTTCTATCATCAATTTAACATGCAGGTGATATTTATACAGAAACACTGCGAGTGCCAGATATTCAAGGTAGAGCACACCATTTAGGCCGGAGAGTACAGAACATTGATTTACCAATTATATGTTATAGATAATATCTCTATTTTAAAAGACTAAAAATCTCATATAACAGTATTGACTAACCTTTTTTGTTTATACACCTTCACATTGTTAATTTTAATTGAGATACATTCTTTTTCACCTGGACAGAGATGACTGTTCTCATCATCTTGATAAAACTAAATGACACACTTGATAACTTCACTTACTTTATATTGATGTACTGTAATATACTCACAAAAGCAAAAAAGCAGAAAGCAAAAGAAAAATTTTGAATCAGAACATTGTTCTTAAACAAATATAAGATACTAAGTATGTATATAAAAAAGGATTATTTCTCATACAGATTACACTGGAATCACAGGGTTTAGAATTTATGTACCAGATGATGGAAGAGTTTAGAGTATTTAAATTGTCTACAAAGAGATTTTGAATTACAAGAAAGAAAAAATACTGAGGATTCAAGAATTTGTTGCTTCAAGTTTCACTTGAAAAAACAAAAATGCATACTATTAGGTAATAAAAATTATCAAGAATATCAGAACTAAGGCAAAAGAGAAGGCTAAACATTAATGTAGATATCGAAATGTGTAGCATAAATCAAGCTATTGTAATATGGAGAACCGAGATATGATGGTTGTTTAGGAGGATATACATTTTCAAGAAACTTTGGAAGAAATAAAGAGTACGGCAATAATGGTAGATATAAACTGCTAGAAAAAAATAAATAACTTGATGGATGATAAATTTATATAAATTTGCAAGGAAAATATAGCAAACCTCTGTAAAGTATACAGATTTGTACAATAATGAATGATAGAGATTGTAACAAATAAAATTTTAACAGATACCTAAAATTAAGGGTTTAACAGAAACACTATATATATTACGATGTAATATCTGCATCAATCATGAAGCTGTAAATTCAGTAAACTCACTGTCAAATGCTTGTAAAAGAAATTTATCTTTATATTGGGAGAACTAGAGTTATCAGTGTACCCTTCTCAAACTTGAATATTTTCCCCACAATACCTAGTTTGTGTTTTCCGAAAGGGAAAATTTTTCTCGCCAACATGTTTGATCTTTATTTACAAACATTCGACTTTGAAAACACCAATCAAACATCAAAACTTTTCCTTTTCTCGTTACAAAAAAATGCATTTTTAACTAACTGGACTGAAATATTTTTTATCAGTAAGCCGGACTTTCAAAATATCAGATTTAATGGTATTCTAAGTTGAACTTATAAATAAATTTAGTCTTCTCATTAAAAAACATTTTTTTAAATCACTGGAATATCAGATTTATCCAAACATAGAAAAAAATTGAAATTTATTGGTAAGCCGCACTTGGAAAATTTCAGAACATAGAAAATATCACAGTTAATAAATTACAAAAACAAAACTAATACATATTTTAGAATTTTAAAAACTGAAGATCTTTTCCACACCACCCTGCGGTAACACTTTAAGGTGCTTTTTTTTTTAATCGTGGTGTCCTGAGGATGCCCAATCCACATGTATTTTTCGTGATGTAATAAAAAAAAATTAAATTAACAGTATCATAAAAATATTACAAAAAATATGTAACACATATTTAACTGACCCACATTTATACGGAATTAATTCCAAGTCCTGCAAAAAAGAAATAGCCTTGTCATTACTTTCCAGTATTTTATGGACAGAGAGACAACAAAAACCAATTAATGATGGATACATGATCAGATTCAAACTGAAAAAAGAAAGATTATCAATGTAGGGAAAATGGTGCTTTTTTTAGTTGGTCCATCTGCCAATGTCAGTAGTAATAGCCATTTGGCCTTGAATTTGAACAAAATATTTCTGTTGTTCTTTTATGGTGCCATCTAAATTCAGACAAAATGGAAAATATAGGAAAATATAGTAGACCTCTGTAAAGTATACAGATTTGTACAATAATGAATGATAAAGATTGTAACAAATAAAATTTCAACAGATGCCTAAAATTAAGGGTTTAACAGAAACACTATACATATTATATTGTAATATTTGCATCAATCATGGAGCTGTGAATTCAGTAAGCTCATTGTCAGATACCTGTAAAAGAAATTTATCTTTATACTGGGAGAACTAGAGTTATCAGTGTACCCTCCTCCATCTTGAATATTTTCGCCACCACAACTAGTATGTGTTTTCCAGAGGGGAAAATTTTCTTTCCAACGTGTTTGATCTGTGTTTACAAACATTGGACCTTGAAAACACTGATCAAGCATCAAAACTTTTCCCTTTCTCATTAAAACACATATTTTTAATTAACTGGACTCGGAAAAAAATATTTTTTATTGGTAAGCCAGACTTTCAAAATACCTGATTTAATGGTTTTCTATGTTGAATTTAAAAATAAATTTCATCTTTTCATTAAAAAATGCTTGTTTTTAAATAACAGGAATATCAGATTTATCCAAACATAGAAAAAAATTGAAATTTATCTATAAGCCGCACATTGAAAATTTCAGAACATAGAAAATATCACCGTTAATAAATTACAAATACAAAACTCATACATATTTTAGAATTTTTTAAACTGAAATTCTTTTCCACACCACTATGGGGTAAATGTACCCTAAGGTAAAACTTTAAAACACTTTTTTTTAATTGTGGTGTCGCCAGGCGACCGTATCCACGTTTATTTTTGGTGATGCTATAAAATTAAATTAACCCGGCAAAAAATGTGGGGGTCATTTTATGACCCCACGTCTTTCAAGAATATTGATTTCAAGAAATCTAGCAACCCATACATTCCTTTCTTATCAGTAGCTGAGTTCAACACACCTTTCTTCCTTTTGTGACCGATTAGAAGGAATTTCAGGCATTATTCATTCCTTAGTAAACATTTTGTCTGTTTCTGGGGTCATTCAAGGACCCTGCGAGTCTTAACGTTTTTCCCACAGACTCAGTGCCTTCGTGTTATCGACACATTTCACTTGTCGCTTTTAGTTCCATTAATTACTTTAAATTGTTGTTGCAATAAAAGACTTGTCTTTTTCACTTATTTGAGATTATGCAAAGAAGCGGTTGGATACTCCGAGTATATCCCATGGATTATGAATGGAAATAGAAAAAAAACTACCCTCCTTGTGATGAACTATTACAAAAGAAAGCAAAAACAGTTTAAAAAGGAAGGGGTAAGTTTTATCCGAGAAATCGGGATATAAAAACAACTGGTACCTGCCAAATGTGTAACACTTTTGTTTGGAAGGGACACCTATTTTGCATTTGCAAAGCATGTATTGAAACAGAAAACGAATGATTGGATATTATTGGTATATTACTTTGTATTTCTCTTAAATTTAATTAAATATTATGTTAATAGTGTAGCATTATTGTTATTTCTTTAAGTTATTCTTATAGAGCTTTTTTGAACAGATTTGTCTGCTAACTGTAAGAAGAAAAGAAAATTATTTTACTATTTTGTAACTGAAAACAATTCAATAAAACTTTGATTAATTGGCAGTATAATCTAAAAGGCTAAATAAAGAAAAGCCATATCTCGTTCTGATAAAAATAAAATATTTAAATCGCTTTTAAGTTCGGGGTCATTGTATAATCCCCGCGCATCATTCTGATCGTCTAGGAGGCGCGCGTTCTGCCGGGTTAAATTAACAGCATCATAAAAATACTACAAAAAGTTCGAAAAACACACATATTTAACTGACCCACATGTAGACGCCCAGAGTTTTGTTCGGAATTAATTCCAAGTCCTGCACACAAAAAAAAAAAAACCTTGTCATTACTCTCCAGTATTTTATGGACAGAGAGACAACAAAACCAATAAATGATAGATGGATGATCAGATTTAAACTCATTGGAAAAAGAAAGATAATCCACGCAGTGGAAATCATGCTTCTTTGAGTCGGTCCGTCTGTCAATACCCGTATAGTAATATAAAATGAAGAGGCACTGTTATTTTGAAAAATGAAGTATTGAATTCAGTTCTCTTTCAAATACAGATCACAGGGAGCAACCAGTTGATTTTATAGATTCGAAATTCAATTTCTTCGAATTTCGGTACGAATATTGAAGGAACAATTCGATTAGAGAATTTAATTTTAAATCGAACAGGAGTCAACCGTTTTCATATCATGAAATTTTAATATATGGTTCTTGGAGACCCTAAAAGAATGCTGTTTTGAAATTTAATAAAGTAACATGCTACTGACAGACAAATATGCGTTTGTACATTCATAAGAGATTCGTAGTAGCGTACTTAGGATTCAATGAAAGAATATGGTTTGAAAAGTTGGCAACGGAAAAGTGCTGGAAATGGATGTCAGCACTTGTCAGTGATTGGATAAACTTGTGATGCAATTTCAGTGGTTAGTTTGAGTTCGCTAACGCCGAGATTCTGAACAAATTGTTTATTTTAGGTTAATTCATGTTTGCTTGATGACATCGCTGTATTCAAGGTAAATCAGAGTGTTGGTTGCTGATTAATAGAGATCTGATTTTTTTATGTTGTGTTCATAGAAAATATAAAGTTAAGTCTGTATTATACTACAGTCAATACTTTTTTTCTCATTGAGGTAAGTCATTGTGATAAGGAGACCAGCATGTGTAAATCAAGGTGCAAATACTGTTGCAATTCAGAGTTGAAAATTAAGGATTTGTTGCGCTTAAGGGGAAGTGTTTCGAAGAAAAAGAAAAAAAAATGAAAATAATCTTCGACGTCAAGCGACATTGGAATCTGTACGTATCTGGATAAATGATGAACTTAGAAGGCAAGAACAACTTCAAATTCTAATGAATGTAAATAATGTTGAGCCTTCTGTGCGACCAGATCCGGATATTTCTGTGCCGCCAGTGCAGCAAAAGCCAAATGCTGATGACGATGATCTTGGTCTGGATGATTTTTTTTCTAATCTCAAATCTGTTTGAATTATTTAGGTATTATGCTCAATATACGTATGAGCCATTCAAAGAAGATTGTGACTGCAGATGAAAATATTGATAGAAGACAAATTCAATTCTATCTATTTTTGAATAGTAATGAAGAGAAAATTATTTGCATTCTAATGTGTGTAAATAACGTTTAGCCTTCTGTGTGACCAGATCCGGATATTTTTATGCCCCCAGTGTGGCAAAAGCCAAATACTGGTGATGATCGTGGTATGGATGATTTTTTTTCTAATCTCAAATCTGTTTGAATTACCTAGGTTTTATGCTCAATGTATGTATGAGCCATTCAAAGAAGATTGTGACTGCAGATGAAAATATTGATAGAAGATAAATAAAATTCTATCTATTTTTGAATAGTAATGAAGAAAAACAGTACAGTTATTATGAATACTGAAAATTTTGTGATACTAGAGGATAATATTGAAAATATGAAGTTTATTGTCTTAGGCATTTATTTATTATCATTGTGTGCAATCCTATTATAGCTATGATACTGCTAAAAGAAAAAATTACATTTATTTGGAATGGTTATTTGGATAAAAAAAAAATTTAAATGTTTTGTACATTTCAATTCAGTTATGATAACACAATTGGGTCATCCCAATCTTTGAGCTTGTTATTTGCAAAATATTTGTTATTAGGAAGTGTTTCGAAGAGAAAGAAAAAAATTGAAAATAATCTTCAACTTCAAGCGACATTGGAATCCGTACGTATCTGGATAAATGATGAACTTAGAAGGCAAGAACAACTTCAAATTCTAATGAATGTAAATAATGTTGAGCCTTCTGTGCGACCAGATCCAGATATTTTTATGCCCCCAGTGCGGAAAAAGCCAAATCCTGATGACGATCTTGGTCTGGATGATTTTTTTTTCTAATCTCAAACCTGTTTGAATTACTTAGGTATTATGCTCAAAATACGTATGAGCCATTCAAAGAAGATTGTGACTGCAGATGAAAATATTGATAGAAGACAAATTCAATTCTATCTATTTTTGAATAGTAATGAAGAGAAAATTATTTGCATTCTAATGTGTGTAAATAACGTTTAGCCTTCTGTGTGACCAGATCCGGATATTTTTATGCCCCCAGTGTGGCAAAAGCCAAATACTGGTGATGATCGTGGTCTGGATGAATTTTTTTCTAATCTCAAATCTGTTTGAATTACCTAGGTATTATGCTCAATGTATGTATGAGCCATTCAAAGAAGATTGTGACTGCAGATGAAAATATTGATAGAAGATAAATAAAATTCTATCTATTTTTGAATAGTAATGAAGAAAAACAGTACAGTTATTATGAATACTGAAAATTTTGTGATACTAGAGGATAATATTGAAAATATGAAGTTTATTGTCTTAGGCATTTATTTATTATCATTGTGTGCAATCCTATTATAGCTGTGATACTGCTAAAAGAAAAAATTACATTTATTTGGAATGGTTATTTGATAAAAAAAAAATTTAAATGTTTTGTACATTTCAATTCAGTTATGATAATACAATTGGGCCATCCCAATCTTTGAGCTTGTTATTTGCAAAATATTTGTTATTAGGAAGTGTTTCGAAGAGAAAGAAAAAAATTGAAAATAATCTTCAACTTCAAGCGACATTGGAATCCGTACGTATCTGGATAAATGATGAACTTAGAAGGCAAGAACAACTTCAAATTCTAATGAATGTAAATAATGTTGAGCCTTCTGTGCGACCAGATCCAGATATTTTTATGCCCCCAGTGCGGCAAAAGCCAAATCCTGATGACGATCTTGGTCTGGATGATTTTTTTTTCTAATCTCAAATCTGTTTGAATTACTTAGGTATTATGCTCAATTTACATATGAGCCATTCAAAGAAGATTGTGACTGCAGATGAAAATATTGATAGAAGACAAATTCAATTTTATCTATTTTGGAATAGTAATGAAGAAAAACAGTACAGTTATTATGAATACCGAATATTTTGTGATACTAGAGGATAATATTGAAAATATGAAGTTTATTGTCTTAGGCATTTATTTATTAACATTGTGTGCAATCCTATTATAGCTGTGATACTGCTAAAAGAAAAAATTACATTTATTTTGAACTGTTATTTGATAAAAAAAATTTAAATGTTTTGTACATTTCAGTTCAGTTATGATAAACAATTGGGCCATCCCAATCTATGAGCTTGTTATTTGCAAAATATTTGTTATTAGGTTTTCATCTGAGCATTTAATGACATAGGTGTTCCAAATATTTTAATCAGGAAACTTTATCCATATCCTCTTATAGATGTCGAAATTACTTCTCTTCATACCTGATAAAACAAAAAAGCTAAATTCATTTTCAGAGTTGGTGTGGTGGAGTATTTTTATAGTCTGTAAAAGTGTCATTTCTTGGTATATGTTATCACTTCATGAATTATTTGTAAAGATAAGAAGAGACGTCTGGGCCTTCTAGTCAAAGATAACCTTAATATTTACCTTAATTTTAGATACATTTATATGTTATCTTGATCTACTCTTTTATGATTCTGAAGATAGCATGAGTGGTCAATAACTGAAAGTTAATATCTTAAAATAGGACAAGAAATATATCCAGGAGTAAAGATGAAGTTATCATTTGCTTTGAAAAGTTTTAAATTTATGGTTTACTTGTGCTGATTTTAAAATTTATTTCACTGGCGTGTGAGAGTTTAAAATTTATGATATATAAAATAATCATAAAAAGGTTTTATGCCAGGTTTTAATGCAGCAGTTTTGTAATGTAACTTTGTATATCCTTTTGCTCAGGTATCAAAAGTGTGATAAACTCTACTTTGAAATAACAACTTATTATGTGTCTCTTGAAATTACGTGGTAAGATAATTATAACTATAAATAGTGGTACCTTTGTAATGATGTTTTTTGATTACTGCTAGTCTGTTTTTGTACTTTTTTGAAATTTTACATGTTGTGTATGTAATTTTTAATAAGCCTATCAAATATATAATCTATAAGCTGTAATCTGCCAATCAGTTTTTAAATATTTTGAACCAAATTCTCATAATTTTTAAAATGCTAAATTTGTTATGACATTTTTTTATACCCAACTTTATTTGCAAAGTTTAACACTGCAAATAATTTATAGATTAAAATAATATTCTCAGTTGATTATATTTCTATACTCACAAAGATAAAATGATTCCATTTCTTTATTTGGAAGTAGAAAAATTTAGAATGCTACTAGAGAGTATATATTTTTTAAATTTTTATATTTATGGCTATGAATTAAGATTGAAATCAAGATAAAGGAGAACTTGGTTTAATTATTATTTTTTATTAGTTTTATATATGGTGCTCATTCTTATTTTTCTTGCAGTGATTGGAATCTTGCAATCTACCCCTTTTGCTGCTTGATTTTGTCATCCACTCATTGTCACCATAGTTTTGGTAATAATTTAACTTCTCTTACCAAATATTGTGACATAATTTGTCAATGTATTTATGATATACTAATAATTAATTATTGGTGGCAAATTTCACTGATAATTAGTAGTAAAGACTGTTATTTTAAACAACATTATAAAGCAGTGGTTCTGAAACTTTAAAAGTGCCTACAGTCCAGAATTTAAAACAAATAATTGGTGATTCTTTATCACCAATTATTTTTTTTATTTTCTTCCCGTAGTTTCTCAGTAATTAATAAACTAAAATAATAAGGATCTTTTAGTCTTGACAAAATTAAAATATTTTTAAAAGACTACTATTAATAATCTCAAAACTGGCAATATCAAATATTCAGAGCCATCCATTTTTAGAGTCTTTCTCTCTCTGTCTGTATAAATCTATATGTATATATATATATATCAGCATAGAAAGAGATGGAACAAGCATATATTGAATGGAGTTCCATTGGTGAAAAATTCACACTGTTGAACTTTTTCTAAAATATTGATTCTCCCTGAAAGATTTCTACGTTTTAAAATTTCAAAATTTTAGTTTTATGAGAATGTTTAGTATTTAAGTTACTACTTACATTCCACAGGCAAAATGTCAGAAAAGTAACATCTGAAAATCACTTTTGGAGTTTTCAGTTGTTTACAAAAAATTACCACAAGATTATCATATTATCTTTTTCTTAAAACATAACTCAAGCAAAGTCTAAAATGTTTCAAAAACAGTATTAATTAGATTATTCCTCATATCAAATTTTTTCCTGTTATTCTCTGTCTTAAAAACTATCTGTAATTGTGCTTTAAAACTTAAATTCATTTCAGTATTTGAAATTTAATTCATTTAAGTAACTAAACCCGTCAAGTAAATTGCAATCCCCTTTATGTACTGAAGGTCATTTATATGTTCATTCATCTTGAACTTTGGTTCAGGATGAATGAACAGAACAGGTTTTCCTCTTTTTTTTCTTTTTTTTTTTTTGAAGGATGGGAGGGATATTACAGTTGAAATACCCTCCTTTTTTTGTAGGATAATTCATTGTGATGGTTAGAACTTCTGTTGCACTTGAAGGTGCTTAATCTAAATTTTGATACCACCTGGAGCTATATCGACTCACCTACATGGTGCTACTGGAAGAAGCTAACAATTAATCATGTGTTTGAGGAAATGTCTCTAGACAAGAACCCCACTTTAAGAAATGAAAAAGAACCTCGAGAGTCTATGGATTAGAGTTTCAGAACTATTGCTATAGACTAACTGCATGAGCCATGCCTTATAATACATTTTATTTTATAAAAAAGTTTTGCATTTGTGTGGTCAGTAATAGAATGAAAATGTATAAATTGTATTGAATATATTCTATTGCATTAATTAATTTCTTTTCTTAATGATGAAAGGCAGAAGAAAATATTTTCTTCCAAACTATCTTTTAGTTCTGAGTTCATTTCTAATTTAACATTACTCTTGCCTCTGAAGGAATTTTATTATCATGTTATATTGATTTTTCACAATTTTTTAAACATTTAGCCTGTATCTGCATAATTTTTATTCAAAATCTGCATAATTTTCTTCTTGCATGTTGAAACCACTAAAGTTTATGTTACCATTTGGAAAATCTTTTTAATACAAATCAGTATTTTAAAATAAAGCTATTAAAATTTGCTTAATATATTGACTTTTTTTTATTTATGTTGATTTTTCAAAATTGTATTGAATATATTCTAATGCATTAATTAATTTCTTTTCCTAATGATGAAAGGCAGAAGAAAATATTTTCTTCCAAACTATCTTTTAGTTCTGTGTTCATTTCTAATTTACATTACTCTTGCCTCTGAAGGAATTTTATTATCATGTTATATTGATTTTTCACAATTTTTTAAACATTTAGCCTGTATCTGCATAATTTTTATTCAAAATCTGCATAATTTTCTTCTTGCATGTTGAAACCACTAAAGTTTATGTTACCATTTGGAAAATCTTTTTAATACAAGTCAGTATTTTAAAATAAAGCTATTAAAATTTGCTTAATATATTGACTTTTTTTTTATTTATGTTGATTTTTCAAATTGTATTGAATATATTCTAATGCATTAATTAATTTCTTTTCCTAATGATGAAAGGCAGAAGAAAATATTTTCTTCCAAACTATCTTTTAGTTCTGTGTTCATTTCTAATTTAACATTTCTCTTGCCTCTGAAGGAATTTTATTATCATGTTATATTGATTTTTCACAATTTTTTAAACATTTAGCCTGTATCTGCATAATTTTTATTCAAAATCTGCATAATTTTCTTCTTGCATGTTGAAACCACTAAAGTTTATGTTACCATTTGGAAAATCTTTTTAATACAAATCAGTATTTTAAAATAAAGCTATTAAAATTTGCTTAATATATTGACTTTTTTTTATTTATGTTGATTTTTCAAAATTGTATTGAATATATTCTAATGCATTAATTAATTTCTTTTCCTAATGATGAAAGGCAGAAGAAAATATTTTCTTCCACACTATCTTTTAGTTCTGTGTTCATTTCTAATTTACATTACTCTTGCCTCTGAAGGAATTTTATTATCATGTTATATTGATTTTTCACAATTTTTTAAACATTTAGCCTGTATCTGCATAATTTTTATTCAAAATCTGCATAATTTTCTTCTTGCATGTTGAAACCACTAAAGTTTATGTTACCATTTGGAAAATCTTTTTAATACAAGTCAGTATTTTAAAATAAAGCTATTAAAATTTGCTTAATATATTGACTTTTTTTTTATTTATGTTGATTTTTCAAAATTGTATTGAATATATTCTAATGCATTAATTAATTTCTTTTCCTAATGATGAAAGGCAGAAGAAAATATTTTCTTCCAAACTATCTTTTAGTTCTGTGTTCATTTCTAATTTACATTACTCTTGCCTCTGAAGGAATTTTATTATCATGTTATATTGATTTTTCACAATTTTTTTAAACATTTAGCCTGTATCTGCATAATTTTTATTCAAAATCTGCATAATTTTCTTCTTGCATGTTGAAACTACTAAAGTTTATGTTACCATTTGGAAAATCTTTTTAATACAAGTCAGTATTTTAAAATAAAGCTATTAAAATTTGCTTAATATATTGACTTTTTTTTTATTTATGTTGATTTTTCAAAATTGTATTGAATATATTCTAATGCATTAATTAATTTCTTTTCCTAATGATGAAAGGCAGAAGAAAATATTTTCTTCCAAACTATCTTTTAGTTCTGTGTTCATTTCTAATTTAACATTTCTCTTGCCTCTGAAGGAATTTTATTATCATGTTATATTGATTTTTCACAATTTTTTAAACATTTAGCCTGTATCTGCATAATTTTTATTCAAAATCTGCATAATTTTCTTCTTGCATGTTGAAACCACTAAAGTTTATGTTACCATTTGGAAAATCTTTTTAATACAAATCAGTATTTTAAAATAAAGCTATTAAAATTTGCTTAATATATTGACTTTTTTTTATTTATGTTGATTTTTCAAAATTGTATTGAATATATTCTAATGCATTAATTAATTTCTTTTCCTAATGATGAAAGGCAGAAGAAAATATTTTCTTCCACACTATCTTTTAGTTCTGTGTTCATTTCTAATTTACATTACTCTTGCCTCTGAAGGAATTTTATTATCATGTTATATTGATTTTTCACAATTTTTTAAACATTTAGCCTGTATCTGCATAATTTTTATTCAAAATCTGCATAATTTTCTTCTTGCATGTTGAAACCACTAAAGTTTATGTTACCATGTGGAAAATCTTTTTAATACAAATCAGTATTTTAAAAAAAAGCTATTAAAATTTGCTTAATATATTGACCTTTTTTTTATTTACGTTGATTTTTTAAAATTGTATTGAATATATTTTACTGCATTAAATAATTTCTTTTCCTAATGATGAAAGGCAGAAGAAAATATTTTTTTCCAAACTATCTTTTAGTTCTGAGTTCGTTTGTAACTTAGCATTACTCTTGCCTCTGAAGGAATTTTATTATCATGTTATATTGTTTTTTTTTTTTCAAAATTTTTTTAACATTTAGCCTGTCTTTAAATCTGCATAATTTTTAATCAAAATCTCCCTAATTTTCTTCTTGCAATGTTGAAACCACTAAAGTTTGTTACATTTGGAAAATCTTTTTAATACAAGTCAGTATTTTAAAATAAAGCTAATAAAATTTGCTTTATAGTATAAGCATATCTGAAGGCAACAGAATTATAAATTAGTAAAATCTTAATTTTGTTATGAAGATAATGTTGGCAGTTATACATCATTATTGCTGATATTGTTGCTAAAATTATCCTAATATGTGCCATAATACAAAATTACTTTTTTAAAGTTGTTTCTCTGAGTAATTTTAGTATAGAAGCACTGGAATGAGCTTGTCAGAATCATATTTAGGGTTTCCAGGTCAACACCAAAGACATGTCGCAAAAGTATGTATGATAACTCTTGTATGTAAGTTTTGTGTACAAACTGAACATGAATTTGAAAGTACTTGTGTATAATGCTTTTGTTATTTATGTTATATTTTGTTATCTGTAAAAAATGCAATATTTTATAAGAATTTGCTAGTCTAAATAAAGTGTTTTATTACATTAATAATTGTGTGTTGAATGTATTCAGTTTTTAAAACTTACTTTTTACTCTTGAAATAATCTTCCCAAATCAGTCAGTAGTAAAGAATGTATGAATGTAATTTGTTAGTGTATTGTCAGAATTATGAAATCTTGTTTAAAAGTTTTTATACTATAAGTTATATTTAGTGAAACTTGATAATAACAAGACACATCACAATTAGCCCAATCTATCTTAATTAAGACAATTATGGCTTATTCTCAAAGGTTGTTAATATGGATTAGAGTTAAACTAACAATACATTCGTTGAATACTTTAATTTTAGTTTTATGTTAGGAAACAAGGCAGCAGTTAGTCATGTGCAGTGTTAGAATGCTAGTCATTATTGCCTTTAATATTGCAGCCATGAAAAAGTTGAATTCATTTTTTTTTTCTTTCATTTTGGCACACATGAACAAATATTTTTAAACTGAATTACTCAATTAAATCATTATAAAGCAGTAATCCCAAGAAGTTTTCAATTACAAACCACATTTAGTTATATGTAATAAAAGTAAACAAAACCAAAATAATTATGGAAGTAGTTTTTCAAATAAATGCACTTTTCATATAGTTTGTGATTTTTTTATCACTCTATTCATTTACATATATATGTGTGTGTATGGATACAACTGTGAATATTATGATTGCAATTATGGAAAAATATCTGTATACCTACTAATATTTTTTCATTTTATATCTAAGATTCAGGAAGGTCTTTCTTGCTGTGGAACCCACATGTGTATGGGATCTAATGCAGGTAAGATGTAAATCTGCAAGGTGCTTTATTTGAAGAGAAATTAAAGCAACTAATCCTCACTGTAAATCATCGAGGTACTGTTTCTGAATTGCTTAAATTTTAATTGATTTGATTAAGAAAGCAAATTGTTATTCATTAAAACACATATTTGATTGTTTTGCATCACTTTAAATTATGATTCACAGGTGAATTTTATTGAAAATATGTTAATTTTAATCCTGTTTTATGTAACAATTTAAAATTTAATAATTTTTCATTAACATATTATTACAGATTTTAAAAAGTATGTATAACAAATTGTTAATATATAATTTTTTAATGTAGAAAATAGTATTATTAAACATAGTGAAACTATTAGCTCATTCCATTTTTTCTGCTTTAGTCCCTTAAAATATTTAATTACATAATACTATATGTTTTTACTTACTAACTTAAAATTACTTATGGGTATTTGCATGAGTTTTATTGTAAAATCATAAAAAGGTACATATAATTTTATAATTATATTTCTTATTTTAATATTTTTGTTTAAAAAGGAAAAAAGATATTCAAATTCAATATGAAGTGTTCTTTTGAATGTACTTATGTAGACTTTTAAGATTAAGCTCTTAAATCACTAAAAAAAATTTTTCTCAAGAATTATGAGAAATTATGACTTTCACCTGTTATGTATATAATTATACAAAAATTCGCTCATTTAGATGAGACACTTAACACTAAAATGACTTTTTTTTCAAGCAAAATATATTATGCATCAGTCTCTGGATTTAGGTCTTTCTCAATAGAAGCAAGCTTTTGTGTTTAAAATGTCTCAAATCGTTTTCTCAGTTTGGAATGAAAATGTGCACCAGAGGAAAGGCCATACTCTATATCAGGGGTCGGCAACCTTTCTTACTTGGAGGGCATATTTCAGAAATGCGAGAGTTTGGCGGGCACCGCTGGATGAAGAGGAGGATGGGGGGGGGGGGGGGGGGTTAATGTTTAATCATGAAAACAATGTGACATAAATTTTTAATACATAAATTCAAATTTTAATATAAACAAAACAATCTTAAAATTGATAATTAATGCAATATTTGACATTGTAAATCTGCCGCCAACTCGTAATGTGGCACATAAGTTGAATTCCCAGTTGTCAGGCATTGGTCCAAATGAGTTTCAGTGAGCTTGAATGGTACTTTGATTTTAAGTATTTCATAGTGGGAAACAAAGATTTACAAGCATATATCGATGCGCAAAGAGAGTTCAATTTGAGAGCAGGAAAAAGAAGCTGATTCACAGGGAGGGGAGAGCGACATTGTCGAGAGAGCAGGCTGCTCAGTTTTTGATTTTTGCGGTTTTACTATTTAAATTTTTTTTTACTAAAATTATTCATTACAACTACGAGAGTTTGTTGTTCAAGTATCTTAGATATTTGAATGGCGGGCACTTTAAAATTGTTTCGCGGGCACCACGTTCCCGACCCCTGTTCTATATTAATTGGTAGGGGATCCTGACAGTTAATTGCTAAAACTATTCAGTAATTTTCAAAAAAGTTTGTTTTTCATTTTTCACAACAACAACAGTTATACAACATCTTTGCTAATTATGTCAGCCTGTTTCATGAAAATGTCTAGGCTTCCTACAGGTTCTGAAAATCTTTTAAAGGCTCAAAATTTTTTTACAGAGTGTGGAAACATGACTAGCATTTCTGGAGACTCAAGAGGTTTTTTCAGATCAGAAGTTTTTAAATTTTACAGTTTATTACAAGAAAAGAGGAAAATATTTTCTTTTGAGCTAGCTCTAACTTTGTTCTTCCTAAATCATAAATTTTCACCCATACTCCAATTTCTTGTCTTAGAATTAAAGATTGAATAATGTTATTAAAGAGAGAGAAGTTACGAGAGACAAATATTGTCATGTCTGGGACTCTTTTCAAGAGAATGGGATGCCACCATAAAGGTCCTATGAGGGGAAAACCCATGATAGTCAGTCTGTATTGGGAAGCTAGGGAGAACAGTAGGTGGGAGTGTGACCCCGAAGACACAGTGTTTTTTTTTTGTTTGTTTGTTCTCAATCAGAGTCAGATGACTGAGGAAGAAATAAGTGAATTTAAATATTGTATATAAATTCTGTGAATAATTTGAGTATTGTTTGTTCGTGAGTCATGTAAATAAAACATTTTGAATAGACATCCAAATGTGTGAAATCCGTTATAGTTCACCTCCCGCCAGAAGAGACCTGGCACTGGTTTTAGGGTCGCTTCCTTTGGAGGTTGATTCTCGAAATCAGAGGTCAAGGATAATCAACATTTCTTCACCTTTACCTATGAGAAGTATTTATTGCTCTTTAGGCAAATGAAAATTTTGAAGGTTTTAATTGTTTAAGCTTCAAGAATACCATTGCATGTTTTGATTTCTATTTTCATGTAATCAACGTATTTTGGGACCTTTAACCCTGCGTCATACTATTTACTATTTTCCGAAGTAATGTCCTCCTTTTTAAATGAAATCGAAAGAATTTCTTCGGAAAATACCGACATGTTGGAAGCACATTGTAACCAATAGTCCAACCTCTGACCTAAATAGAACTATTTACGTCAGTGAATTCAACGTCCAATCAGCACGCTCTAAATCTCTCCCTACCTGAATCCACGTGTGGGTAGGAAATATGCTGCCAGAACCTTGCCTACGGTGCTAGATTAGGAGGGGGGGAGGGAAAGAGAGAGAAAAAGTTTGTCAGGTTGGGGATTCGATCCCGCAACCTACAGGACGGGAGGAGCGTGCACTACCACAGTACTATCGTTTACACAGTAAGAAGAGGGAAATTATTATTCAAGAGCAAGAGACGCTCTAGGTCTCTTCCTATTGAGAGGGCTCCCATATAAATCTAAAATTGATTAATTAAATTTAATTAATGAATTAATATTTGAAAAACTGTATTAACATCAAGTGTCATCCACTACAAGTTTAAAAAAATGTATTTGAACTTGAGTGGATGACTAAAATGTATTTTATTAACGATTGAAAATTTGAACAAGATATATAAATACACTCATGGACAAAAAAATTCGCTCACCAAGAAATAATTGCGAGATCGTAACGAAACTTGCAATGAAGGTACATGTCGGGGAGATATGCAAATGATTAGAAATGCAGCGTGATTGCGCATTACGTATAGCCAGTAGAGGGCGTTGAACATCGTACTCTGTGGAGTATAAAACAGGTAACCAAAGCTTGTTTGAGTGTGCTGAATCATTTGCAAAGGAAGAGCTGAGATAAACATGCCATTACGCCGTGTTCGAAGACAATATAAGCAGTTGTCGCAGTTTGAGAGGGGGAGAATCGTCGGGATGATGGAAGCTGGGTGGTCAGCCAGCCGAGTAGCTCGTCAATTAGGCCGCTCTGATTGTGTTGTGAGGAGGTGTTGGGACCAGTGGACCCGAGAGATGTCATGTACACGAAGACCAGGCTCAGGACGCCCTCGACAGACCAGTCGTCGAGAAGACCGCCACATCGTAAGAAATGCACGCGTACAGCCAACTGCTTCATCGGCGCCATCCAGGCACAGGTAGCACCTTCACTAGGGGCCTCTGTGTCTTCTCGAACCATACGAAGGCGCCTGGCTGAAGGACAGTTGGTATCGCGGCGCCCATTACGTGTGCTGCCCTTGACGCCCACCCATCGACGCCTCCGTTTGGAGTTTTGCCGCGCACGAGAAAACTGGACTGCAGCGAAATGGAACCAGGTCGTCTTTAGCAACGAATCCAGATTCAATCTCGGCAGTGTTGACAATCGTGTTCGTGTGTGGAGAGCCTGTGGTGAACGCTTCAATCCTGCCTTTGCTGTACAGCGACACATCGCTCCCACAGCTGGTGTGATGGTATGGGGTGCCATTGCCTACAATACACGGTCACCCTTAGTATTGTTCCGTGGCACCATGACAGCCCAGCGGTATGTTCATGAAATCCTGCAACCACATGTGTTGCCACTCATGCAACGGCTCCCGGGAGCCATTTATCAACAAGACAATGCTTGGCCTCATACAGCAAGGGTGTCACAAGACTGTCTCCGCACTGTTACTACCCTTCCTTGGCCTGCCCGATCCCCAGATTTGTCTCCAATCGAGCATATCTGGGATCATTTGGGACGACGAGTTGGGCATCCTACGAGTTTGAACGAACTAGAGGCAAGGTTACAGCAAATATGGAACGAAATGTCTCAAGACATCATACAGAACTTGTATGACTCAATGCCCGATCCTATCGTATCGTGCATTCGCGCTAGAGGGGGTCCAACGGAGTATTAACTCCTCCGTTCTTTTGCCTTTTTCTCTGAAATAAATTATCCTTTTTTTTTGATTTTCTTATCATTTACTTATATCAAAGTAGTCATTACGTATGTAAAATTTCGTTTCATTTTGACGACTCCTTCTTGGTGCGCTAATTTTTTTGTCCTTGAGTGTATATATAGGGAGAGTGTGAACTAATAGTAGGAATTGAAAAAGGCAGACACAGAGAGAGATTCGTCGGAATAAAGAAATTAACGTATTTATGCGGCCTCGTGCTTAGTGGGTATATAAAGCCAGATTTAAACATGTCACTGAGCATGTGCAGAAGCAAAATGTGTTTATTCGGCCTCGTGCTTAGTGAGTATTTATAGCCAGATTTAAACATGTCACCGAGCATGCGCAGAGAGTAATTTTAAATTATTGCTCATTAATAGAAATTGCGCTTACAAAAAACAAATTTGGCACATCTATAGATTAAAATCTTTCGTTTAAGACCAAAATGAAGTAAATTGAAGCACTGGTTTTCTCTCACGGACTGCCCAAAGAATCGGCTTAGCAACTTAAATATAAATATGCAAATAATATTTTAAAATTTAAATTATTGGAAAAATCTGGTATAGTGTGTTTTAAACGCTCCTCAATTCCTTTGGTAGACAAACTTAATAAAATTAATCCTATTGCAAGGTGCAGAACCATTCAGGCTATCTGAGATAGCATTTTTATTGGATTATCTGCATTTATGTAGGTGTCAATAGTAGACACATTTTCTCCATAGGTTAACATTGAGGTGAGCGAATCCAATACGGTTAGTACACAGCAGCCTTAATGTGTGTTGAGGAATGATGCATTTTAGCGGGAACAGTACCAGCCTGCTGGAGTTCTTCTTGGAAATAGAAGTGGGAGAATGTTTCTTCTGTTCCAAGATTGATTCTTGCAAGCTTTTTATGTTAGAGTGTCTTGTTAATAAACAGGATACCAGGGGTGCCGAAGATAAACAGTGTTAAGAGCTATTTGATAATGTCTATATACTCTAAAAAGCAAAAGAAAAGGTCGTATTGGTTATGAAAGAGTTGTATTTTCTAATGTTCTAGGAAATATATTATTCTCCAATTGTTAGAATAATTAATATTTCTAAATTATCGGATTCAAATATATCAAATTTTAATTGCTTTAACAATTATTTTCTTTTAATATTTTCAAAATTATTCAAATCTGGCTTTTATTGAGTTGTTGCAGTTCGTAGCAACTCAGTTAAATGTCGACATTGAGCGTTGTTTATCATTTTATCAACCTAAATGTAGAATACAAGAATTCATGGCTCTAAGTTGTAACAAAAATGACGGTCATTCAACATGCCACTGATTTTAATTTTAGGGTATTTTGATTGTGGCACAAGTTCCGAAAATTCTAGTAGATGATTCCAGTGGAACTTGATTTGTGGAGTAATTGTAAAGTTTGATCTTCCTGAATATCTATTAGCTTCGTTTCAGTATAAGGTTTAGCATGAACTATTCTAGAAGATAATGGGAATCTATCTTCAAGGACTTTTTTTGAAAAAGAATTGAGGAAAAATTCTGTGGCCAGAAAGAAAAGGATAAAGAGCCACATGTGGCCTATTTTACTGTGAGGAACAGGATATTTTATGTTTTGATAATTATATATCCTGATTTGTGTAACGTGTGAATTGTGTCTTTTTGGATATTTGATCGCGAATCTTGACTGGCTTTATAAACATATTCATCTGTACATTTGAAGGCCTAATTTGAATAGTGGGCCAGCTCCATTCTTGTTCATTTTGAGATCCAGAGACTTAAAGTCTAATGAGTGCTGAAAAATGACTGCTGAAATCAGATTTGTGGTGACCTCTGTTGGCAGCAAAAATAAGCTGGAGGTGTACCAGTTCAAAAATAAGATAGAAATGACTTGTATGAACATGAAAGTGAGGCTAACTCCATTTTTTTAAAACGAGGATTTAGCTCACTAATCAAATAAGGCCTTCATTTAATTCTGTTTCTTCTTCTTTCAGGAGTTTTTACATATGCTATTAACTCATAACTTTATTTTACTCATTTATTTACTCATTTATTTTATTAATGCATAACTTTATATATGCTATTAACTTTACATATGCTATTAACTTAGAATCAGAACCATAATAAGTGAAAAGATAACTTTATGAATGAAGAGTATTCTCTTAGAACAGTGGTGCGCAATCTTTTTTCGACAGTGTCTCACTTTCTCTAAATAAAAAAGACTGTTCACCCCCCCCCCCCCAATAAAAATGTTAGGAAATTATCTGTTTAGATAGGTTACTTTACTTGTTTTTAGATAGTAATTACCTTTAGGTTATTTTACTTATAAATTTTCTTCCCTGTTTTTATTCTCCCGCTCTCGTGAATCGTAAACAGCTTACGTTAATATAACGCGGTAAAATGACCGAGTCGTTCATTTCGCCGATCGTACGTCATTATTCATGAGGGAGTGTCCTCAAAGTTGGTAATTTTTTCATTGGATGTTTTGTTTTACTTTATTCAAATTTTTAACCACGCTTTGCTACCAAGAGATGTATTTAAAGGACCTTGTTATTCAGTCTTCACGCCGTTTATTGTAACTCGCTTTTCAGGCGGATGCTTTTCCCATATGCTGTTAGGTTTCTAGGACAGTAAGCTTTATGTTTCTTTTACATCTTGTATTTTTGTAAATCTTTGTTTTATTTTTGTCCTTATTTAAATTTAAAATAAAATGTTCTTTTTTTTGTACTTTAAAAGACTTATAATTTTTCACCACACTGATCCAACACGTAGTTAAGTTCTTTTTATTAGGATTGAGAACATTAAGGTTATGGGCCTTTAGTGGATCAGTGTGAATTTAAATTTCTTTTAAAGTATTTTTTTAAGAAGCTCGGTATCAGAGTATTGTAGCAATGGAACTTATGATAGGGGAAAAGATTCCTGCCTTAACGGCTGATAATTATGGTACTTGGCGCGAAGATATTAAGGCGGTATTTATTGACCGTAATTGCTGGCATATAGTACTAGGTTCTGAGGTAGCCCCTTCAGATGATAAAGAAAAACGGGACTTTAAACTTAGAAAAGAAAGAGCCTATTCTACTATTTATTTAAATGTGTCTAGAGATTTAAGAACTTTAATTGCGGATACCGAGGACGGCAAAACAGCATGGGACTGTTTAAAAGAATACTTTAGGCCGGACTCTAGAGCTCGTACTATTGGGTTACTAGATGAATTTTTCAATTGCCGAATGGCCGAAAATGAAGGAATAGGACTTTACGGGGCAAAATTAAGAAAAATAGTTAACCAATTAAAGGACTGTGGTCATCCTGTTGAGGATACTTATCAAGCGTTTCAGCTTATTAGATACTTACCTCTTGATTTTTCCGGAATCGTTCAAAACATTTTCAGGTGGCCAGATAAAAATTTTAAATTTGATAACGTCATTAAAGAGTTGATAGCCGAAGAAGCCCGACTTATACAAAGTAAAGGGGACCTGGAGCAAGTAGCATTAAGAACGTCAGTATCAAAATCTAAATATTCAACTCCCCCTAAACGTGAAGGGAAAAAGCCTTTTGTGCCAACTTGTTTTAAGTGCGGCAAGACAGGACATTACAAAAACAACTGCAGAAGCAGAAGTAATAAAAGAACCCCCGGTAAAGCTAATCCTATTGAAAATAGCTATGTAGTAGAAGCTTGCGTGAACGAAAAGATGTATGCACAAGATGCATGGGTATTTGACACAGCGGCTTCATCCCATTTTTGTGGAAACAAAAACCTTTTTTCCGATTTTACCCCTGTATCAAATACTGATATGACTGTAGCAATTGACGGGGTTTCATGTCCAATTGAAGGGATTGGTATCGTAAACGTGACTGTTGCCGTTGACGGCAGACACGAAGAAATTGAATTAAAAAATGTAATGTACTCGCCGAAAATCAGAAGACATTTAATAGCAGGTTCAAGACTTGATAAAGGTGGAGCAACTTTTATCGGAAAAGGGGGTAAAATAGAAGTCCTAAACAAGTCTGGAAGAAAAATTTTAGCGGCCAAACAGCGTAACGGGTTATATTGTTTTCCGACATATCCTAAAACCATTAGAAAGAAGGTTCAATGTTGCGAAATTTCAGCTTTAAATTCAAGTTTTAAGTCTAACATTCGTGACTGGCATAAAAGATATTGCCATATTAACTCTAAGTATATTATAAAGACCAGTCAACAAAATTGCGTACGTGGTTTACCTTCCCTAAAATCTGAAAATTTTAAGTGCGAAGATTGCATCATCGCCAAATCTAGAAGGAAATCTTTCAAACCCATATCTAAAATTAGGTCCTCTAAGCCTTTAGAACTTGTCCATATGGATGTTTGTGGTCCCCTTCCCACTACATCAATTCAAGGTCATAAGTATTTCCTTACTATAACCGACGACTACTCTAAGAAAGTAGTAGTATATCCAATAAAGAAAAAGGACGAAGTTTTTAGTTGCTTTACGCGATTTCAGAAGAGGGCGGAAAGATTTTTAAATTCTAAGAACAGATAACGGAATGGAATTCACACATACTGCATTTGCACAGTTCCTCGACGAACAAGGTATTCAAGCGGAAAGAACTAACGTTTATACGCCTGAACAAAATGGTATTAGTGAGAGGTATAATTACACCGCTTTAGATGCAATTAAAACCCTCCTCAAACAAAGCGGACTTAGTGAAGGTTTCTGGGCAGAAGCCCTGCTTTGTTTCACTTATACATGGAACAGAATATGCCATCATAAGCAATACAAAACCCCCTTTGAACTTTTTGGTGGTCGAAAACCATCCGTGACCCACTTAAAAGCTTTTGGTACCACAGCTTATGTCGGCGTCCCGAAACAACTAAGGAGAAAACTTGACATGAGAGCCAAGAAAGGTGTTATGGTGGGATACGCCCAGAATACCAAGGGTTATAGAATTTGGTTACCCCAAGAAAAAAGGTGATCGAAACCATAAACGTTTCTTTTGACGATACTAGCCCAAAATCTAATGAAACTCGCAGCAAAGTCGTACTGGACCCTGTTGCACCTTACATAGTTCGTCAAAATGACTTTGAAACAGACACAGAATCTGAAAATGAAGAAACCCCCTTAACAGACACAGAATCTGAAAACGGAGAAGAAACCCCTTTAACATCAACGCAAGTAGAATCTGACCGAGAAATAACTTGGGTAAGAAAGGCAGTTCCCCGGCGTGACAAGTCCCGAACTGATATCTATTACGGGATACAAGGGAAAAATATCAGGCTCCGCTCAAATAATGATGTGGAAAAATACTGCCTGGAAAATGGTCTAAAATATAATCCTACTCTTTTTAATTTCTCTGGGGATGTTAATTACTCGGGTATTGTTAAAGATGACGAAGGATGCGGTACAAGTAACCAACAAGAGTCATGACTAGCCGATTTCAAGATCCCCGAACACTTCACAGAAGTAATACGTTCGCCCCAACAGAAATCTTGGCAAATTGCCATGAATGAAGAATTCGCCGTAATGACCGAACGGAAAGTTTGGACGTTGGTTCCGAGGCCAGAAGGCATCAAAGTGTTCGGATGCAGATGGGTGTTTTCAATTAAGAAGAATGGCAAGGGGGAAATCGTTCGTTATAAGGCTCGCCTGGTTGCACAAGGATTTCGGCAGAGGAAGGGAGAAACATACGATGAAGTATTTAGTCCCGTAGTCAATTTTTCAGTTGTAAGATTATTCTTTGCCGTTTTAGTATGTTTCAAGAAATGGAAGCATACACAAGTAGACATAAAGTGTGCATACTTAAATGCAAATTTAAAAGAGAAAATTTACATGTCACAACCAAAAGGCTTTGAAGATCCAAACAAACCCAACCATATTTATGCTTTAAATAAAGCCATCTATGGGCTGAAACAAAGTGGAAGGGAGTGGTACTTTGAAATATCAAAAGTGTTAGAACATTTAAAGTTCAGAAAGATAAATTGGTGCAATGGAGTGTTCTTTCTAAAAACAGAAGTCGTTCTACTCTTGTACGTCGACGATATTATTTTATTTGGGAAGACCCAAGAACATATTAATAATGTTTCTCTTTTACAGAAGAAATTTGATTTAAAAATATTAGGACCCACAAAGTTTTTACTAGGTGTTGAATTCGAGGAAGAAAACAACAAAATTCTTTTAAACCAAAAGGAATAAATCGAGAAGATAGGCCAATTGTACCAAGAATATCGCTTTCCCATTGTTTCACTACCTATTGCCAAAGGCATAGTGCTTTCTAAGGACCAGTGCCCTAAAACCGATCCAGAGGTGAAGGAAATGGAGTCGCTACCTTACAGAAACATCATAGGTTGCTTAACCTACCTTGCTGGAAGGACCAGACCTTATATCAGCTACGCTGTGAATATCCTTTCTCAATTTCAGGAGTTCCCCGGACTGGTTCACTGGAATTGCTTGCTGAAATTACTTGGTTATGTGTACCACACTAGAGACGTGAAGCTGGATCTATCCCGTATAAACAACTTGAATGTACGCTGTTTCAGTGATTCCGACTTCGCAAACAATCATCCTGTTCATTGATGAGGTCCCAATACTTTGGAGGACCTTTAAACAACGGTGCGTGAGCTTATCAACAATGGAAGCGGAATATGTCACTCTAACAGAAGCTGCCAAAGAACTACTTTGGGTGATCAGGATCCTAGATGAATGTAACAAGGTACATTTAATTTCAACTAGCTCTTTTTCAAAGAAACTGTTATGTGGCAACGTAGCGGCAATAGACTTTTCAAACTCTCCCATAGAAAACTCCCGAACTAAACACATACATATAAGATATCATTTTTTAAGAAACCTTATCTATGAGAAACTGTTTGATTTAAATTATATAAATAGCAAACAAAACCTTGCAGATATATTTACAAAACCTCTAACAAAAGAGGGTTTAAAAAAGTTTTCAGATAATGTGTTTGTAAAATCTTAAATATCAGTCTTATAAGTATATATCTGGATATTATAATGTTATTTATGAAATTTCAAACTATTTAAACTTATACATTTGTTTCTACATTCTGTATTTTAAATTGTTCAAGTGTAAATGTATTTTGAATCATTTTTTAAGAGGTGTAGACCTTTGGGGGGGGGGGGGGAAATTTTCTTTTTGCAACTAGTTGTTACCATGTATTACAATATGTTCTTGAATAATTGTATTTAAGTTCAAACGAATGATTTAAGTGTGGTTTTTTTTTTTAAATTGCAATTGTGTTTTATCAATAATAAATCAATTTAGTTAAATGTTACCAAGTTTGAATGCACATGTTTATACTATGTTTCATATATTTATACTACAAATAGTATTGAAAGTAGCAAGCATTTTTAATAAAGTTGAATTATTGAGTTTTTGCAACATATGTGTATACAATTATAAGAATTTGTGAATTTTGTACATTTTAGATATATGAATAGTTTTGTAACATTTTTGTGACTGAATATAAATTCATGATTGTTTAAAGAACTTTACATCCAACAACTTATTTTGAAATGACATACTGTTTGTTATATAAGGTTTTTGTACGAGAACGGGAGAAGGGGGCGTCATTGTTAGGAAATTATCTGTTTAGATAGGTTACTTTACTTGTTTTTAGATAGTAATTACCTTTGGGTTATTTTACTTATAAATTTTCTTCCCTGTTTTTATTCTCCCGCTCTCGTGAATCGTAAACAGCTTACGTTAATGTAACGCGGCAAAATGAACGAGTCGTTCATTTCGCCGATCGTACGTCATTATTCATGAGGGAGTGTCCTCAAAGTTGGTAATTTTTTCATTGGATGTTTTGTTTTACTTTATTCAAATTTTTAACCACGCTTTGCTACCAAGAGATGTATTTAAAGGACCTTGTTATTCAGTCTTCACGCCGTTTATTGTAACTCGCTTTTCAGGCGGATGCTTTTCCCATATGCTGTTAGGTTTCTAGGACAGTAAGCTTTATGTTCCTTTTACATCTTGTATTTTTGTAAATCTTTGTTTTATTTTTGACCTTATTTAAATTTAAAATAAAATGTTCTTTTTTTTGTACTTTAAAAGACTTACAATTTTTCACCACACTGATCCAACACGTAGTTAAGTTCTTTTTATTAGGATTGAGAACAATAAAAAAAATTTGGTAGAAACACAATTTTGTAATAAAATAAATTTTTAAAAAGTGTTAACAGGAAAAAAAAATACCCTGTACATTTTAGGGATATACGTATTTATTTTACACAGTAACAATTTCGGGTCCTTGCTTACCATCTGCACATGTTTTTGGTAAAACTGTTTGACCCATTATTTAACAATATCATATTTTTTAGCCTCTAAAAGGGTATAAATAAAAATGATAATTATAGAAAATAATTACAGAAAATTATTAATAAGTATAGAAAATTTAAAGCATTTATTTAATTGCAAGATTCAAAATGCAAAATTTTCGTAAACTGTCTGTGATCCGTCCAATTTTTTTCATAACACCCCAGTGGGTCTCAACCTAAAGTTTGTACACCACTGCTCTAGTGTATTCTGTACTGAATTGCATGGCTATTTTTGAAACTGTATATTCTATTCTGGTGTTTGACTAAACAAATAAAATCTGCTGTGGACACTGAAGAGACAAACAAACTGGTACAGGTGTGCGTATGCAAATAACGGAAATATGCAACCAATCAGCGTAACGCGATGCGGTCGGCAGCGCCTATATATGTGACGGAAATTAGTTGTATTTTTCATGTGTAGATGGCGTTAGTCGTCCATGTGTTGTATATTCAACATTGCTTTGTCTTGTAATTTTCTACCAGTGTTCAGCACTCTCTTTGTTAGAACCACCGAGCATGGCGTCCGTTTAATGGATGATTCGATAATGAATAAATAACCAGGATAAGAGATGGCTGTTTTATTTGGAGTTTGGTCGTCCTTTTTGCCTCCATATAAGACAAAACGTGTCTGGCGAAGCTGTTAGATCGGTTCCTGCTTCTACAATGGCAGGTTATCACGATTTATGTGACTGAACGTGGCGTTATAGTCGGCGCACGAGAGATGGGACGTAGCATCTCCGAGGTAGCGATGCAATTTGGAATTTTTGCCCACGACCATTTCGCGAATGTACCGTGAATATCTGGTATCCGGTAAAACATCGAACTTCTGGCAGCAGCGCGGCCGGAAAAAGACCTTGAAAGAACGGGACCGTCGACGATTGACGAGAATTTAAACGGGATAGACGGGCAACACTTCCTCAAATTGCTGCGGATTTCAATGTTAGGGCATCACGTCGCACCTCTGCTAAAAGAGTGTTACAACTCAAAATAGCCATATTTTCAGGAAGAGCCATTTCATTTCTTAAGCTCTTAAATAGCCATATCAAAGCTTAAGCTCTTAAATAGCCATATAAGAGTGTTACACTCAAAATAGCCATATTTTGAGGGTCAAAATATGGCTATTTTGAGATGTAACACTCTTCTAGCAGATGACCTCTGCTAGAACAGCTGAGTGATGAGTCTCCCGTTTTAAGTTAGCACCACAAGGATCGGAGTCCAACTTGGCTAACTGAGCGGTTCCGTAATTTTGAGCCAATCCAAGTGACGAGACCGGTAAACTTGACCCCGCACCTCCAGAGGTAAATTTTGAGAACTTTGGAGGACATTGCAGCCACGACAGATTTTACGTGCACCTGCCTCCATTAGCGTACACGGCGGTGGATTTTGTCAGCGGAGAGCATAGAGCCAGATCACTGGCCCGCTGTTCTTGCCAACTGGGCCATAGCGCCCTTCAAAAAGAATTCAATAGGGCAATGAAACATAAGAAGTGGGAACTATAGGGTGCGGCAGAATGGACTCACACATTCCAAAGGGTCATAAAAAAAAACGAACGAAACAATTTACAGAAAAAGAAAAATCAGGTTGTCTCTTCTAACGAAACTACCGCGGGGTTATTAACGTAGGATTACTTATCGTTGCTTACCTCTTTTGTATGTATATATGTATGTATGTGTTATGTATAGATATATCTACATATATGTACGTGTGTGTGTGTATATATATATATATATGTATGTACAAGGGGTGTTAGAGGAACCCCCCTATATATATATATATATATATATATATATATATATATATATATATATATATATATATATATATATATATATATATATATATATATATATATATATTAGTCAAAATTTTGACGCATTTTGGTACTTTTCTGTTTAACTGTTTACTGCTACTGGGTTTGGCGCGCTGCCAAAATTATAATTCGCGACGCAGTACATCTGAAATGTTGCTTACCGAAGGACCGTTATGGAGGAACGTAATCCTACGTTAAAAACTATCACGATGATCTATGAGGCCCAGACTGCTTTTTGAGACTTGTTTGTCACCTTAATTTTGGAACTAAATTAAGGTAGGATCAAGTAATGCCATGTAGAGGATTTGATAGGATGGTACTCTAGTGGTGAACTGGTTAACTCGTTTCTATATACATCAGATAATACCAAAACTGTTGTCTCTTGGGCCTCACAGACCCAGGGATACCACTCGAAGGGCTAGAAACATATCGCGTCGAGATGACCCACATTTTAAAAACATTTAAATGTGCCAAGAATTTATAAGAAGCAGGAACTGTTTTACTAGCGTTAAAAGATATCGAATTCCTACGTAAACTAAAAATATCTTGAAGGAAATAATGACTTGTCTTCAGAATAAGGATAACATGTGGCACGGATATGACATGTTCACAGTTGTCATTTCACAGGGACGCCGTTTCAGATGGGAATTTCTCTCTGCATTTTTGCCACGTTGTGTCGTAAACTTTCCATAAATTCTGAAATGCATTTTTGATACTCACGTAAGACAGTGGTTACCAAACGGTGTTCCACGACACTTTAGGGAATTTTCTTTTTTTTTGAGGGGGAGGGATAAACAATAAAATATCTGTAAGACCGGGTCTGACCCACATAAAATGAATACTAAGTTGGAATAATGACTCTGAAGCCAGACAGATTGATATACTCGTTCCTGAGGACGAATTAGCTACCCTTGTTAGGCTCGATATACAACAGTTGTGGTCTAAGGCCCATATCATACTATCAGAGTTCTTTGACAGAGATCTTTTATAAAAGAAGTTTGACGAGAAATATGACAGTGTAATACCTCAACTTTGAAAGATAACTTTTATAAAAGCTGGGCTCTTCGTCGAAGTTTTATAAAAGATATCGGTGCCTGGATGTTATAAACAACATTTCGAGCAATAGCGTGTTTAAAAGATACAAATGTGTGGAAAACGCGGCAGATGAAGAACAAGATTTCGATTCGAAATCATTTTAGCTCTAATTAAAAAAATGGCGTACTAATGACAAAACAGAAATACACGAAAAATATTCAAAATGGTTATGTTAAAAGAAACTCAAATCTTTCAAAACAAAAGCCTTAGGATGCTGAAATTTTGCATGGTGGTTACTCTTAAGCTCTACGTGCCCACTAAGAAATATTTTTAAAAAAATACAAATTTTAAGAGGGTTAAAAGGGGCTCAACTCCCTCCGCCTCTAAAAAACACCCACTTTATCTTTTGGAACCATAGGGCCTAGGAAGCTGAAATTTTGTATGGTGGTCCCCCTTAAGCTCTAGGTGCCCACTAAAAAATCTTTTTGAAAAATACAAATTTTAAGAGGGTTAAAAGGGGCTTAACCCCCTCCCCCTCTAAAAAAAATACCCATTGTATCTCTGAAGCCGTGAGGCCTAGGAAGCTGAAATGTCGTATGGTGGTTCCCCTTAAGCTCTAGGTGCCTACTAAAAAATATTTTTGAAAAATACAAATTTTAAGGGGATTAAAAGGGGCTTAATCTCCCCCCCCTTAAAAAAAACACCCATTGTATCTCTGGAGCCGTGAGGCCTAGGAAGCTGAAATTTTGTATGGTGGTTTCCCTAAAGCCCTAGGTACACACCAATAAATCTTTTTTAAGAGATCGAATTTTAAGGGGTTTAGCTCCCTCCCCCCATCCAAAAAAAAAAAAAATCAAACCCACTGTATCTCTGGAACCATAGGGCCTAGGAAGCTGAAATCTTTAATGGTGGTTCCCCTTAAGCCCTAGGCGCACACCGATAAATATTTTTTAAGATCTCGAATTTTAAGGGGTTTAGCTAGCCCCCCCCCCAAAAAAAAAAAAATTATAAAAGATCTTTGTCAAAGAAGTTTGATAGTATAATATAGGCCTAAGCTAGTAAAAAATCTTTCAATCCAAGTCGGCGATTCTTGGACACATTTTCTCCGTAGGTTAACATTGAGGTGAACGAATCCTAGGGGTATGTTCTATTCATGAAGCTACAGAAGGAGCGTAAGCTTCAATGGGGAATTTTTCGAAAAATGAACCGATTGTTGTCGCTCACCGGTAGAGGGCGTGACATGCAAACGAAGTGACTATTTTACATTGAGTTATACGGCGTGGTGGTGAAAGTTGTTTTATAAATTTTAAAATTTATTCTGTGTGCAGAAATATGCCAAACACGTGTTTTGCTCCGGGTTGTTCTACTGGCTATAGATCAGCCTTAAAAAGAAATAAAGAAACTGGACAGAGAAATCCTAGTATATTTGCTGCTCCTAAGGTGAGAAAATTATTGTTTTGTGTTAATATAAGATGTATAATAATGAGAGAAAAGTACAGCTGCTGTGTTTTAAGTGAACGCAAAGTTAAGACATCTTAAGTTCTGCTGGAAATAAGCGTGTTTTATTTTTCAATCATCCCTATATCCCATCAAAAATAATCATCACGTGTTCACAAAGCTCTATTGTATGTAAAAAGATGTAAATAATTACTCATACTATTGCTCTAAAGGAAATCGCTCATAAATAAAAGATGTACGATACTTACGTATATAAATTTATCTATAGTAAATTGTATATCGCACATTTAATTTTTATTTTATAATAATGTATTAATAGTGTATGTTGTTAATTTCAGTTCTTTATAATTATGAAATACTTTTCTTCTATTCAATATATTTTGTGGTTATGGCAAATTGAGCTACACGTCTGAACTAAAGCCATCATTTTTTTAAAATTGTGCACAGAAATAAAATATTTCCAGTTAACTTTTCTTAATATTGCATTTTATCACTATTAAGTTAGTTGATAAGTAAATAAGTTTTCATTGTATGGTAAAGAATGTTGTTACTATAAATGCTTATGCAAAATCTGTTGAGTATAATTTAAAAAAAAATTAATATTTTCCTATCTTTTTACTGTGATTACAATGAAACCTATACTTTATGAAAATGCGAAAATATAGCTGATTTGTCCATATCAATGTTATTTGGGGTTTTTTCTTTTTAATTTGCTGAAAATATTTGTAATCGATAATTTACCAACTTGAAGGTAATTCCTGACAATGCTGGAACCATAATATTGAATTTAATCACTATTAAGTTAGTTGAATTACGTAAGTTAGTTAAAGTACGTAAAAGTGACCACTCCCCTTAAGGGGAGTGGTCACTTTTAAGTACCTTTAAAAGTATCATTTTTGGACCTATGCTGGATTGTATGTACTACTCATGATTTTTGCTTGATTTACAAGAAATTTTTTGAGTAACTGCCTATAATACTGTTTATTATATATGCAATATTTCAAGGTAATTAATAAAAAAATAAAATGATTTTTTATGCATAAAAAGTGAATATTTTTTTAAAATCGAGCATTTTGCAGTCAACTACTGTGCGCATTCTATCAAAATAAATTATTAAGTTACATTAATAATTGCTTACTATATGTGATTACAACACTTTAGACAACAAAATCTACCAAAATTTTTGAACCTTAATATATTTTAATTTTTAAAGAATTTTTTTATAAGCTTTTACTCAGTCATTTTTGAAATTTCTAATTAAAAATAGCACGTACTAAAAGGTTTTAATATATTTTAGAATAATGTTGCTGGATATTGTTGCCTGAAGTATTGTAATCACATATAGTAAAAAATTATTAATGTACCTTAATTTATTTTGACAGAATGCGCACAGTAGTTGACTGCAAAATGCTCGATTTAAAAAAAAAAATTCACTTTTTATGCATAAAAAGTCATTTTTATTAATTACCTTGAAAAATTGCATCTATAATAAACAATATTATAGGCAGTTACTCAAAAAATTTCATATAAATCAAGCTTAAATCATGAGTAGTACATACAATCGAACATAGGTCTAAAAATGATACTTTTATAGGTACGTAAAAGTGACCACACCCCTTAAGTAAATAAGTTTTCATTGTATGATAAGCAATGTTGTTACTATAAATGCTTATGCAAAATCTGCGTACAAAATCTGCTTATGCAATAAAATGCGTACTTTGTGAAAATTCAAAAATATAGCTGATTTGTCCTTGTCAAAGTTATTTGTTTTTTTCTTTTTAATTCGCGGAAAAAATTTGTATTCAGTAATTTACCAACTTGACGATTATACCTCCGGTTTTAAAAAGTGTAATCTGAGATGCTTTGACTGATTTTTTTTCCAAAGGAAGATATTTTAAAGTATTGTCTGATTAAATACTGAATTGACTTCCTATTTTATTAGTCCTGATAAGAATTTATTTGTGATTGATAGAAAATGTTGCTTTTCTACTATGTGTGTGTGTGTGTGTTTTGGTTAATCAGTATTATTTCTCACATTTTTTTTCCATAAAAGATTATGAACAATGATAAAAAACTTTCTTCAGAATTCTTTTCTGTAATTTCATTTCCTTAATTATTAAATTATTACAAAATTCTGAACTAATTTATTCTGAAAAGAATACACAATTATTCTGAAAAAGTTTATTTACTCATTTCCTTTAAGAATTTTATTGAATTGTAGCAAAAAAAAAACACTTGAAATAAAGATTTTGAATGAAAATAAAAAATTGTTAAATTGAATAAATAAATTCATATTAAATACGCACTAAAATAAAACAACTTGTTTTCGCTAGGAAAAATACGAAAAATCCATATTAAAGCGTATGGTTGTCCGTGTCTAAGCCGCCCGCTAGTGCACGCGAGCGCCCTCTAGTGGTGGCGACAAAAAGGGAGACACATTTTTAACACTGAGCTGCACCTCCTTCTGTAGCTTCATGGTTCTATTATTAGGTGTGTACTAACCCTAATAATAGGGTTAGTACACACCAGCCTTAAATGATAAACAAAAACAGATTTTTTTTTCATTTTACCCCACCACCCCTTTCTCTTGTGTCCTCAGTCTGCAGATAATAAACCTTTTATAGAACTCTTCCGCATTTTCATTGTAAATGACGTGGACTGACCCGGAAGGTCACAGAATTTAGTCAGCGGGGCACCAATGACCTGCGAGATAAGAGTTGAAAACCTCCGTGGTTTGGATCAGGGGGGCGCAAACTGTGTGTCACGAAAATAATTTGAGGGGTCTCGGATAGTTTAAAGTAATATATCGTATTGAATTATATCGTATTGAATTATTTATATCGTATTGAATTATTTAATTAAATTTTTTTATAAACATGTTAATAAGCTTTAAATCATACTCTTTTTTTACCTCCCTTAATTTTCTCAAAATTATAACTCGCGACGACGGACGGTTTTAGCGTCTGTAATTTTGCTTTCCAGAGGGCCGCTATGGAGGAACGTAATCCTACGTTAAAATTTAAATGCCCCATTTCCACTTCATAATGACCTAAACCAGGGGTTCCCAAAGTGTGTGCCGCGTCACCCTGGGGTGCCGCGAAGCGCCCATGATCTCCAATCTAATCTATCGCTAAGGACTATTCCGATATAACTCCAAAGGACCTATTACTCCAGAAGACCTCTGTATTGCAGCAGTACATGGTCTGTAGTGGAGAAAAGGTTTCGCATAGCATGATGACAGTTTTCACAGAACACCTATCACAACTAACCGACTGGTTCAAAAAGTACTTCGCAGAAGACCAAACCGAGAAGTTTGCGTGGATCCAAGATCCATTCCATGTTGAAGCTCCAAAAGAATTCGCTTCACAAGAGGAAGAAAATCTAATTGATCTATCGAGTGACGAAAGCCTGAAAGCGGAATTCGCTTGTTTGGATTTGACGGAGTTTTGGATATCTTTAAAATGATATATGAGTATCCCATTCTAAGTGCAAAAGCTATAAGGGTTCTAATTCCCTTTGCAACTTTATATTTGTGCGAAGCTGGGTTTTCAGCAGCTGCTGTTATAAAGAGCAAATATCGTTCGAAAATTAATGTCAAAAAAGAAATGAGAGTAGCTGTATCAAGCTTTATTCCACGATTCGAACAATTGTGCAGTGAGCAGCAGGCTCACCCGTCACTCTAAAAATAAACACACATATACCAACAGCATTTGGAAGGTAATTTTATTATTAATTTTATTAATATGTTTTTCCTATTAATTACAATTACAATTGAAGTACTTGCGTGATTTTTAAACACAAGTGGTATTAATTTATTTATGTTCTTACCATTTACTTCTCTAATTTCTTCTTCACAATCGTACAAATATGAAATATATATATTATCTATATATATAAAACAGTTCCGTAACTGACTCACTGACTGACATACAACGCACAGACCAAACCGCTGGACCTAAAGGGCTGAAATTTTGCATGGCGATTCTTCTTATGGTGCAGGGGTGCACTAAGAGAGATTTTTGAAAAATTCTTCTTAGATTTTTTAAAATTAAATTTTTAAACTGTTTTAGTAACTTTTTTAAAGTTTGCATTTAAAATAATACATTGAGGGTTATAAAATTTATATCACGAGAAAGATCATGAAAATTCCTTTAAAATGAAGTCTTTTTCGAATCTTTACCTCTATTTTCTGATTTTTGGTGAATTTTTAAAGATTAATTTTTAGAATTTAATTTATTGAATGCCGATCACGTGATTTCTTTTTATGGTACTTTAAATAAATTTATCGTCAACGTGCATAACAACTAAATTGACAAAAAAATAAGTTTTTTTCTTGGTAAAGCGGCAGACGATTGGACATTATTTTGTCTATAAAAATATCCCTTACGATTTTTTTTTAAATATATAAATTTTTTTTCTACATCAATTGTATATATTGATCGTCGCATTTATTATATATATATATATATATATATATATATATATATATATATATATATATATATTTGACATTAATTGCATACATTGACCGTTGTATTTAATTTGTATGTACTCCGTAGCGAAGTGCGGGTTTTCAGCTAGTATATAATAATATTATACCACAGATAGATATTATATGACGAGGGTGCCGCTAAAAAATTCTAATTCCCTTAAGGGTGCCAAGACTTGGATAAGTTTGGGAACCCCTGACCTAAACAATTATTTAAGTACATTTACAAAATATCTAGCTTTTATTTTTGTCTCGGGTCTGAGGAGGTTATTTTGCAGAATACGGCTCTTCTGATTTGAGCAGAAACATAATGTAGTTACTATGTGAGAAGTGCCGCTTTTGTTACGTAATTTCGACAGTAACTTAGATCACGGCAGTATTTGAAGCCGTCGCCTGTTTAATCTTGCAAGTTGTTCCACCGATCCGCATTCGTGATGCGCGAATAAAAGTGCATCACACTTACCAGGCTTTTCTTGACTGCAGACTTTTGACAAAACAAAGAAAAACGTCTTCAAGCGACTGCAGCTGAAGTTAAGAATTTTGATGTCTCAAATGGTGCACGTGTCACTCTAACCGTTCTCCTCCTTAACAGTCGTTACTTTTTATAAACAACTGTACGGCAGCGTCCCTTTTCTTTCATTTTATGATTTTACTTTGAAGGGATATCTAGTTCAACGTGAACAGTGCTAAAGACTGCAAGCCTTTTTTTTTTTTTTTTTGGTGTGTGTGTGTGCAGTTCTGAGGTAAGTCTTTTGATTTCATAGAATGATGGGCGTAATTTATGATTTTACTAGCCACTGCGCGACCAGCATCGTCGCTTTTAATTTTATAATTTTCTTTTGCAAAACAACTCAACTGAAAGTAACATATGTAAGGAATGTTACCATTACCTGTCATCATAAATATACGTTGTTAAGGGGTATTCTTCATAAGGCTGATTCTAAAACGTCGTGATTAAAAAGTGGGAATTTCCATTACTTCAGAACAGAGTTAAAGATAAGGCGGAGAAACCCAACATCAATTATTTTGAAAATTACATGCCTCTCTGTATGTACTATTTTTCAAAATTAAGATATCTACACTTTATCATTACATCAAATAAGAAATTGTTGGGGGAAAATTTCTTCACTTTTAAAATGGAGTAAAAATTCACCAAGTGCTGAAATATAGTGTGGATTATATCACTCTCTGTATGTACTATTGTTCACAATTCAGATATCTCCACTTAATCATATCAAATTATGAATTATAATCATATCAAATTATTATGATGAATTATAATCATATCAAATAATAAATTGTTGGGAAAATTTCTTCACTTATAAAATGGAGATGACTTATAAAATGCAGATATCTCCACTTAATCATATCAAATTATGAATTATAATCATATCAAATTATTATGATGAATTATAATCATATCAAATAATAAATTGTTGGGAAAATTTCTTCACTTTTAAAATGGAGTAAAAATTCACCAAGTGCTGAAATATAGTGTGGATTATACCACTCTCTGTATGTACTATTGTTCACGATTCAGATATCTCCACTTAATCATATCAAATAATAAATTGTTGGGAAAATTTCTTCACTTATAAAATGGAGTAAAAATTCACCAAGTACTGAAATATAGTGTGGATTATATCACTCTCTGTATGTACTATTGTTCACGATTCAGATATCTCCACTTAATCATATCAAATAATAAATTGTTGGGAACATTTCTTCACTTATAAAATGGAGTAAAAATTCAGCAAGTACTAAAATATAGTGTAGAAAATTAACTATTACTGGCTGTAGGTTGCTATGTCGGCGACGGTTAAGCCTTACCTCGCGATCATTTATGCTCTCTCTTTCACGCCTCTCTCTTAATGAATTATTTCTTCTTCGCTTTCTTTCTTGAGACTATTCCCAATTTTCACTTGATCGTGCAGCTCGCTTTCGAACATTCCTGATTTCAGTGCGTAAATCCATGTTGACACGCGGTTTCAAATTGCGGACGGCCGCTAATGTTTACATCTGGTAGATGCAGCCGTTGCCATTCGGAGTGTAGAAATATCGTCGATTTTGGTGCCACATACCTACGCGTTATATATATATATATATATATATATATATATATATATTTATTTCTTGATAAATAATTTTAATATGTTACGGAATGTATCTTCTTAGTGATATCATACTTCATTAAATGTGTAATAAGTCATACTGTTTATTGTTTTTGAAGTTACTCTAACTTTTGATGAATTCAATCATATTCTCTCCCAGCCTTAACAGGCATTCGAAAGTTTATGATGACAGGTCGTCCTGACAGCAATCCGCTTGGCAAGGACACACTGGCACAAGGGGCAAACATATTACACATCCACCTCCAAGCCGAAATATACGCATTTAAATGACTATTATAATTTACCTATTACCGAGTATATATGTAAAACACTGCGTTAGTTTCAATCCCCGTTCCTGTTTGCTTTTTATTTATTACCATTTTAAGATTACATTAGATTACCACTGATCAAAAAGTATACGGAATGCTTCATTTAAAATATATCTATAGTAGATATCGTCTGCAAACTTTTATCAAACATTTTCACGACTTCTATAAACATCTGGCAATAGTCGGGTATTTATTTCATTTTATCGTCTGAAAATAAACTTGTTTTTAATGAGAGAAGAATTTTCACTCTGTTGATTTTCCGAAATGGCGAATGTTATTGAGCAAAGAACAAGCATTACATTTTGTTTTTGCAATGAAATTTTTGCTACAAAAGCATTTGAAATGTCGCAAAAAGCTTTCAAAGGCGACTGTTTATCGAAAACAACATTATTTGACTGGTATAAAAAGTTGAAAGATGATAGAGAATCCGTCGTAGATGATCCGCGATCTGGTTGACCATCCACTTGGATTAATGATCAAGATATCGATAAGGTCAGAGAATTGGTGCTTGGGGACCGTCGTTTGACAATAAGAGACATTATTGAACAAGCTCCTATATCATTTGGTTCCTGTCAAGCAAATTTAAAAGATTATTTAGGGTTGCGACGCGTCGCTTCTCGAGTTGTTCCAAGAACTTTGAATTTGTTCCAAAAACAACGTGTTCAAGTGGCTCGAGAAATGCTTTCTGAAAGCGATTCCCTTCTAAAAAAGCATTATTACTAGTGATGGATCTTGGATATACGATTCTGCTATGACAACTCAACAATCAAGTAAATGCCGCTTGAAAGGTGAAACAAGACCGAAAAGACCACGTCAAAGTCGCTCAAAAATCAAGGTAATGTTGACTGTTTTTTTTTTTTATTGTCGTAGCGTCGGGCATTATGAATCCCTTCCAACTAGCCAGACAGTCATTAAATATTATTTGAGTGTTTTGCGTCGTTTTCGTGAAGCGATTCATCGAAAACGGCCTGAAATGTGGCGAGAAAACTCATGAGTTTTGCACCACGATAATGCGCCTTCTCACAGTGCAATTATTATTAGTGAGTGTTATGAGGGGTACCAGAGATACCCCATTGCGTTGTGTAAAATTGAGAGGTGAACTCCAAAGGTAACGATACGTTTATAAATAAAATAAGAGCATTTATTTTTCAATATTATGCAAAGTTTAGTTTACATATGAGGCGGTGAATGGCAAAGTGGTGTAAGTCACATTTTCAACTTTTTTTACTTGAGGGCAAAATTGTAATCTCCATGTTTAATTTATAGTGGAATTGAAAGTAATTATTATTTGCAATATTATAATAATTATTATGAATTATAATTTGTTCAATTTATAGTGGAATTTTTTGTACTTTTTGCAGTAAAACGCTATTGACTTGTACCACTTGACCCACTGACTTACACCACTTTGCCCTTCACCGCATCATATTATAAATGCATCTCTTGGCTATTTGAATCATATGTATAAAGAATTAGGCCATGTTGTATCCGCTTCCTGCGGAAGAACCATTACGGGTCGAGCGAAATAAAGTTCAATTTATCAAAATTGATAAAAACACCAGTTCCTATTCTAGCACATTTTGAAAGGGGAGAAATGACCTACCTGGGGAGCTTTGAGGAGCAGAAAGGCATGGCACGAAGAGGCTGGGGCACTTCTACCGGTGGAGGCCGCAGGCACGTTGCGGGCGGTTCAAAACTAACATCTCGTCTCGTCGGGGCTTTAGCTGGGGCGCCTATCTCCTTTCCTGGTCATCGCGCACCAGTTCCAGGTCTTTTTTTTCACAGCTCGCCACACAATCTCTGACCTTCTGCCCTCAGCTCTCGTCTAGGGATGCCACATCGATGTCGATGTTTTCAAAACATCGATGTTTTAAACATCGATGTTTTAAACATCGATGTTTTGTGCTCGATGTTTTACGTTGTCTCGATGTTTATTTTAATGAAAAAGTACCGTAATTAAAAAAAATTACCACGTAGCATAATTTTCACACTCAGAAATGTAAGTCTGAATTCTGAAAAAGGACGAATACAAAAGGGGGAATGATTCCTTAGCAAACAGACAAATGGCAATCAACAACCAATGAACCAATCAGAGCGCTTGGAATGTTCCTGACACTCCAGAACCTAACATGGGGTTTTATTTTACAAATAGTATATACACGAGTGCATCCATTTAAGTCTTTGTTTTGTGCTGGTTTTATATACGTTGACGTTAATCTTATTAGTAAGATGCCTCCCAAAAGTACCGTTTGGAAATATTTTTACAAAGCCTCTGACAAATTGGCAAAATGCAATATTTACCTTAAGTCCCTCAAAACTTCTGGCAATACCACGAATTGATCTGGACATTTGAAGGCAAAACATGGCGGTATTTACAACGAGAATTTTCGAGTCATCAGTGTAGCCCAAAGCAACCAAGTTTTTGTCATTTGTGTCTGCCCAATAAGAGAGTAAAATTAAATCACCCCCTCCCCCCACGACTAACGGAAGTAACATTAATGTTAGAGATTACTAAACCAGTTTTAAAACATGGATGTTCTAAAACATCGATGTTTAAAAACATCGATGGTTTTTGGGCGATGTTTTATTAGCATCGATGTTTTAATATTGAATATCGATGTTTCAAAACATCGATGTTTTGTTATCGATGTCGCATCACTACTCTCGTCGTCGATTCTCTAAAAAAAACTCGGGGTTCATTTTACACCTTTTGCTATTGGCCCCTCCCCAGGTTGGTCTCCCGCGTAAATTTATTGCCATTCCGTGCATTTTATTTGTGGGCAGGCTGATACGACATCCCCACGGTTGACTCGCGTGGTATTTTTATTTCCTCGAAAATTGGATGTCCCTTGAGTCTTTCCTGGAATTTTCTTCCTCCCATCCATAAGGAATTTTGGGGTGCGATGCTTCTCGGAACTTGGAGCAGGTGCATGTGCAGGCCAGGCCCCCCCCCCTTTTCCAATATGGCCGTTTTATGACCCGTAAATGAGTTGACGGAAAAAGAAAATGGCGATACTGTTGTTGGAAGGAGACAAAATGTTCAAATTGTGGAGCCTTCACAACAGTGAGTTTATAACCAGACGTTCAACAAATACGGCTCCACAGGCTCAGTATTCACCTGATATGGCACCGTGTGACTTTTTCTTATTTCCCCGGTTAAAATTGCCTCTTCTTGGTCACCGTTTTGAGTCCATTAATTTGATAAAAGAAAATTCTCTATGAACTCTGAGGGGTTTTCACAAAAACGACTTTAAGTCATGTTTTGATGATTGGAAAAACGTTGGCAGAAGTGCATTGCAGTCGGAGGAGTTTACTCTGAAGATGAAGAAATCAATTTTGACCAATAAATTGATAACTTTTGTTTTATGCCACCATTCCGGGAACTTTTTGATCACAGTAGTACATTAAATCACATGTATCACAATTGAATAACGTTAAATTACCTTAAATCACAATATAATTCTTTAACTTTTTAAAACAACCTTAATTCTCATAACATGCAGTATTGTTAAACACATTTGCATTAATCTTATTAATCAGATTTATGATTGCAAATTGCTATTATCGAATCCCGGCGTCGCGCCACGAAAAAGGCCTCCGTTTGTGCCGTCCCTTCCTAGGGGGCGATGCTGGTCCACCTATGTGGTGCCCCCATAATAAAGAGGCCAGCAAAACCGCGGTGATAATAGGCGAATGTTTAAAGGGATAAGGCCTCCACATTGGGGAAAAAAACCATTAAATCACATTATTTCACCATTAAACCTTAATAACACATTAAATTCACATTGGATTTTTAACTTGCATAAAATCACTATACCTGCCTTATTACCTATCACATTTACATAGTCTTATCAATCACCTTTAAAAATTCAAATTACATTCGAATGCATTAAAATACTACAAAATCGATCGTAAATCAACTTATGAACAATATTTTTTTCAATTTACATTTAGATTACAATATCTTCATTGTTATTTATCGCATTTACATATTCTTATTAATCACATTTACAAACTCAAATTACATTAAATCCCCATATAGAACACAATTAAATCACAGTTGTTAACTTTAGATGAATAGCGACTTGTAAAGCATTCACAATTGATTGATGCAATTTAACGTGTTTCTCGTGTACACTAACCCTATTGGATTCGCTTCCATTGTTAACAACCTATGGAGAACATGTGCCTACTATGTACAGCTACATAAATGCAAATAATCCAGTAAAAATGGTATTTTCAGATAGCCTGAACTTTTCTGCACCTTGCAACATGATTCATTTTATAAATTTCGTTAACCAAAGGAATTGGCAAACGTTTTAAACACACTATACCAGATTTTACCCGAATAATTTAAATTTTGTAATATTATTTGTATTTTAAAAAAAGGAAAAATGTCCCAAGGTGTAAAATATCTTTCTCTACTACGGAGTACAATTTTTAAAAAAAATTCTCAATCCAAGTCGGCAATTCTTGGACACATTTCCTCCATAGGTTAACATTGAGGTGAGCGAATCTAATAGGGTTAGTACACCCTAATCCAATAGGGTGAATCCAATAGCATTAGTTTTAACAAACCATCACTACAATACTAGAAGGTAGATAACTAAGACTTTATACTTTCATTTTGAAGTTACTATACGGTATAATTTTTGCTGAATAGTAACTTGTAAAGTATTCACAAACTTGATTTAACTTATGCAAATCTCGCAAAGTTTCAGTTTCTCGTTAAAATATCGTTACCTCAATACTACAACTACATAACTCAAAAATTGTAGTTTTATTTTGAAGTTACTATAAGTTTTAACTTTTGATGAACAGTAACGGGATTTTACGTGTAATTCTTGCAGACTTTCAGTTCCTCGTTGACATATCGTCGCTCCAATACTACAACTAGATAACTCAAAATTTATAGTCTCACTTTTAAGTTACTATAATGTTTTACTTTTGATGAATAGTGACTTGTAACACATACAAAAACTTGATTTAACTTGTGTAATCCTCGCAAACATTCAGTTTATCGTCAACATAAGTATGATAGAAAATATATTATTGAATGTATGTATGAGTAATAGTTTTTATGACTCGATGAGTAATAGTTTTTAGATACTCTTTTTGTCATTTAAACCCTTCGAGACGGGAGTGTCATATATGCATTCCTTACGAACGTCTCTTACAGCCGGGCGTCTCACCTATGCATCGCTGGAGAATGAGCTTAGGGGACGAATGATGCATTTGTGCTGTATTAGATCGGAACGTTTTATTAGTTACTTTTGGGGGCACTAGATGGCATCCTATGTCCATGAAACATGGAATACACATAGTTGGGACCTTGTTTTTGAAATATAGATGGGTATGACTCGCATGCTTGCGATAGTTTTATGTAAACAAATGGAGAGAGCTATTTATTGTGCCTGGCTGTTAGCGATTTGGGCATTTAAACTTTGCACGTGTTCTTTATTTACAAGTAATTTTGTTTTTCATTTGGTGTGGGATTTTAGCGTTGGACACATGGGTTCACCACTTAGTTTTGAGGCACAATCAGACCCTGATACTGCGAGATTTCCGATTTACACTGATAGTTAAGTAAATACTGTAAAAAAAAAATAGTTTTATCTGTAAAACAAAAATTTGTTAATAGAGAAATTATAAATCAATGTGTATGTAACCCATATATATACAGTGATTTCCGCTTATAAGAATCACGTTTGTTATTACTGTTTTTGATTCTTATACGCGGTTGATTCTTATAGCCGAAATTTAGGTTTTTGGACAGGCAAACACACACACCTATATATACATATATTAGAAAATTTACCATAAAATACTCTTTAATTTATGTTAATTATCTTTCATTATAATTATTTTTTATAATTTAAAAATACAACTTAATTTCTAGACCTATAAGTAGATACACATGATTATAGTAAGAGGAGAAAAAAAAATCCAATATTTGGTACAACATACCTGCTTAACACTTTAACATTTCAACTACGGAAAGGGTGCAAGAAAAAGTTTTCTATGGTAGTTTGACGTAATGAAGTTTTTTGGAGGCTGTTTATACCTCTTTCAATACCAATAGTATCAGACCAAGATTCACCTTCTAGCTTACGTTTCACGGTTTGATAACGTGCTGAATCTAATAATGTCACGTTTGCCTAAGTGATAGTGGACACTTCGCTTTGTGTGTTTCAGGGTCCAGGAAGCCGCAACCAGGATGCGGGAGGTGGGAAAAATAAGACTCCCTATCTTTGTTTGTCAGTGCAGAGAAGTTAATTGGATCCGGACGGGTAGGATGCCCCTGGATCAAGCTAATAGGACAGTGTTTAGCTAAAGCGTTTAAGGGGAAACTATTATGTTATGTCTAACAAAGAAAGGGATGCATTTTACGACTGTATTCCATTTCATCTTACCACTCTTTCTTTTAAAAAAATGAAGAAAGAACTTCGTGCCTTTTGAGGGGTTAAGGGGCTTTTTTTTGAAAAATGAAAGGAAAGCAAAGAGTGTAAACTGATTCTTAAAACCGGTGGATTGATTCTTTAAAGCGAAAATTTTAACATGTAAATAATACTTTTGTTTTTGCGATATTGATTCTTATAACCACTGATCACTATAAGCGGTAGTTACTGTATATCTTAAATATATAAATTTGTTCGAAAATGTTACTACTTTGGAATTATTCATAAAATTAGACTTAGCGCTTAAAAGACAGTCGGACTGGAGGGAGCGCTCTCTGGAAGTGCGTGACCGAAACAGCCGCCGCGAACGGGTTTTAATGTACAGCTCAGATAATTTTATAACCACGTATTGGAAAGTTTTTCTGTCCCTACAAAGTTCGATTTATAAAGTGAGATTTTTAGGGTAATAATTAATCCAAATATGGTAATCTATGGTAATAGATTTTATTTTTCATGTATATAACGGGGAAAACTAGCTTTATTGGTGTTCAGCTTTATTGGTTTAAAAATAGAACATTCTAAACATCAAATGTAAGAATATATATGTACAATTAGCAGAAAAAAATCTCTCTCACAATGGGTCTACCTTAACGGCTCCAACTATAATGCCCCGTTCGATTGCACTCGACTGTATATGAATGGTGTTGGATCGAAACTAGCAATCTCCATTTTTTTTCTGTTTTCAAAACTGAGTTAAGGTTACTTTCTTACAGTATTTGAATCCGTTAAAAACGAAAATTTTTTGGAAAATAGGCCTACTAATAAACCATTATGTGGGAAATTTTCTAAAGATAATTTCATATTTGTGTCTTCAAAAATGCATAAGATTTAGTTCTTTGCCCTTTACCGGTAAAAAAAGTAAAAGATTTGATGGAGATTGCTAGATTTGATCCTACACCACTCAAATATATTTGGCCGTATAGTGGATGGCGTATACTGTGTGTGTGTGTAAGCAGATGCATATACACACGCACACACACACACATATATATATATACATACACACATATATATATATACACTCAAGAGCCAAAACATTATGACCACCCCTACATTTTGCAATGAATTTGCCTGGATGACGTGGAAGGCACGTGATCAGGTGGAAGTGGTATTTAACTGCTGCTGGAAAGTCTGAAGAATCATTCTTTCACTTACTTCTGTGTGTGATGGGAAAATCTGCGGATCTAAGCGACTTTGATAGAGGGCAGATTGTAATGGCTCGGAACAAGTATTTCCGAAACTGCACGACTCGTGGGTTGTTCGCGACCTACAGTTGTTAGTACTTATGCAAAGTGGATGAATGACGGTGAAACCAGCAGTAGACGACATGGTGTTGGACGTCCACACGCTATCAAAGAAAAAGATCGTCGAGACTGTCTCGCATGGTGAAGCAAAACCGGAGCCAGACTGTGGCTCAGCTGACAGCCCAATACAATGCAGGGCCAAGTAGAATAGTATCGCAGCAAACTGTTCAGCGGACACTGTTGGATATGGGGCTACGCAGCAAACGTCCCACTCGTGTGCCTTTGCTGACCAAGCGTCATCGCCAACTGCGCCTGCGCTGGGCCCGGGAACGCTCTTGAGTGTATATATATATATATATATATATATATATATATATTTATATATATATATGTCAAATCTAAAGAAAACCCAATTAATTAGCCCAATTAACGTAATTAAAACCATTCGAGAACTTCTAGCTATTTTCAGATATTCGTTTTGTTTTTTTTTAAGAATGTTTACTAACATGACTATGACTATACTGAGCTCCGCGTTCGGGAAGTGTTGTTTTCTAAGAGCTGGGTTTCAAGGACAGTCGCATCACACTGCCCCAAGAATTATTTCTAGTACGCGCTTTTCAGGTAGCCTGCAGTGGAGATCACATGGTCTGTGATTCATTCGACACGCGCTCCTGGGATCATCCAGGGGTCATCGTCACATGCTATCACGGGATTTTTTTTTGCGCTTGTGGGGTCTTGACAAGTAGGCACTGCGAGTTTGGATCTCATAGGGTTAAGATGTCTTTCTTCTGTGGGAGGGGAGCTAGCTGAACAACGGCGTACTGGACTGGTAGTAGTGTCTTTGATAAAATCAAAATGGACTACCTGTAATCCTCGAGTCTTCAATTTTATATATTTCGCCCGCACAGTGGACTTGTTTACGATTATTCTGCAGCTACGTCCGAGTCATGTCATATATATATATATATATATATATATATATATATATATATATATATATATATATATATATATATATATATATATATATATATATAATTACACTATCAAAAATTAAGGGAAAATCACAAAAAGAGGAATAACACGTTCAAAACTAGGCCAATCTGTTTAAAATTTGAATATGTTGTTAAATAAAAGGTGCTGAACAATACTACATTATGCAAAATAGTGGCGCTGCAGTCGGAATAAGTCATTTGCGAGGAGCATAAAAGTGCATGTCTCAGAGCAACGCGGCAATTGTCGCTGCGAGGCTGAGATTAGACATCTGGCATAGCCAAATTGTAACAATGACCTCCAGGCATCATTTGACCGAAGTACTGCGATGGCGAGCTATTGGGAGACTAGAGGCAGGACAAAGTCAGAAAGAAGTGACCAGATGGCTAAATGTGAGTCCGTCTGTGGTTCATAGACTTTGGCAGCAATTTCTAACCACGGATTCGGCATCCAGGAGGTTCAGCCAAGGACGGCCATACACTACGACGAGTGCCGATGACCGATATTTGCCATTATGCGCACGAAGGAATAGAACCGCAACTCCGTCTGCAAGCTCTCTGCAGATTCTCCCTCGCTGCAAGTTCTGGAAGGTTGGTATCAACGTCAACCGTGCGTAGAAGGCTTCACGAAGGTGGTCTTTTTGCGAGGCGACCAACCATTTACGTTCCTCTCACGTCATGCCATAGGTGGGAACGTTTGCAGTGGGCACGTCAACATGTCCACTGGACACGTGATCAATGGAGGGCTGTTCTCTTTACCGATGAGTCCAGGTTTAGAATCCAAAACGGTAGTAGGCGTATTTTGATTTGACTCTTTTTCATCCATCACGCATCCGTGAAAGAGATGCATACGGATCAGGCAGTGTCTGTGTTTCGGGTGATATCTCAGGTAGGGAGAGATAGGGTTGGGTGGACGCACAGACCTCCATATCTTTCCCCGTGGAAATGTGAATGGTCACACGTATGGAGATGACATCCTTGATCCTTATGTGCGTCCTTGTGCCGGCGCAATAGGTGATGCTTTCGTGCTACAGGACGATAACGCGAGACCGCACAGGGCTCGCATCGTGGATGCTTATCTTCAGCAGGAAACAATTCAGCGCATGGAGTGGCCAGCTCGATCACCGGACCTGAATCCTATCGAGCATGTTTGGGACGCTTTAGGCCGATGTATAGCTGCTCTCAATCCTCCTCCTATGACCCTAGCCACGCTTTCAACTGCTTTGCAAGAGCAATGGCTTTCACTTCCTACCGAACTCATAGTCCGCATCATTGACAGCATCACACATCGCTATATGTGCTGTATTGCTTATCGGGGGGATCATACGCCATATTAAAAGTACTCTTCCTATACCAAACTGACACATCCGATTTGTTCATTGTATACATATGCTAGTTTCAGTAACACCATAATTGTCTGGAGATGCTATTTTATGCTATTTTATACCTACCTATCTGTTGTATAATGTGTATAAGTTTCATTAAATCCTACTCGTAACTTTTTGAGTAATCGCTATTTTTGTGACTTCTCCTTAATTTTTGATAACCAGTGTGTATATATATATATATATATATATATATATATATATATATATATATATATTGCAGCGTAGTGAAAATATGGGGTTATTTTTCCCAAGACCTCCCAGAGCCCTTCCACAGCTGCAGGATTAAAAACACATCCATGAGTTCCCAATTAGTTCTAAAATTCTGTGGGGGTTAAAAGGCTACCACATACGGTTTCACTGCCAAAGTCTAACATTCCTGGTTTTTGCGGGTGAATCCCTCGTCTTCATCTTCGCCGGCAGAATCTGGAGTTCGTCACCTTTTCTCTCTTAAAAATGTCCGTCCAGGTCGTCAGTCAGTATTCTGACGTTATAGAAGCAATACGTTCCCATAAAAATGCCATCAGAGACCACGAATGTCATCGGGTTAATCCCAGGATCTCCGCGGCTGGAAGCCGCGGATTTTCGTAGAAGAAGGAGCTGCCGACAAGGGAAAGCAGCCAGATATAGTCAGAGACTTTGTGTTTTTGCGGAGATTTCCTCATGTAACATCCAGCTAGGCAGACGTGTTTTTTTAAGCTCCTCTTTTGAGACCATGGGTCTCGGAGCGTACGCTGTTAAATCTGCACTTAAGTTAAAATTAATTGAATACGTTTTACTTGTTTAATGGTAATTTTTTTTTGTAAATAAATTTCCTAGTTAAGTTTCTGTTTTAAGAATTGGCCTTAGCATTATAATTAGGACTCTGTCTTTCTTGGTCAGGAATTTAGCAGTAATTTTAAAAAAGCCTCAGAGATTAGCCTAACGACCGGTGATGCCAATATATATATATATATATATATATATATATTATATATATATATATATATATATATATATATTAATAAAAGGAAGTGTTTGTGTGTGTGGGGGGGGGTCTCCAGACAAATCTATGACACTTACAGTCATGAATTTCGGCAGACAGGTAGTGCAGACGATGAGTACGTGCACCTTTTATTTTTAATTAATAAAAACCAACAATTTTTGAAGGGTGAATCCAGAAATGTAAGAGCCTCACAACTTTCAAGCCAGCCATGTTGGACTTACTAAACAGCAAGAAGCAAAAACGATAGAAAAATAAATGCAATCCAAAAAGTTTCAAGACATATACACTCATAGACAAAAAAATTAGCGCACCAAGAAATAATTGCGGGATCGTAACGAAACTTGCAATGAAGGTACATGTCGGGGAAATATGCAAATGATTAGAAATGCAGCGTAATTGCGCATTACGTATAGCCGGTAGAGGGCGTTGAACATAGTACTCTGTGGAGTATAAAACAGGTAACCAAAGCTTGTTTGAGTGTGCTGAATCATTTACAAAGGAAGAGCTGAGATAGACATGCCATTACGCCGTGTTCGAAGACAATATAAGCAGTTGCCGCAGTTTGAGAGGGGGAGAATCGTCGGGATGATGGAAGCTGGGTGGTCAGCTAGGCGAGTAGCTCGTCAATTAGGCCGCTCTGATTGTGTTGTGAGGAGGTGTTGGGACCAGTGGACCCGAGAGATGTCATGTACACGAAGACCAGGCTCAGGACGCCCTCGACAGACCATTCGTCGAGAAGATCGCCACATCGTAAGAACTGCACGCGTACAGCCAACTGCTTCATCGGCCGCCATCCAGGCATAGCTAGCACCTTCACTAGGGGCCTCTGTGTCTTCTCGAACCATACGAAGGCGCCTGGCTGAAGGACAGTTGGTATCGCGGCGCCCATTACGTGTGCTGCCCTTGACGCCCACCCATCGACGCCTCCGTTTGGAGTTTTGCCGCGCACGAGGAAACTGGACTGCAGCGGAATGGAACCAGGTCGTCTTTAGCGACGAATCCAGATTCAATCTCGGCAGTGATGACAATCGTGTTCGTGTGTGGAGAGCCCGTGGTGAACACTTCAATCCTGCCTTTGCTGTACAGCGACACATCGCTCCCACAGCTGGTGTGAATGTATGGGGTGCCATTGCCTACAATACACGGTCACCCCTAGTATTGTTCCGTGGCACCATGACAGCCCAGCGGTATGTTCATGAAATCCAGCAACCACATGTGTTGCCACTCATGCAACGGCTCCCAGGAGCCATTTTTCAACAAGACAATGCTCGGCCTCATACGGCAAGGGTGTCACAAGACTGTCTCCGCACTGTTACTACCCTTCCTTGGCCTGCCCGATCCCCAGATTTGTCTCCAATCGAGCATATCTGGGATCATTTGGGACGACGAGTTGGGCATCCCACGAGTTTGAACGAACTAGAGGCAAGGTTACAGCAAATATGGAACGAAATGTCTCAAGACATCATACAGAACTTGTATGACTCAATGCCCGATCGTATCGCATCGTGCATTCGCGCTAGAGGGGGTCCAACGGAGTATTAATTCCTCCGTTCTTTTGCCTTTTTCTCTGAAATAAATTATCCTTTTTCTTTGATTTTCTTATCATTTACTTACATCAAAGTAGTCATTACGTATGTAAAATTTCGTTTCATTTTGACGACTCCTTCTTGGTGCGCAAATTTTTTTGTCCATGAGTGTATTAAACCCGAATTATAAATGAAAATAATAATCTTTCAAGTCAGATTTTATACCAAAAAATTTATATTTTAAGACATTTTGAAGAATTACCAGTCTCAGATTGTAAACAAACGTTCTTTGTTGCCATTTTCATTTTAGAAGTTCATTCCAAAACACAATTTGACACTTTTCATTTTCAGCTTTTAGTGGTTTTGTGGTGTCGCATGGCCCACAGCAATCCAAAATCGCATCACACCTCATTTCAGAAACAGACCAGGAACTTGAATTAAATTTTAAAACAAAGTCCTTTATTGGACAACTAGATTACATGAAGATATTTACAATTATTTACATGTGTAGTAAATACACGTTACAAGTCTGATGTGATGACGAGGCTTATCGCCCAACAAAATTGGCTCAGTCTAGCCTAAATTAAACTGCTCTTCCGAGCTAAAACCCGTTGCTGCACCTGAGTCTCCGCAACGTCCAAAATCCTGGTTATCTCTGCCCCGTCTTATCAGCAATCAGCAACAGACTGAATAGAAGTTCCTGGGAACTGGTTCCCTCTACTTCTAAAAATATCTTTTATTTTACAGGAGCTTGCCTTAATTAAATTTGGCTGTGGAGTTGTTAGTGTGTAAAAATAATAAAATGTGGTGTGTTGGGTTCTTCGAATTTCTGCGACCAGAGGAAGTTTATGGATAGGAATAAATAAAAAATATAAAATAAAATGAAAGCAAAAAGGTGTTAGTGGTAAAAAATATTTTTTACCTTGGGTAATGGTTTCATTACTCAAGTATTAATTTTTTATAAGATTTTATAAGTGTTTTTTACCGTAAACAGGTTTACGTATTATTTTTAAGATTTTTTCTTTTTTTTTTTTTTTTTTTTTTTTGTAAAAATTAAATTAGAACATATAATAGTAGAAAGCAGACCAGAGCCTAGCAAACTGTGCATGAAACGGAGGGGGGGAGAGAGGAGGAGAAAAAGTTGGCCGGCTGGGGATTCGATCCCACAACCTACAGGTTCGAAGCCGCGCGCGCTAGCGCTGTGCTACAGTGGACACGAAGGGAGAGGGGAAATTACCAGTCAAGAGCAAGAGACGCTCTAGGTCTCTTCCTATTGAAGGGTTTCTTGTAATCATAGTTGGAGAGTTCAGTTAAAAGAGTGAGATTATTAGATTGAATGCTATTATGAAATTTAATATTAAGAGAATTAATAAAGCTTGTTAGGGGGGGGGAAATTAAGTTCTTCGTAGATTTTTCTATTCCTGAAGTAGTAGGGGGCTTCAACAATTTCTCTAATAGTTTTATTCTGAGCAGCACAGATTTTAGTAATGTGATATTTTGCACAGTAAGACCAGGTCTGGCAAGCATAAGTAAGAATAGGTCTGAGGAATGCACTGTAGATGAGCAACTTTAGTTTTATGTTCAAATAGCTATCTCGAGCAATTAAGGGGAGAAGTTTTCTTTTAGCAGCTCGAAATTTATCAGTAATTTGTTTGATGTGGGGGCGCCAAGTGAGTTTTTTATCAAGGATAATGCCTAGATATTTACAGGAGGTGGACCAGGGCAGAGCTGTGTTGTCAATTATGATTTTGTAGTCATTGTAGGAGTCTAGTCTTTTATTTGTAAACATGACAGCAACACATTTATCAGTATTAAGTTTAATTTTCCATTTAAGTGTCCAGGAGTTGATGTGTTGTAAGTGTATGTTTAACTGATTCACAGCAAAGTTAATTTTGTTGGATGATGTGTAAATAGCTGTGTCATCAGCGTAGACTGCTGTGTTGGTTCTAAAGTGAGTGGGAAAGTCGTTTACATAGATACAGTACAACGCTGGACCCAGCAGGCTTCCCTGCGGAAGACCGCATTGTACTCTATGCTTGACAGAGAGTGTGTTTTTAAGTTTTACTTGGAAGGTTCTGTTTGTAAGATAGCTATAAATTAAGTGTATGATGTTGGGAGTGAACTTGTAATTAATTAATTTGTGTATGAGACCTTGTATCCAGACAGAATCAAATGCTCTGCTAATATCCAGGAATACAGCAGCAGTGGATTTACTGTAGGTTTTAGCTTTAGTGAGCTCATCAACCACTCTATATAGCTGATGTGGTGCTGATAGAGAACGCCTAAAGCCAAACTGGTAGGGGGAGAGGATATTATTCTCATCAAGGTGAGAGTTAATATTAATGAGGATGAATTTTTCAGCTATCTTACTGATAGTTGATAACAGGCTGATGGGTCTAGAGCGAAAATCCTCTTTTATCCTTCTGATGACCGGCTGACGTCATCCATCCGCAGGGCCACGGATCCGTCTTATTGTCCTTTTGTCTGTGTGTGGTAGGCAGGAGGGGTTTCCACCCAGTGTCAAAATCGGAAGGGTGGGGGAAGAAGAAAAGCACGGGGCACCCGCAAGTGGGGGAGAATCACGGCAATGCCTTTCGATTCTTCGATCACTCTATGTCAACAAAAGAGAAAGAGGTGATGGATCTCTTTTGGTCCGATTGTCTAATGTCCACACTTCACATGGAAAGGAGGGGGGACTATGACCAGACCATGCAACCCACTAAAGGTAGAACTGGTTTCAGCTGGTCTGTAAAAGTTCGTTTGAGCACCGTAACCATATTTCTCATTGTCGAGCGTTCTTAACCTGAAGGAAGGATGTCTAAACGAAAATGTTTCTCTCTAGTCAAAAAGGCCGAAATCGTCGAAAAAGCTAAAGAATTTCATGGCACTAAAATTTATCTTGCTAAATCTTTGGGTATTGCATATTCAACTTTGAAAAAGATTTTAAAGCAAGAAGCTTCAGTAGAGTTTCGGTAGAACGATTTTAAAGCAAGTGCTGAAAAATTCGGAAAATCTGCAAAGAATCGAAAAACTGCAAAGAATCGAAATCTATTAAGACATCTCAGTATGATCATGTGGAAAAAATTTTAATGGAATGGTTCAAGGAAGCCCGGGCATAAAAAAATTCCAATAAACGGATCCATCGTTAAAGAAAATGCGCTTGAAATTGTTGAAAGGCTTAAACTCCAAGGCTTCTGTGCATCGAATGGCTGGATCGACAGATTTAAAAAAAAGGAACAATTTATTTTTTAAATCTATCTGTGAAGAATCCGATGGTGTGGATATTGCAACCGTGCAGCAGTGGAAAGAGAACACTTTGCCAAATTTATTAAAAGAGCACAATCCAAGAGACGTATTCAACGCCGACGAGACGGGACTATTTTTCAACTTGTTACCCGACAAAACACTGACGGTGAAAATTGCCGGTGAAAAATGCGCTTAACTGTTTTATTATGTACTAATGCCGACGGAAGTGAGAAATTAACGCCGCTTGAGATCGGTAGAGCACAGAAACCACGGTGTTTCAAAAATGTGAAAAGTTTACACACGGATTACGCTTCGAATAAAAAGGCGTGGATGACTCAATCGCTGTTTGAAGATTTTCTTCGAAAACTGGATAAAAAAAATGCGACTACAGAAGCGAAAAATCATTATTTTTATTGATAACTGCGCCTCTCATTTGAATCTTAAATTGAAAAATGTGCGAGTATAATTTTTTACAGCAAACTGCACCAGCCAACTTCAACCTTTGGATCTATGAATTATCCGATCATTTAAATCACATTACAGGAAACAACTGGTTAGAAAATCACTTCTTTTTATTGGTTCCGGTGACCTGCATGATGCTTCTACAGCAAAGATAAATGTTCTGGAAGCTCTGAATTTGATTTCTGCAGCAGGGGACAGTGTCGACAAAAAATGCGTTACCAATGTGTTTAATAAAGCAGGTTTCACGGAATCCAACGATGAAATTAGCCCTTTACCTTCAGATTACAATAAAACGGAAGAAGATTGCTTGGCTGAAGGTGAAAATCTTCCGGAAGTTGAAGACGCGTATATCGACTGCGACGCACATCTCATCACTTCACAAATTCCTTCGATATCTAATTTAATGCCCGCTTCCGATGATAGTGGTGATGAAGATGAAGAAGAAATATCAGAGGTTGTAGTACCCACAGCTGATCAAGCAATTCAAAGCATAAAAACTCTAAAACAATTTTTAGTTTCGAATGTAAACCGAGAATCAAATTTGTGAAAAATTGTTAGTATTGAGAGTGCTGTAGTTGAAATTGTATCTAAAAGCAAAATACAAGTAAAGATTACACATTTTATCCGATAGTTCATCCGGTAAGTGTCAATTGTTGAACAATATGCTTAGATTTTTTTAACCCCGATTTTACGTTTTCCCGTTACGTACGTTTTTTACCGCTGGTCCCATGAAAAACGTAAAATCGGGGTTCCACTGTATATATATATATATATATATATATATATATATATATATATATATATATATATATATATATATATATATATATATATATATATATATATATATATATATACTACTGGCCATTAAAATTGCAACACCATGAAGGAGGGATGATATATACGTCAAATTCGAATGGAAGAAAGAAGATGCCGGGGTATGCAAACGATTGGCATTTAAGCGCAATCGAACGACGCAGGAGGGAGAAACGGCATTTCAAACTCTGTATAGAAGGAAAGTTTCTTATTCGGATTTCTTATTCGGAAATCGCATTTGATTGGTGGTTGTTTAGGATATTATCGTGTTATGCCTCGTATAAGAAGGAGAAACGACTACCGGCACGTGTCGGAATTCGATAGCGGCAGGATCGTGGCCTATCAATAAGGCGGTTTATCGTTTTGCGATATTGCTACTCCCTTTGGTCGGAATCCAACGACTGTCATGCGAAAATGGAACCGATGGGTTCAGGAGAGTCATACTGAACGCCATGCAGAATCTCAACGGCCTCCCGCCATTAGCACCCGAGAAGACAGACGTGTTGTCAGGTCGGCCTTGCAGGATCGTACAGCCACATCACGGACCTTGAGTCAGGAAATGGGCATGTTTGCAGCACGACAAGTGTCCGAACGGACAGTGCAACGACGTCTGGAGCAGCACGGACTAGATTAAAACACTGAGTTCAGATTAAAACACTGAGATGTATGCTGAATAACATGTTGTTCATCGTTATTCCACTTTTTTTTGTGTGTCTCTAGATTCCGAACAAGATCCAAAATGGCTATCGATCTGAACCAGCCGTACTACGACTCCATTCCCAAGGAGAAGAAGGACTTGATGGAAGTGATCGGCCACTGGGGTCGCTGGCAGTGTCAGATCTTCTTGCAGGTGCTCTTCATCCTCATGCTCGTCGCCATGCACAACTTGTCGGTGACCTTCCTGAGTCCCAATCAAGACCACTGGTGCGGGAGGCCGCCCGAGGCAGCGAACCTCAGCGTCCGCGAGTGGAAAAGAATCGGACTTCCACCCCGCGATCCACAATGCTCCAGGTGAGTGAGATCTGTAGCTACCGTAATGACTTTGATGGTCCGTTCGCACCGGAGCATTACATAGCCTCAGCGTTAAAAATTTTAACCAATCACAGAGCTCAATCCATTTGACCACGTGATACGTTCAAGCCAGTCGCAGATCGTGTCAACAGTGTCGATGCAAACGTATTAACGCAACGCAACGCCTCGGATGCAATTGCTGTCGAAGCGTTTCTTCGTTGGCGCCGAGACTGGCGACATAATCTGTGATTGGTTTCGCGTATTGCGGTGTCTTTGCGCTCCCTGTAAGCCAGTAGATCTTAACTAGTGGTCCGGAAGAACCCTAGAAGTGGTCCTCGAAGACAGCAGTGAAAAAAAAAATTGGTTTCATTGTTTCGAAGCGACAGCAAATTTAACAATTTTATAAAACTGGAAACAAAAAAGCTTTTTGCTCACTTTTTAAAAATTCTGCCGTTTCGAGAACGAAAAATATTCTTTTTCTACTTTGAATTCCCTAACATCTATATATATAAAACAGTTCCGTAACTGACTGACTGACTGACTGACATACAACGCACAGACCAAACCGCTGGACCTAAAGGGCTGAAATTTTGCAATGCGATTCTTCTAATAGTGTAGGGATTAAGATTGTTTTCTTCTTTTAATTGTACTTCGTTATTGAAAAAGAGATTTGACACCTTGCAGCAGTTTTCGTTTAAAAAAAAATGCAAATTGTATTTTAAGTTTTAAATCATTTGGGGTAAAATCTTGTATAGGGTGTTTTAAACGCTCCTCATTTCCTTTGGTGGACGCAATTTTATAAAATGAATCCTGTTGCAAGGTGCAGAAAAGTTTAGGCTATCTGAAAATACCATTTTTTTAATTGCATTACTAGCCGGGCTATGCTCGGTATTCTTCCAGCTATTGAATCACTCGACACTCGAATCACAGTTCACTTGAATTAAAATTTTTTTTTCACTTTTAATTGCCAAAAAATCAGCACATCTTCAAATGATCTATTTATGATTAAAAAGTTTGAATTAAAAGTATGAAAAATAGGAAAATAATTAAAAATTAGACACACGATGAAACATTTCTTTTCAGTGATTCATTTTTTAGTCCGAATCACGCTGTGTTTACATCGTAAAATATGGCGGTTACGTTTTGCTCGGTGGAGTATGTATTTAGGATTGAAATATCTCTAAAACTATTAAAGTAACGGAATAAGTGTACGCAGAAAAAATTATCAGCTCTTAAAGCTCTTTTCAAATATGTAACATTTATGTTCTTTCATGAACAAAATACATCGATTTCGACATTTTCAAACAGGGCCGAATTTCATAACGGATGCCATACCGGAAACGGTCTAACCGGAATTGTTCCCCGACCGACAAAGGTTTTCTTTTATTTATATATGTTACCGGCAAAGTATGAAACGCCGGCATTGTATATAATGCCGGACGTTTTTAGGCAAAGTATGAAATATGAGAATTATTACATACTTTCCCTAGGCATTGTGTATAATACCTAGGCATTCTACAGAATGACAAATGCTATTTAGGCAAAGTATGAAAAAAAGGTTCTGATAAGGATATTATCTAAATGACGTTCCCATGGACGATCTTCAGTGCTGGCCAAACTCCTTCAAGCTGGTCACCACATTATTAGCAAATTCCCTACCACTGTCAGACTGTAATGAAAATGGCGCTCCAAGCAACGAGAATATGTCCACTAGGTTGTAGGCTACTTCTTCAGCTCTTTTTGACGTTAGAGACTTGAGAATCCCAAATTTTGTGAGATGATCTTGGTACACCATAATAAACTTGTATTCTCTATCTGGCTGAGACTGAAAGTCAATAAGATCTACCTGACAGCGGGAATTAAATTCGGAAACAAACATAGGTAACACAACAATGCCCTTTTTAATACCTTTCTGTTTTTTTGGGGGCAAGGTTCACAAAGGTAGATGTACAGTTCAATAGCATGACGTGTAATGTTTTTGTATTTGGTTGAAAGTTCTTTCAACATTCTATCACGTCCTCCGTGTCCAATAGCCAAATGAGCTTCATGAAGTACGAGAAATAACTCAGAGTCCGTGACGTAATACTGTATAGTATACTGACGCCTTCTTTAACAGGATAAATGAGTTTACTTTTGTTTTCCACAATCACCACATCATAGCGATTCAGCAACCAAAAGCCCCTGGGTTTCTTCTTAGTAGTCATTTTGGCTTTTTTACATCATTTATTAACTTCTGGTAAGTAGTTTCGGTTAAGAAAGAACTGTTTTTTGCATCATTAACTCGAATTTTGGACAGTTCATCGTCGAATCGTTGTTTCAGGTCTATAGACCATGACTTCTTCTCCGACACTACAGCTTGCTACTCCATTTTCATGCAGAACAGTTAAAAACTAATTTTTTGTTGAACAAATTTAAGTATAATTGCTTATTTTGACACTCCCGAACAAACCGCAAAGTGCAACTGACAAATTCTGAGGCCGAGGCGCGCGTTAAAATTCACGTGCCTCGCCAAGTGATATTCGAAACGAATCGGAGATGCATTTCATACTTTGCCGGTTTCTCATTTGGCATTCTATAGAATGCCTAGGAAAGGTGTGAAATATGAATCTTTTCATACATTGCCGGCTAGTTTTAGGCATTATATACAATGCCTAGGCATTCTATAGAATGCCGGATTTCATAATTTACCGGTAACATATAGATGAGCATTTATGTAGCTGTCAATGGTAGACATATTTTCTCCATAGGTTAACATTGAGGTGAGCGATTCCAATAGGGTTAATACACACTTTAATCCTCTAAGCGTCTGAGGTTATTTTTCAGCCTTTTCTGACGAATTATTCCATCCTCTAGTTTGGTATAGAAAGGCGACGAAATTGTACCATCCGATACACTTTTGAACACCAAATTATAGGACGGAATGATCTGTCACAAACACTTCTCTAGTTGAAAGTACGTATGTGACGGAAAAACATTTCCCAAACGCCAAGCGAATTAAAATGCATTGAAAACCCGTTCTCATTCAGTGTTCTTCCTAATTAGGTACAATGCCAACATTTCGAGCTTGCAGGATGACCAGACCAACAGAAGCGCCATTAGAACAATTTCATGTTCTTCTTGGGAATACGATCATACGTTTTATACCGCTACTATATTGAGCAAGGTAAGCACTGCGCAACTTCCCAAATATAGAGGCACATTCTGAAAATTTCACACAAAGCAATAAGTGCCTATGTATGTTTCGTTAAAAAGTATTTCAGAATTGCATTCATAAACTACTAATTTTGTTTTACTTGTCGTTTTGTACAAAATATTTTCTTAACGTTTTTAGTGGAACCTGGTGTGTAAAAGGAAATGGCTGGTATCCGCGAGTAAATCGATTTTTATGGTAGGTATGTTAATATCTGCCATCCTATTCGGACACCTGGCTGACAGGTAAGCAAGATCTTTTAATTTTTTTAACGTAGGATTACGTTCCTCCATAACGGTCCGCGGTAAAGCAAAATTCCAGACACTAAAACCATCGTCACGAGTTATAAATGAAGAGTGGCAGAGCAGAATTCCAAGATGCCACTTAAACCTGTATGAACGTTATATATATACACAGTGCGTCAAATAAGTTTTAAGACTGGGTCTGTAAAAAGAAATGGAAACAAGAAATTAATGCCCGTGTTGGTTTTTTATTCAAAATAGGACCCTCCGGCTTCAATGTACTTTTTACAGTGATTTATTAATGAATCAAACGCCTGTTGTAAATCACTTTGTGGAATGGCCTGCAAAGCACGCGTCGAAGCTTCTTGTATGGTCGAAATATCCTCAAAATAACACCCTTTTAACTTCATTTTAAGTTTTAGGAATAAGGAGTAGTCACAGGGTGCTAAATCAGGTGAATATGGTGGATGGTTCAACACACAGACATTATTTTTTGCCCAAAATCGACGAACAATAAGGGAAGTGTGACTGGGTGCATTGTCGTGTAACAAACACCAACTGTTTTCAGTCCTTGTGTAGTCTGGACGAATGCGACGAATTCTGGCCATCAAACGCTTTAAAACAGCTAAGTAGTATTGACCTGTAATTGTTTGTCTAGTTGGAACAAATTCTTTGTGGATAATTCTTTCTGGATAATCCTTTGCTATCGAAGAATGTAATGAGCATTGTTTTGATTTTGGATGGAACTTTTCTTGTTTTTTTGGCTTGCGGTGAATTTGGTGACTTCCATTCCGCACTTTGTCGCTTTGTTTCAGGATCATATTGGAAACACCAGGTTTCATCACCTGTAACAATGGACTTCAAGAAGTTTGGATCGTTTTCAGCGGCTGAAATGATGTCTCTGCAATGTGCACTTCTCATTGCTTTTTGTTCAGGGGTGGAACAAATTTAGCACACACTTTTGTTTTGCCCAAATCTTCATGCAGGATGGTTCGAATTGTTTCTTTGTTGATGTTTAAAGAGTCTTTCATCATTCTCAGTGATGTACAACGATCGTTTGTTACGAAATTTCGTACTTTCTCAATAACTTCAGGTGTCCTAGATGAAATTGGTCTTATACTACGCTGATCATCTTCTACCGTATCTATTTCGTCCAAATAACGTTTGTCCCACACAAAAACATTTCATCTACTTAAACAACAGTCACTGTAAACCTGTTTCATGAGTTGGTGTGTTTCTGAAGCAATTTTACCGAGTTTTGCGTTAAATTTAATTACAGCTCTTTGCTCCATCTTAAAAAATCAACATGAAAAAAAATTCACTTCTGCAATAAACGCTAGCCTTCTCTCAACTACTTAACGAAATGCGCACAACTTGTTGGCAGTGTGCCAGCAGACGATGGACGTTATGACGCATGCGCATTTGCACTCACAGCGCCATTACAACCTGCGCTCTGGGACGAGTCTTAAAACTTATTTGACGCACTGTATATATATATATATATATATATATATATATATATATATATATATATATATATATATATATATATATATATATATATATATATATATATATATATATATATATACTAGCTGAAGTTCCCGGCGTTGCCCGGGATTTCAAGAATGTTTGTTAACCAAAATCAATTTAAAAATTAACACAGTATAAATAACATAGCAAAAATTCATGTGAAATGTTATACACATCTCAGAATTTAAGAATTTCAGCTTTTCATCATTGTAGCACTAAAATCTGAAAAGTAAAAATGTCAAATTGTCTAATGTTTGTTAACCAAAATCACTTGAAAACTAAACACAGTATAAATAACATAGAAAAAAAAGTGAAATGTTATACACATGAATTAAAGGAAAACCCAATATAAAAATATATAATTACAAGATTAAAAACGTGGTATATAAAAAGTTGTTTTTAATTTTCTGTTGAATCATATAAACTTGACAATTCTCTCTTAATTGCCCAAACTTTCACTTAATTATTCTTTTTCACTTTCTTTTACTTAATTTTAATCACTTTTTAGTCGTTTCTACTATCCACAGACTTTATAAACTTTAATTTTTGTATTTTTTTTAATTTTTCGCACAATATTTTTGTAAAAAAACTAAATTCACATGTATTCTGTTTTCAAAATCATCAAATACCGTTACGCAAAAGTGCAAGAATTGAATTCGATCGGAGCGCCACCTTGTTGATTTTTTTCGGCTAAAAGTATTAAAAGAATGCATTGTCATCGTGTTCTGAGCTATTGTAAAAGTTTCAAATGTCTAGCTAGTCGGGAAGTTAGTTAAAAATCGATTGCAAGATTTGTACTGGACAAACACACACACACAAACAAATAAACAAGAAAGCGAGTTAATAAAAACATGGTAATTATAATTTTATAATAAACTCCGCAGAATTCAGCTAGATTTAGCTTTCATCATTGGGGCAAAAAAAAGTTGAAATTACAGGCTTAGTATAATTTTCCAATAGAACGATGAAATGACTGCAGCGTTGCCTCTTGAAAAATGAAGTGTTTGATTGAGGGCTGCAAGCCATTCAACTCCTCTCCACATTAAAAACTCCTATAAACATCCTCTACATATTAAATTCCTTTTCTCTCCATAATAAACTCCTCAGAATTTTGGTAGATTCAGCCTTTCATCATAGTACCACTAAAAGCTGAAACATCCTCTCCAGAAATATAAATCTATTAATTTCAATAATTAAACATTCACCAATGTATAAATTACACAAAAGTTTTTTAACCAACATTTGAATAATTCGTAAATGAAAAAGCATAGGAAAATAAAGATAATAAGAACTTCCGGAATCGAAATTAATTACCGTTCATTTTGAATTAATAAAAAACCAACACAATATGAATAAAAACGATAGTTGTTTAAAAGCATATGAAAATAATGCTCGCGCAATAAACGTTAACGTTACAATATAAAGATAGAAATAAAAATATAAACCGCGTGTATAAAATATTTAACTTATCAAGCGAAATTTATTAAGTTCTCTCTATTCTAAAAAAAAGTAACTGGCTTCGCCGTCGCCGCTGTCAAAAGCTTGTCATCTCCTCCGAAACCGCTGGGGGTATGGGGTCGAGACCGATACCAATAGATGCAGACAAATGTGGGGAAGAAAGTAAGACATGTCTCATCTTCGTCGGACTTTAAGTTTTTTTAAATTTTATGTTTTGTGGAAAAATATTGACTTTTCCATGTTCAGATTACGATAACTCGCCAAAAAATGATCGTAGAATTTTGATCTTTTTACAATCTACGACTACAGACATTTCTTCTTCAAACAAGACCTCATTTGTTTAAAAATAATTTAAAGCAGACTAATATTAAACCCACTTTTTCGAGAAATATCGTCACATATGTGGATGTAATATCGATGCTCCTCGAGTTTTTATCTTACAAAGAAAATATCTAAATCATCTGGAAGATGAAAGCTTTCTCATTCATATAAACCTCATTTCAAGTCTCTATTATAAAATTTCGATTTTTAATTGAATTTAAAACTGAAACAGTGATTCAACAGTGATTTCCCTTCGCATAAGGGCGACTGACAACAGTAAATGGCTGTTATATTGCCCGAGAATCACCTCTATGTATCTCGCTATTAGCCATAACAGAGGAGCGAGCGTAGCGAGCCTAGGGGCAAAGCCCCTAGTTTTTTAAAAAACTACTTTTAATCGAGAAATTAAATACATTCCACAAAAGTTGGTAAAATCAAAATTTTGTACAACCGGTAAAACTATTCCCGTTGTAGAAAATTTTGATTTTACGAACTTTCTACCCTACTATTTACACCCTAGTTCTTTGAAGTAGGTTGTAAATATAAAGTTTTAACAGCCAATTGAATGCCAGTTAAAAAGGATTATTGTTTAAAATCATATGAAAATTGCGCTATTATAAAGATAATAATAAAAAAAGCATAGGGAAATAATGCTTGCGCATGACGTTAACGTTCGATATAAAGATAGTAATAATAATATATTATAAAGATAATAATATTATAAATGGGTTGGAATCAGTGGCGCACCCAGGGGATGGGCCAAGGGGCTTTGCCCCCCCAAAGAAATAGAAATTGCATTATGAATACTGAATTTGCATTATAAATCTTTTATCCGTTGATCTCGGCTCCCTTCCAAGATTTAATCCTGGGTGCGCCACTGGTTGAAATGCTAAAAGTTTAAAATAGTGGCACCATCTACTGAACGTCTGTGAATTGAGAGTCGCATCCTTCGAAAATTGTTGGTTTTTTATTAATTAAAAATATTGGAAAGTTCGAATGATTGTTGTTTAAAATCATATGAAAATTTCGCTATTATAAAGATAATAATGAAAAAAGCATAGGAAAATAATGCTTGCGCATGAAGTTAACGTTACGATATAAAGATAGTAATAATAATTTATTATAAAGATAATATTATAAATGGGTTGGAATACTATAGGTTTAAAATAGTGGCACCATCTACTGCACATCTGTGAATCGAGAGTCGCATCCTTCAAAAATTGTTGGTTTTTTATTAATTAGAATATTTGAAAGTTCTTGTGGATCGGTAAATATACATGTGGGAACAGTTTTAAGATTTATAAATTATCAACCTACACAGGTGATAATTTATCCAGCGTTGCCCGGGATTTTAAGAACGTTTGTTATCCAAAATCAATTTTAAATCTAAACACAGTATAAATGACATAGGAAAAAAAAGCATGTGAAATGTTATACACATCTCAGAATTCAGGTAGATTAAGCCTTTCATCATTGTACTACTAAAAACTGAAAAGCAAAAATGTCAAATTGTCGAATATTTGTCAACCAAAATTAATTTCAAAATTAAACACAGTATAAATAACATAGAAAAAAACATGTGATACGCATGAATAAAAAGAAAACCCAATATTAAAAAAAACATAAATTTACAATAAATTCCTCAGAATTCAGCTAGATTTAGCATTTCATCATTGGAGAAAAAAAAACCTGAAAAGTAAATCATAAAATATATGCATTTATAATAAACCACTAAAAGCTGAAAAGGAAAAATGTCAAATTGTCTTTTGGAAAGTAAACAATTTTGAAAAGTAAAGCTGAAAAGTAACAGTGTCAAATTGTCGAATGTTTGTTATTCTTGCATTAAAAGCTGAAAAGTAAAAATATCAAATTGTCGAATGTTTGTTAACCAAAATCAATTTAAAAACTAAACACAGTATAAATACCATAGAAAAGATTTAGCCTTTATCATTGGAGCAAAAAAACCTGAAAAGTAAAACATAAAATATATACATTTATAATAAACCACTAAAAGCTGAAAAGGAAAAATGTCCTATTGTCTTTTGGAAAGTAAAGCTGAAAAGTAAAAATGTCAAATTGTCTTTTTTGCCATGAGAACAGTATATGATGAAAGGAACTGAAAAAAAAGTTTGTTTACCAAAATCCATTAAAAAACTAAACACAGTATAAATAACATATCATAAAAAAGCTGAAAAAAAATAATAAAATAAAAAAATAAAAAAAATAATAAAATAAAAAAGCCTTCATTAAAAATCTGAAATTACAAGTTTAGCAGAATTTGCTCTGCCAGTATTCGAACCCGGGTCAAAATTCCAGTATGTACGCGGTCTTCCACATGCGCCACGATGACACAGTATTATAAAGAGTAAAGTGAAAGATATTTGTACTGAGATCATTAGAAAGTTGGTGTGGGTTGGAGAATATACATGTAAGGAGTATTAAGTCAGAAATAAGTTAGCAGGATAGAAGCTTAGTCTTTAGCTTTTCAATAGACACAAAGATATAGGCGAGGGGACTGCAGTAGCGATTAAAAAGATCTCGTGACACTTAGCGTGGTTGATTCGAATTTTCCATCGCGTGTCGAGAGTGTCAATATGCCGTTGGTTCTGATTTATTTTAGAGTATAAAATCTGACTTGAAAGATTATTATTTTCATTTATTATTCTGGTTTAATATAACATTTGAAACTTGTAGATGCGCAGATCGGTGCGATATCCCAATGAAATCCCTGCCCAGGCCATGATGCTTCAAACCGCGGAATGCGTGATGTTCGGTGATGTTCTCGGGCCGATTGCGTATGCTTTGTTCCCTCCAGACCCTTACAAGCTTATCATCGGGTTGTAGGGCAAATCTGGACTCATCTGTGAACATAACGTTGCCCCAATCAGACACAGTCCAATTCACATACTGGCGGCACCACTTTAATTGTGCCTCTCTGGATAGGACGGATAAAGGAACACAAACTCGTGGTACCCGGGCGTACAGAGCATTTATGTGTAGCCTTCGACGAACAGAAGTGGCAGATATCGTCTTACCAATGGCCACTGCAACCATAGATGTCACACGTGTGGAGGTCGATCTTCAATTCCGCTTGGCTACACCAACAATATATCGATCTTCCGAGGGGGTCGTAACCCTTGGACGACCGGCTACAGGTTTTCGGACAACTGATCGGCTGGTTTGGAATTGTTTCCATAATCGTGAAATGACGGAATGATGAACGCCGAAGAAAAGAGCAATATCTTCGATAGACTGTCCTGCTTCAATGCATCCGACAGCCCGCCAGCGCTCATAATCTTCCATTCATCTCCTGGAAGCCTTAGAAACACGTCTAGCTTTCAAACAAGTCGTACGAATGTTCTAAACACCTTTCATCAGCATTTACATGCAACTCCTGTAGCCCTTCACAATGCCGGCTTCTTATACGACTGCCCGTTTTCCATATTTCTCGACGCGAAACCGTGATTGGCTGTTACCTAACATATTTGCATACTTCCTTCTATCTTTGCAGCAAATTTCAGCTTCCTTAATTCGGATTGGCTTACGGAAATTAACATTTTCCTCTCCGTGCTTAACTTTTGGAAGTGAGTGTATTTGTCTAACATTTCCTCTCTTTCCAAACAGGTTTGGGCGAAAATGGGCGATAGTCACTGCCTCGGTCCTCAGCACTTTCTTTTCCATCCTGTGCCCCTTTTCCAAGACAATTACGGTATTCATCGTCCTCAGATTTTTCCTTGCAGTTGGCCTAGGTGGTTATTACAACGCGGCTTTTATTTTATGTGAGTATTCATTTCACTTCCGATGCATTTTATGGATAGTGTTTTGAATTAAAGCATTATTTTCGGTTTTTATAGTTCATTCTATTTTATCTCTTCGCCAAGCGAGATTACTTTATTAGAAGGCTTTGCCTTCTGTTTAGGGTCTTGATAACAAAAGCAATATGTAACGTATTTTTCAGGCTGCTGTGTACTAACTCTACTGGATTCGCTCATCTTAATGTTAACCTATGGAGAAAATATGTCCACTATTGACAGCCACATAAATGCTGATAATCCAATAAAAATGGTATTTTCAGATAGCCTCAACTTTTCTGCATCTTGCAGCAGAGTTCATTACCATGTTTTTATTAACTTGCTTTCTTGTGTGTTTGTGTGTTTGTCAAATACAAACCTTGCAATCGATTTTTAAATAACTTCCCGACTAGCTAGACATTTGAAACTTTTAGAATAGATCAGAACACGATGACAATGTATTTTTTTATACTTTTAGCCATTTTTAAGCAGAATTAAATTAATTTTCAGTTATTTTCAGTTAATTTTGTTTTGTAGACTGCTGCAGCCATCTATTGGCCGGAACGGGAACGAAAAGTTAAATTCAAGTTAATTTCCAATTAACTTAATTTTCTTTCAAGTTGATGGGATAAATCACCAAAGAAATTTTTAAAAAGTATCAATTAATACATAGAATTGTCAAGTTTATATGATTCAAGAGAAAATTTAAAAACATGGTATATAAAAAGTTCTTTTTATCTTGCAAATGAAAAATGCCCCAAGGTGTTAAATTTCATTTTCTGTTACGGCGTAGAATTATAATTATTATTATTATTATTTTAATCTTTCAATCCAAGTCGACAATCCTTGGACACATTGTCTCCATAGGTTAACATTGAGGGGAGAGAATCCAATAGGGTTAGTACACAGCACAACAAACAATGATACAATGTTTCCTCGTAACAATGATCGTAAGGTACAAAGCTTCCTCGTGTAAGATCTTGTTAATGGATGCCGTAAAATTGTGATTTTTCCCCCCTACCAAAATTGAATACCTTTTTTGAAGATTAACACAATTCATTATAAAATATATTGTATGTTAAAAGAAATATTTTGAGTTGGTTTAGTTCTAACATTTACCAAAATTTCTAATTTAACGCAGGATTACGTTCTCCATAACGGTCCTCCGGAAAGCAAAATTTCAGACCCTTAAACCGTCCGTCCGTTTGTCCTCGCGAGTTATAATTTTGGCAACGCGCCAAACCCAGCCTGTATCGCTTGGACAAGCAGTAAACAGTTGAACAGAAAAGTACCAAAATGCGTCAAAATTTTGACAGGGATATGTATATATATACTGTCCGACCACAGTACAAAGAACCACGGTTGGCATAGTGCCAAGACGATTCTATTCACGCTGTAGGTAAGGCTGCTGAGGAAGGAGGGGGAAAAGTCTCGTATTCTCTCGACATTCTTTAGAATCGGTTACTAACTGCGCTTGCTTGCTTTTTCCTCGTCTGTTATTTTGATTATTATATTAAAATTAATGGATCCTTTACCCAACACAACTGCTCGGAATAAGCCGTTCCGTAGTGATTGTAAACGTATAATACACAATGTAATTAAATTGTGTGATAAAGAAGCACTAGAAGGAAATGTTAGTGTTCCACTTTCGCAATCCCTAAAGAGAGCTAGTGAAATGACCGGGATATCAATGTCCAGAGTAAAAAGAATACGCAGAGAAGCAAAGGGTGAAGAAACTCCAAAATTTGAATCTCCGAGGAAACGTCAGAAAAAAAGAACCACCGAAAACGTAGCTTTAGATAATTTTGATTTTGATGTAATCCGAAAATATCCACTCCTATAACACTCCTATTTTTTAAATAGATTTGTTTCTTTCTTTTTATTATTTTGAAATTATTATTCACATATTCGATCAAAAATAAAGTTTTAAAAAATAACTTTAAAATTGCGAACAAAAAGCAGTCTGAAATACATTCCGTATTTCATAAACAAACACATCCGAAAATATGACGTTTTCCCCTATTTTCTAAGTAGACTAGCTTTTCTCGCGCATGCGTAACAGCTTCCAGGGACCTTGCTTCCGTGGTCGGACTGTACATACGTACATATATATATATATATATATATATATATATATATATATATATATATATATGTGAGAATGAGTTTGGCAACACAACTGAACTATTACTACAACTTCCACTCCTACTACTTCGGCGCGAAGGACTTGGCTCGCAAACAGAGTGATGGACTAGTGACATTACGAAGCGGATGTGTCGCTCCGCAGGCTTGCCGTTTTGAGTCAAATAGCTGTGTTGATGCTTTGTTTTTTTTAATTTCATACTAAGTGTTAGTCCTGTCTTGTAAACATCGTCTAGTTTAATTAAATGTTCAAAATAATTAAGTCTAATGATTCACTTCTAAAGGAAGGAGTACTAACTCCTTCCTACATGGGTGCTCGGCCCTCGGACTCGAAAAATACCCCTAGCTTGGACTGAAAAACTATTTTCTTTTGATGATTCCTGGATTACTGTTGTCTGTCATTTCGGTTTTGGATACCGCCAGCGAAAACGAAAGTGATGTGCCACGGACTCTGATGATACTCTGATGGGATGATGAGAACCAAAACCAGAATTGTAAGTAACTTGGATCATATTAAAATTATTTGATGCATACGTTGACGCTTGTTCAAGAAAATTTTGATGATTAAGGGAATTCTCAACTTATTGATGATTTAAGAAAACTGAAAGATATTTCAACGTTCTTTTGATGCAGGAATTTAATTGATGCTAAATTCACTTTTGATGGTCTTTGACGTTGAATTTATCACTTCTGTTTTCTTGAAGAGAATTCTATTTCGATGAAATTATTTGATGATTTGATGAAAATTTCGACATTTAACTTGAAGAATCTTGTTTCCTTGAACAAACCACAACATAACATATATTTTGAAAGATCGCGAATTGAATACTTTTGAAGATTATTATATTATTATTTTGATGCATAATTTTGACGAAGCGAATGTTTATTTGATGACAACTTTGCTTATTTGATGCGCTTTGATGTTGAACTTAATTCTGCTGTTTTCTTGCGAGAATATTTTTTATTTTGCAGAATGCTTTGATGCTTTCGATTTCACAATTTTGATACTTTCGATTTCCCAATTTTGATGCTTTTAACATTAGAACTTTAACTATTATTTTGATGCTGCATTTACATCCTCTATTTTCTTCAACAGTGATTTATTTTGAAGATTAATTTGATGAATATTTTGCTGAAGTAATATCTAACTTGATACATATCTAAATTTACGTCATCTGTTTTCTTTAACCAGAGAAATTATTTTGAAGAACTTATTATTTGATATTTGATGCTTATTTTAGTTCATAATTTTGTTTTCTTGAACAAAACCTGTTTTAAAGATTACTTATTTTGATGCATATTTTGAGAATCAATATTTTATTATTGAATTGGTATTTGAAAAAATTTCGATTTGAAATATTATTTTCTACTTTTGAATTTGAGTAACTACGTATTATAATTATTGATTTTGGTTTTGAATATTTGTATATTTGTGTACTATAATTGTTTGAACCTAGTATATAGTTATGGCTACTCTCAACGATTACCCCAATATTGCAAAATCATTAAAAATTGGTAGTACGAATCAAATAAAGGTTCTACATCGTTTAATTTTTGGTACAGACGGCGACAGACAAAATCGTACCAGATTACGTAAATTTACAGGTTTTAAACAGCCATTCGTGTTGGAAGCAACGAAACAGAAAGTACTTAAAGAATTTTCACTTAAAGACTTGATTTCTATTTGTAATCTACTTCATTTAGAATTTTCAACTGACCCAGACAAATGTGCCAATACCATTCTTATGAGTCTTAGTGATTTATCGTTATTAAAAGCAGAATTTTCTGATCTTTCGGAATGCGAAGTGAATGATGACTCACTTCCGGGTGCACGTTCATCCCAAACTAACAGCGTTATAGAGGAAAATAGATCTCCCTTTTCCCCCACCATTGACGCAAAAGAATCTTCGAATAAGCAAAATACACACATTTCCGTTGGTGAATCAGATCAAAATTCATTGCCTTCAGTTGAAACTGCGAATCTCTCTTTCCAATTGTTTAGTCTGAAAGACGTTGTTGATTTAATAAAACCTTTCTCGTCTCGTGATAATTACAGTGTTGAGAATTTTATATCTGACGTTGAAGAACTTTTTTGTTTATATCAGATAAACAATCCAATTCACCAAATTACTTTTGTTAGAAAATGTTTAACTGGTCCCGCTCAAACTTTAATTAGGTCTATTCGTGGAATTACAAATTGGGAACAATTGAAGCACCATTTATTAGACGAATTTTCGGACAAAATTAACGGTATTCAGTTACATAAATTAATGGAATCTCGACGTATGAAACCGTTTGAAACCGTACAAGAATATTTCTTAGCTATGAGAGATTTGGCACACAAAGGTTCTCTCGATGACTCCTCTCTGTTTGAGTATGTCATAAACGGAATTCCTGATTCAACAAACAATAAAGTTATTCTTTACGGTTGTAAATCCGTCCCTGACTTTAAGGAAAAGTTGAAAATTTATGAACAAATCTTTAACAGATCACAAAATTTCAGACAAAATAATCAGAAAAAAATTGATGCTTCCTACCTCAATGTGAAAGTCGATAATACACGTAGCCCAAATACACAGCCAGTATGTTTTTCCTGTGGCTTGAGAGGTCACAAAAGCAACCAATGTTTGAATAAGTCATATGGTAAACAATGCTACGGATGTAAAAGTTTTGGTCATGTTCATGCTAATTGCCCTAAAAGTTATCGAAATTCTAAACCGAAACCTGATTCTCAAAAACCTATTTCTGATAAAACTGTAAATGCACTTTCTCCTGAAACTTCATCGAAAAATCCCATGCATGTTGACATTCAACTTGCAGGAATTCAATTGACAGCACTCTGTGACACTGGGTCACAGGCAACCCTCATCAATGAGAAAACCTATCGAAGAATTGGTTCGCCACCATTGCAGCCCACCAACATTCCCTTTTCAGGAATTGGCAAAAACCAAGTTCACAGCATCGGATTCTTTCAGGATTCCATCGAAATTCAAACCATTACTTTACCTGCTAAAATACATGTTCTAGAGGATGACTTGATTCCTTTTGATGTGATTATCGGAATCGACTTTTTGCAGCAAACCCAATTTACATTTGATGAAGACGGTATTCGTTTTACTCCTGATAATAACATCTTCGTTAATATTGCTAATATTCCTGATGACGAAGCTTTCCCATTTGATCTTTCACACATTTTGAATTCTGAAATTCGTGAGGAAGTTCAAAATATCGTTACTTCCTACAAACCACATAAAGTTCAAGACACTGAAATTAAGATGACTATTTTATTACAAGATGAAATCCCCGTAAATCAACGTTCTCGACGACTCCCTTTTGCGGAACAGAAAATTGTAGAAAAACAAATTCAAGATCAGGGCCAAATATGCATGTCTGAAAAACCTCTAACATCTACTCAAGATAAGATTTCTAGGGTAGAGAAAATGGATAATCCAATTGATTTTGAACGTGATGATGATGATGATGATGCCAATGATTTAGATTTGTTTCATGATAATGATGATGGAAAATATTTAGATGATGCTGATGCCAGTGATTTAGATTTGCTTCATGATAACGATGATGATAATGCTTTTGATATTGGAACTATCAAAGCAACTCTTGAACCAAAAATATTTGATGCCGATGATGATGCCCTTGAGAATGAATCCGTCAAAAGTGAAAAGGTTGAACCAAAATTTCAAGTTATTGAAGCTCCCAAACCCCCTGAACAAATAGCAGCTTTTCAACAACAGAAAAACATTCTTTCACAAAATCCAGTTCTTCGTGTTTTTCAACAGGGATACCCATTAGAACTCCACACTGATGCCAGCTCCTTAGGTTTTGGCGCTGTGCTCTTGCAACAATCCGATGATGGACAGTTTCATCCTATTCATTATTTTAGCCGTAAAACTACAGTTCAACAAGAAAAATATCATAGTTATGAACTGGAAGTTCTTGCCGTTATTGAAGCGCTAAAAAAATTTCGAAACTACTTGTTGGGAACAAAATTTAAAATTATCACCGATTGTGATGCTTTCCAAAAAACGATGCACAAAAAAGACCTACCAGCTAAAATTGCTCGATGGGCATTGATGTTAGAAGACTTTGATTATGAAGTTTGTCATCGACCCGGTAGACAGATGAAACATGTTGATGCTTTAAGTCGTAACCCCATTCTTGTAATTACCTCAAATGATATCACTCAAAAGGTGAAAAATGCCCAAGACCAGGATGAATTTATATCTCAAATTAAATCTATGCTTGAATCTACACCTTCTGATGAATTTTTTGTTAAAAACGGAATTCTTTATAAACTTCATCAGGATGCCGAACTTTTAGTAGTACCACAAATGATGCAGAAAGAAATAGTGCTAAACGCCCATTCACAAGGTCATTTTGCTTCACAAAAAACCGAATTAATTGTTTCTCGTGAATTTTTCATTCCTCAACTTAAGAAATTAGTTCAAGAAATTATTTCGAACTGTATTCCTTGCATTTTGTCCTCGCGAAAATCTGGAAAACAAGAAGGATACCTTCACCCCATTCCAAAAGGTGATGCACCCCTTGAATGTTACCATTGCGACTTTTTAGGACCTTTACCATCGACAAAAAAATGTTATAAGTATCTTTTTACAGTAGTTGATGCCTTTTCCAAATTTGTATGGATCTATCCCGTGAAGTCCACCTCTACGAAAGATGCCTTAGACAAATTATCCTTGCAACAAACTACATTTGGCAACCCTTCAAAAATCATTACTGACAAAGGTAGCGCATTCACATCTTCAGAATTTCAAAGTTACTGCCAGGAACAGTCAATTGAACACATTTCAATAGCAACAGGTGTGCCACGTGGCAACGGTCAGGTTGAGCGTGTTCATGGAACAATTATTCCCGTTTTAACTAAGTTAGCTCTAGATGAACCTGACAAATGGTTTAAATATGTCCCAAGATTGCAACGTATCTTAAATAGTACCACCACACGCAGTACAAAATTCACACCCTTTCAACTTTTAATTGGTGTTAAAATGAAACAACAAGAGGATCTACAGATTAAAAATCTTCTTGACGAGGAACACCACCAAAGAATTCTTGATGACAAAGAAGCGTTACGTATCGAAGCTAAACGAAATATCCTCCGTTTACAGGAAGAAAACATACGACAATATAACAAACGGCGTAAACCGGCTTGTAAATACAAGATCGGTGACAAAGTGGCAATACAACGAACTCAATTTGGAACCGGATTAAAGCTCCGACCAAAGTTCTTCGGACCATATGAGATCACGAACATCAACCCCAACGATCGTTACGAAGTTCGAAAGTTAGGACATCACGATGGTCCAACCATAACATCAACTGCAGCGGACAAAATGAAACAATGGTGCAGAAACTGAACACCAATACCACTGTGTTGAACACTGCTTGATTTTTTGAAATATTTTTCCTTTTTCTGCTCTTTTTTTTTATCTTTTCAGAATTATTGTTTACAACCCAGCCGCGGACGTCTGGAAAGTCAGAACGGCCGTGTGAGAATGAGTTTGGCAACACAACTGAACTATTACTACAACTTCCACTCCTACTACTTCGGCGCGAAGGACTTGGCGCGCAAACAGAGTGATGGACTAGTGACATTACGAAGCGGATGTGTCGCTCCGCAGGCTTGCCGTTTTGAGTCAAATAGCTGTGTTGATGCTTTGTTTTTTTTAATTTCATACTAAGTGTTAGTCCTGTCTTGTAAACATCGTCTAGTTTAATTAAATGTTCAAAATAATTAAGTCTAATGATTCACTTCTAAAGGAAGGAGTACTAACTCCTTCCTACATATATATATATATATATACAGATGGTGGACAAAATAATACGAACACCTGTGAAATAATGGAAAATATTTATTAATTGGGGGTTGAACCACCCTTTGACTGAAGTACAGATTTAATGCGACGAGGGATAGATGTATAAAGGTCATGGACAATATTTAAAAGAATATTAAGCCATTCCTCCTGCAGAACGGTCTCTAATTCCGAAAGTCCTGATGGAGGTGGAAATCGGGAACGAAGTTTGGACTCCAAATATTGCCATAAATGTTCAATAATATTCAAGTCCGGAGACTGAGGGGGCCAGACGAGATGTTCAACTGAATCGTCATGCTCTTCGAACCATTCTTGAACACACCTAGCAGTGTGGATAGGGGCGTTGTCGTCTTGCAAAAGTGGTCGCTCTCCAGGGAATACAGTCTGGACAAAAGTATGGACATGATCCCATAGAACGCTTAGATGGTGATTGGATTTGATCCTCCCATGCAGAATAACAAGCGGCCCAAGACCACGCCAAGATATCGCACCCCATACCATAATGGAGCTACCCCTCATGCTTCACAGTCGGCAAGAGGCATTCAGGATGAAACGCTTCTTTGGGCGTTCTCCAGACATAAACGCGTCCGGTCGTCTGAAATAGGGTGAATGACGATTCATTTGACCATATTACCTGTTGTTACTGCTGTGGGGACCAGCCTTTGTGATCTCTGCACCATTGGCATCGCTTGAAAGTATAAGTTGCTGTCACCAAGGGTTTACGAATTGCCACTCTGCCATAAATGTTCGCAGCATGAAGTTCCCTTTTGACAGTTTTTGTTGAAACGGGGTCCTGTAGATGACTGTTCATTTCGGATGTTATCTCGGATAACGATTGCTTGTGCTTTCGAGCTACTATGCGCTTCAAGACCCGTCTATCCCTATTAGCAAGCTTGGACTTTTGGCCACTGTTGTGCTTTGAAGACGTCTTACCCTCTTTCGTGTACGCTGTCATAACGGCTGATACCTTACTCCTTGCAAACCCCAAAAGGTTTGCTGTTTCCGTAACCGATGCTCCACTTAAACGCGCTCCAACTATCATTCCTCTTTGGAACTCTGACAGGTCTGACATTTCAACTTATCACAGACAGTTCGATAGAAGCATGCAACGTAGGTGACTGCTGTTGAGAGACTGATACCTTCCTCTTCACGCTCACTAGGTGGCAGACTTCTGTTGCAGGTGGCGCGGCTGTACTGCAGGTGTGAAATACGTCATACTTTTTCACAGGTGTTCGTATTATTTTGTACTCCATCTGTATATATATATAGATACATATATACATAACACATACATACATATATACATACAAAAGAGGTAAGCAACGATAAGTAATCTTACGTTATAACCGGTGGTAGTTTCGTTAGAAGAGATGACCTGAATTTAAAAAAAAAAAAATTTTATGATACAATTCGAGAACGGGGCATTTTGGAATTTTTTGAGGGCTGAAATGAGTGGAACTCTTAAATTAAATTCATATTCCTGACATTCATTAATACAACGTCATTACGTGATTATTATATTATAAACCATTTAACTTACTTGGCGAATCATGAACTTCATCTACTATTCGGTGGTGAACTTGGATACCACATTTGTGCGCATATCCTTGAAAAAGTGTTTCTGCTGTTATTACTTTTACCGTATCTTATATTCGAATATTCTCTGTGCTAGTATTATATTTTTCAGTGTTTTACAGTGATGGAAGTCGTTGTACCCCAGAAGAGGACAATGTACTGCATGAATGTTCAGACGGGTTGGTGTTTGGGCTTCGTCTTACTTCCTGGTGTGGTGTGGTTGATTCGGGACGCATTTTGGATACAGACTGTCCTGGCTGTGGCTTCGTTTCTTCTAATGCTGTTTTCGGGGTAAATAGATGTAAAGACACTTCGTCTGTTTTTGAAATTGTGCTTAGTTAATTCCTTTGTGAGCTTTCAAGCAATGATAATATTAAGTATTTTATTTGGTTCTGTAATTCCTGCTATGGATTCTGTTTCGGCTTCGTGTCATTTCCTTGGTGTGGTTGAATCGGATCAAATTTTGCTTACCGATTACTTTGGCCTTCTTTCCTTCTAATGCTATTTTCGGTGTAAATGACGTAAAGGCACTTCATCTATTTTTGTAAATGTGTTTAGTTAATTCCGTAATGAGCTTTCAGACAATGATAACATTTAGTATTTTATTTGGTTCTGTAATTCATTCATTCTATGCATCGTGTTTTACTTCGTGTCGTTTTCTTAATGTGGTTGATTCGGATGGAATTTCGGATACCGATTGCTTTGGCCTTCTTTCCTTCTTATGCTTTTTTGGGTGTAAACAAACGTAAAGGCTCCTCGTCTATTTTAGAAATCGAGGTCAGTTAACTCCTTAATTAGCTTTCAGACAATGATAATATTTAGTATTTTATTTGGTTCTGTAATTCATTCATGCTATGCATCGTGTTTTAGTCTCGTGTCGTTTCCTTAATATTGTTGATTCGGATGGAATTTCGGATACCGATTGCTTTGGCCTTCTTTCCTTCTTATGCTGTTTTCGGTGTAAACAAACGTAAAGGCTCCTCGTCTATTTTTGAAATCGAGTTCAGTTAATTCCTTAATTAGCTTTCAGACAATGGTAATATTTAGTATTTTATTTGGTTCTGTTATTAATTCATGCTATGCATCGTGTTTTAGCCTCGTGTCGTTTCCTTAATGTGGTTGATTCGGATGGAATTTCGTATACCGATTGCTTTGGCCTTCTTTCCTTCTTATGCTTTTTTGGGTGTAAACAAACGTAAAGGCTCCTTGTCTATTTTTGAAATCGTGTTCAGTTAATTCCTTAATGAGCTTTCAGACAATGATAATATTTAGTATTTTATTGGGTTCTGTAATTCATTTATGCTATGCATCGTGTTTTAGCTTCGTGTCTTTTCCTTAATGTGGTTGATTCGGATGGAATTTCGTATACCGATTGCTTTGGCCTTCTTTCCTTCTTATGCTTTTTTGGGTGTAAACAAACGTAAAGGCTCCTTGTCTATTTTTGAAATCGTGTTCAGTTAATTCCTTAATGAGCTTTCAGACAATGATAATATTGAGTATTTTATTGGGTTCTGTAATTTGGTTCTGTAATTCATTTAGTATTTTATTTGGTTCTGTAATTTATAAAATGAATCGTGTTGCAAGGTGCAAAAAGTTCAGGCTATCTGAAAATACCATTTTTAATTGGATTATCAGAATTTACGTAGCTGTAAACAGTTAGCACATTTTCACCATAGGTTAACATTGAGGTGAGCGAATCCAATATGGTTAGTACACAGCAGCCTTAAGAAAGGATATTTTTGAAATTTTTATTTGGTTGTATATTTTATGATATGCTTATTTCACCTCGACTGCAGAATTACATGGCATTCATGCCAACGCTGATAAGGTTTGATTCTTTCTTTCTGTCAGATTCCTCCCCGAATCTCCTCGCTGGTTGTTATCGAAAGGTGAATCGGAAAAAGCCCGAAAGGTTCTAATCCAAGCTGCCGAGACCAACAAAATATCAGGCCCTGGGACAAATATAGCCATAGATACGGTGATATTTGAAGCGAAGGAGGCGAGAAAGGTAAGTTCAGCCTATCCGCGTATACCGCGATCGTCAACGTAACTGGGCATGCGCGAACTGAACAAATCCGTAGGCGAAATAGGAGGATGGGTGGGGAACAGAAGGGATGTTTAGTAGTTTTAGACTAAAGACAAAAAAGCATAAATACAATGATTCGTAAATAGAAATGTTGTAACGATATTTTTTTACTTTATATAAATTTGTAAACTAGCCGGTCGGTTTAGGGACCCACTCCCTTCAGCAATCATTGTCAGAGAATGGAAACACTAAAAAACAACGAATTAAGGTACTTAAGTTTTGTGGTTACGCATCCCATGTCCTGCAAACAGTCGCAAGCAGAAGAAAAACCCTTCCCCCCTCCCCCCCCCCCGGCGAGCCGAGATTTTAAGAATGTTTGTTAACCAAAATCCATTTAAAAACTAAACACAGTATAAATTATATAGAAAAAACACATGTGAAATGTTATAGACATCTCAGAATTTAGGTAGATGCAGCCCTTCATCATTGTACCACTAAAAGATGTAAAGTAAAAATGTCAAATTGGGGAATAATTGTTAACCAAAGTAAACACTGTAAAAAGACTAAACACAGTATAAATAACATAGAAAAAAGCATATGAAATGTTATACGCATGAATAAAAAAAATATAATATATATATACATTTATAATAAACTCCTCAGAATTCATCTGGTTTAGCCTTTCATCATTGGAGCAAAAAAACCCTGAAAAGTAAAACATAAAATATATACATTTATAATAAACCACTAAAATCTGAAAAGTAAAAATGTCAAATTGTCTTTTGGAAAGTAAAGAATTTTGAAAAATAAGGCTGAAAAGTAAAAATGTCAAATTGTTGAATGTTTGGTAATAAGAATCAATTTAAAAACTAAACACAGTATAAATAACATAGAAAAAAAAGCATGTGAAATCTTATACACATCTCTGAATTTAGAAAGACTCATCAACCTTAGGCAGTTAGGCTTTTCATCATTTTACCACTAAAAGCTGAAAAGTAAAAATCTCAATTTTGTTAACCAAAATCAATTTATAAATTAAACACAGTATATAACATATAATAAATAACACAGTATAATAAAAAACTAAACAAAGTATTGCTTAAATTCAATTTAAGTAAAATGTAAATAATTCAACAACAAAAAATAAAGTATTAAAGTATAGATTGAAGGCACTGACAAACCAAAAAATTAACAGAAATCTGCAATTAGGGCTCCACGCACCATAAATGCAAGATTCTGTAGCAATAAACATCTCCATAATTAATGTCTCCATAATAAATGTCTCCATAAAAAATATCTCCATAAATGCAAGATTCTGTAGCAAAAATAATTAAAAGTATTAAAGTATAGCTAGAATGCACTGACAAACGAAAAAATTAATAGAAATCTGCAATTAAGGGCTCCAAGCATCATAAATGCAAGATTTTGTAGCAATAGACATCTCTATAATTAATATCTCCATAATTAATATCTCAATAATTAATGTCTCCATAATAAATGTCTCCATAAAAAACATCTACATAAATGCAAGATTCTGTAGCAAAAAAAATTAAAAGTATTAAAGTATAGCTAGAATGCACCAACAAACGAAAAAATGAATAGAAATCTGCAATTAAGGGCTTCACGCATCATAAATGCAAGATTCTGTAGCAATAAACATCTCCATAATTAATGTCTCCATAATAAATGTCTCCATAAAAAATATCTCCATAAATGAAAGATTCTGTAGCAAAAAAATTAAAGTATTAAAGTATAGCTAGAATGCACTGACAAACGAAAAAATTAATAGAAATCAGCAATTTAGGGCTCCATGCATCATAAATGCAAGATTCCGTAGGAAAAAAAAATTAAAGTATTAAAGTATAGGTTGATATATATTTGTAAATACCCCGCGGTCTCTCTTCCCGTCCATAGCTACCGATTCCTGGAATGTTTGTTCAGGAGTTTTTGTCGCATTGTGGGGTGACCGGGCGGCAATTGCCTCGGCCACCTGTCTCGGACATCTGCTGCCGTCTTGGTGGGGGAGGGACTTTGGAGGACTGGTTTCTATCTTTGCGAGGGCAGCACTTCCGGTCCTTATGTTCGAATTACTAGGAGTATGAGGTGTTGGCCTCCTATTTTTGGTAAGGTTTACTTTTGTTGGTGTTTTTCTGAACACACTTTTTCTGACAACCCTTACTTTATAACTGTAGGCAATTAAATTACCTTAAAACAATGGATGCATGCATGTGTTGGAGCAAGCAAGGAAGACATAGCAATGGCCTTAAACATACATTTATTTGATAACGCACAAATTTCAATTAAATTGTAATAGCTACTAGCACAATATTCTCTTTCATATTAACATTTTTACATACGAGAACTCAGAAGCAGAGGCAAACTAGACGGTCAAAGTAATGATTTTTAGAGTCTATGGGGAGGCACTTACTACAGCTGAGGTATGCAGCGATGAAAGATAGCATCGACGACAGGGACCTAGTATCATGTCATGTATAGGGACATCTTAGCGGGTTACTGACACTTCTCCTAGACTCCGAGGCAGACGAGATTCTATCATCTGAGCTCTGAGGAAACAAGTCTGAGATCGATATGGGCCTCCTCTCCTATTCCTTTCGTCCTTGGAGGGGCTGTTGTCCGTTTACAGGGGGGCCAGTCTGGCCCGCCCCTCATTTTCATTGGGCAGTGGGCTGTTTTTCTTTCAGTAGTTCCTGCCCCAATTGGTTCCTTATTAAACAGCCTCTGTCCATAGTCTACGAAGTAACCCCCACCATAATTTTATTTTGCAATACAACTTTGACCCTTATCATCTAAAGGTTTTACTGTGGGCCATAAAATAACGACCATCCATCTTGCAATATTTATAGACTTTAGATCGCTATCACCGACAGGTATTCTTCTATTACTTCCTGCTTTACAAGCCTCTATTTACGCCTGCCTCTGTAGCCTTTATAATAGATTCGTTATTGGCCACACACCGTGGGTAATTAATTATACCATTCCACTTCTACAATAATGGCCACAGACGAATTTCAAATTTTTTTGCCCCGCTGTTTACAAGCTAAGGAAGTCTCTGCGATGTATCGGTATGGCCAATAAAGTTTTCTTGAAAACAACATCAACGTAGTGTTTTGTTGCTCTGGAGTCCTTTGAAGAGCAAATTGTTTTTCCCGCTGAACACAACGCAAGAGAAGAGAAATGTCGCTATAACAGAAACAATTTTATGAAAAACACTATGATACCTAAAATAAACACTCGCTACGAATTACGATGGCATAAAGGAACCTCCATCTTCAGGAAACGTATAACATTCAGTAAAACTTGCTATACTTGATGATTTTTTGGCACAAAGGGAGAAAAGGGCTATTTGCTTCTACGGAAAATCTGTGAAGAGTGAACGTTGCCAACTGGAGAAACAAAAAGAAAAGGGCAAAAACATGCACTGAAAAAAAGAAGTTTGAAGTGGCGAGTGAAAATAACCGACAAAAAAAAAATGTATATAAATATATGTATATATACGAGTATAAAAAATATATATATATATATATATATATGTATATATACGAGTAATATTTAGTGATGAAAGTCAGTTTTGTATTTCTGGTAACCAAAGTAGTGCCTATGTAAGTCAACGCACTCATGAGGAATTCCGCCCTCAGCGTCTGAAGCCCCCCAGTAAAGCACCTGACAAAAGTGCATGTCTGGGGCTGCATGTTTTCTCGTGGTGTTGGAAGACTTCACATCGTGAGCGGAACAGTGAAAGCCAGGGATTACACTGAAATAATCTATACTTATATATAAAGAGAGAGAGCGATTTTGTACGTGGAGGGTAATCTCCGGAACCACTGCACCTATTTGAAAAATTCTTTCACTGTTTGAAAGGTACATTATTCCAGATGGACATAGGCTATATATTATGTATATCTGATCAGTAGAAATAAAGTTAGGGGGATACTCTAGATTTGTGTGCACGGCCGCCATCTTGGATTTTTCCGCCAGGGTTTGGCGCATTTCGCATGGCGATAATTATTGCGTTCTGGTAAAAATAAAGCAATGTCAAATTCTCTAATTTTAAGATCAAACGGTTATTTCTGATGTGATCTTTTAATTACAGTATAATAATTTTAGGTCAGATCTTGGCCTTGACCTGGAAATCTGAGTCAAATTGACTATACTCAAAAAAGTAAATTATTTTTAAAACTAAGAGTCTTTTTGTTGAAAATTTTTGAATCCATTATCAGTTTTTCGTTAACTTATTAAATTTAAGTTGCTTTTAATTTTGTTTATCGATTGTCAATTAGTATACTATAATGATACACCATTTCATTTATTTGAAGTAAAAATTATCTGCCATCATTTTTTCGTAAAATGTAAAATACAGTATACATTTTAAATACAATATATTTTAAAATATTTTATAATTCCAAGTTGTAGTGGATTACAAATAAATTTAAATAACTGAAGTTCAACTTCTCTCTCCCCAGGAACCTAAGTTAAAAAGTTAGTTAAGGTTAAGTTATTGGTTTAGGAAAAGGTTTTTTTTTTCTTATTTCCAACACAGCAGGATAAATGGTTAAATAATCCTTGTCCCGATGTTATTGTATGCACCAAATATTTGGTTAAGGTCAAATCTGAAGTAAAATTTCATTACCACAATGCCCTAAACCCCCCCCCAAAAAAAAAAAAGTGGATCTGGTTACTCACCATAAATTTATGGGTTCATAATTATTTTACATTTTTCAAAGCTGAATTTTAGATAATTTTTAAATTGCAAGTTATTTAGGTGGTACGAAAATGCTGTATTTTTTTTCTAATTAACAATATATTGGCATAATATTTTGGTGATTCATTGCTATTATTCAAAGAGTTAGGGCAAACTGAATAGATGGCATTGAAATTTTATCTGTAAGTAAAATTCATTTGACCAAATTTTTCATATGGATCATAATTTGAAAAGGTAGTTTTTAATTAAAAATGACAAAAAAAAATCTCAGTCCAACGATTAAATGATTTTTCAAAAATATTTCTAAGTTTCACATTTTAAAAAGGTCGTTTTTATTAAAAAAGCTAAAAGAAAAACCCAAAATTTCCAATATTTGAGAATGATTTTTTCAAAAAAGTGGTTTTTATCAAAAACCCAAAAATAAATCTAAGTCCAACGTTTAAATGATTCTTCAAAAATTTTTCTAAGGTTCATAATTTAAACAGGTGGTTTTTATTAAAAAAGCTAAAAAATTTCAAAGTCCAGCGTTTCGAAAACACCGCTTAAAACACATTGGCGAGAAATTTTCCACTCCTCAAAACACGGTAAAATCGCCAAGTTGGCAAAAAAAAATCCAAGATGGCGGCAGTGCACACAATTATTAAGTAACGTAATATTAATTTGAATATTATTTTAGGTGCTTAAAATAATTAAAAAAACATTCTTTACTTAAAATCCTTTTTTTATTTTTGTATTTTTATTTCATCTCTTACTCTAATTTTGAGATACCAATGTGTATCTATAATTCTATAATCTATACTTATATATAAACAGAGAGAGCGATTTTGTACGTGGAGGGTAATCTCCGGAACCACTGCACCTATTTGAAAAATTCTTTCACTGTTTGAAAGGTACATTATTCCAGATGGACATAGGCTGTATATTATGTATATCTGATCAGTAGAAATAAAGTTAAAGGCTTAATCCTAACAATCTCCATTGTTACCGCTACTGTCCTCTACCGCTTTTTGTACGAAACACTTCAACGATCTTTGGCGTGGTGCTATCGCGGTGGGCTTCTGTTCTGACGTTAGCGGTTCGAAACTAGCTGTTCTCAGGCACGCTCTTTTCTTTTAAAAAATTAACGTTAAAATTTAACTAACGTAATATTAATTTGAATATTATTTTAAGACTATAATTTTTAAAAAAATTGAATATTTAAAAAAAACATTCTTTACTTTACTTAAAATCCTTTTTTTATTTTTGTATTTTTATTTCATCTCTTAACCTCTTTCTATTAATTTGAATACTATTTTAGGTGCTTAAAATAATTAAAAAAAGCATTCTTTTCTTAAAATCCTTTTTTTATTTTTGAATAAAACTAAGGTCTCAAGCACACCTCTTTCTTTTGAAAAATTACTTTTTCTATTAATTTCAATACTATTTTAGGTGCTTAAAATAATTAAAAAAAATATTCTTTACTTAAAATCCTTTTTTTATTTTTGTACTATCTATACTTATATATAAAGAGAGAGAGCGATTTTGTACATGGAGGGTAATCTCCGGAACCACTGCACCTATTTGAAAAATTCTTTCACTGTCAGAAAGGTACCTTATTCCTGATGGACATAGGCTATATATTATGTATATCTGATCAGTAGAAATAAAGTTAGGGGCTTAATCCTAACAATGTCCATTGTTTCCGTTACTGTCTTCTACCGCTTTTTGTGCCGATTTCAACGATCCTTAGCGTGGTGCTATCGCGGTGGGTCATTCTGACGGTAGCGGTTCGAACCTAGCCGTTCTCCGGCACGCCTTTTTCTTTTAAAAAATCAATTTTAATTATTAACTGACGTAATATCAATTTTAATGTATTATTTAGTTTATTATTAAGGTAATAAAAGATTTACAATTTATTGGCTATCAACTGGAAATTTATTGGTATAATATTTTGTTCAACCCCAACAAAGTCGGGACGGGCCGCTAGTACAAAATAAATTGCTACCAACAGCGGGAGAAAATTTTGGGAATCAGTCATGGATTTTTCAGGACGATAATGCTCCATGTCACCGTGCAATGGTAGGCCAGAAATGGTACAATGCTGTGAATAGGATGAATAGGCCAGGACAGTCTCCGGATATTATTCCGATAGAGAACCTATGGCATAAAATTTGTTATGATATTTCAAAGAAAAAAAATCTTCAAACAAACGTGAGTTAATTGTAGCTTTAATATTTTCCTTCAACCATGTTGTCACGAAAGAACTTCTTGTGAAATTGGTGCTTTCCATTCCAAAAAGATGTAGAACCGTAATTAAAGCAAACGGCTGGCGCATAAAATATTGATGTCCAAACATGTAACAACCAAATTTTCAAAATGCATATTAAAGGTACCGTATTTGTAAAAATTTTTGTGTTATTCTACTACGTATATTATGTTATTCAATATTGTGTTATTCTGTACATACAACACATTCTTGTGTTCAGGCAGCTGTACTACAAAAAATACTAGCGGCATTAAAAAAACTAGTAACATATTTGAAATCAGCATGAAAAAATACATCAGAATCAATAACAATAGTTAAGACAGTACGATAATTTCATACCGAACAATTAAGTCAAACACAAAAATTAGGCAAAAAATGAGTGTGTTCAGGACTTTTTGCCACCACTGTATATATATATATATATATATATATATATATATATATATATATATATATATATATATATATATATACACCGGGTGTCCCAAAAATGACCGACGATTTGAAAAATCAATTAAAGAAAAATGGAAAGTGATAGAAATGTATGGTTTGCTGCATTCTGCTTAGGTAACTAGGGATTTTATTCTCACGAATTTTCAAAATTAGTTACAAAATTCATCAACAGATGGCGCTGCTGACTGGGAAAAACTATAAATCAATGTTTTCAAAATAACCACCGTTTGCAGCAACAACGGAGCACAATGTGAGGTCAAAATTCGCAGACGCCCGTGCAAACATTTCAATTTGAATGTTCTGACAAGCAGCAGAGATGTACTGCTCCAGTTCATCTACAGTTTGTGGATTGTGACGTTGCGCACAGTCTTTCAAGTACCCCGAAAGAAAAAAATCGCATGGCGTCAAATCTGGCGAATAAGGAGGCCAATCCATGCCACTTTGCGTATGCTTCTTGCTTTGAAAACATTGTTTTATAGTTTTTCCCAGTCAGCAGCGCCATCTGTTGACGAACTTTGTAACTAAATTTGAAAATTGGTGAGAATCAATTCCCTGATTACCCAAGCAGAATGCAGCAAATCGTACAATTCTATCACCATCCGTTTTTCTTTAGTTTATTTTTCAAATCGTCGGTCTTTTTTTGGACACCCGGTATATATATATATATGTGTGTGTGTGTGTGTGTGTGTGTGTGTGTGTGTGTGTGTGTGTGTGTGTGTGTGTGTGTGTGTGTGTGTGTGTGTGTGCGCGCGTGCGTGCGCGCGTAACGACGTGAATTGTAGACATTTCAATGAAAAAGAGAAACTTCTTAATAACTTCTTTATTAACAATAATAAAAATGATGAAAGAAAAAGAATATTTTACAGATTAATTTCATTAGACGGGACATCCATCTTAACCATCCGACATTTGTTGGCCAACTGAATCTTTTACCCCAACTTTTTCGTCATCACAGGGGCAGCAACCAATAGCATTTCAGAATACAAGTTCTAGGTTTTCAAGCATGTACATTGCTCACTTGAAAGATGTCAACTTTCTGTTACTAGGGGCTAGCTTTCTCATGAAAAAGAGTTAGGGCCTGTTCACAAAGGAGTCCGGTTGCTGAAGTGTAAAAGGAAAGATGGCGCCGAGACGGAAATAAACCAATCATATACGTTAAAAATTTTGTTGATAATTGTGGCGGTGAAAAAGAATTTTATATAATTAGTGAGGTATTATAAATATGAATAAATATAATATAATGATAATTATGATTTTGAATTCATTGCTCAATATTGTGGTTAGTACATTGATTAACTATGATTCCCAAATGAAGGAAACAACTCTGGTTTACACTGACAAATTAATTTATTGATTATTTTACACTGACAAATTAATTTATTGATTATTAACACATAACAATATGATACAATCCTACTAAATATTTCATCCTTCATTTACACATTACTCACAACTTCATTACTACTAAATTAATTCACTATGACTCATATATTTAATTCATTTACTTATTATGATAATATTTTATAAACATAATCACTCATATAACCATGTTCCATTACTACCAATATTTACTCATATATACCAATATTTACTCATAATGTCCACAAGGTATCTTTTCGTACTAAATCGGTAATTTTCTATAACTTTGTAAATCACTTTTTTTCCTATCTCGTTCCGTTTTCGAGATAGGAATGCTAACTCCGCAGTTTTCCACAAGATGGCGCGGTAGGTGGTTTCATTCAGTAGCGCATGGCTACTTTACTATACCTAAACACCACTTTTATGAATATAGCAGCAGCCGTTCCGAAGTTAAGAGGGTGGGAAGGGACTTTAGTGGGCATACTGTATATAAGCAACACATCATATTAATTAAATTGTTTTTTACGAATCATCGGTCATCTCCTTAACATTTTATACTCAAATAACATCCTCCTCGCGCTCTATATTAGTTATTAAGGCTACACACTGAGAAGTAATGACAGTAATATAAAAAGGAAACGCAAAATCGGTACCTCGAAATATGACCGTTGGATCACTATGATGGGCAGCTGGCACTCGTAAGGACGATCTTCGTTGTATTATCATGGCACGGGAACTAAGGCACTTTCTTCGTCTGGTATAAGGCTCCGTCAATCATGGCAGACACTCTACACGGGACACTGGGAGACTCTCATCATCGGTTATATGACTCCTTCACTCCTTGCAGACCCTCGGCACGGGACACTGGGGCGCTCTCTTCCTAAGTATTAGGGCTGCTTTGTATGGGCCACGACTTATATTTATATCATCGAGGGTTCTTCGTACATATTCATCGGATTGACACTACTTCTATTTCCAAACTTCTAACTAACTCTCATCCTAGGTTATATGTGCCTTCCTTTCTTATTTCATATTATTTTCTCTTATTAATGCTGACTCCACCTCTTACAATTTCCATTGGTCATATTATTACCATGCCATCGCCATTCGTCCGTGGCTGCCACCTCTCAATCCCCTTTTCACCAATGCGCATCGAGGGCGGGATTTATAAAAATTCTCCATCTAATTGAACTTTTTCCCATGCTTCGGCATCAAGCAGGGTGGCCTGTTTTATAGCCATCATAAATTTAGTCTTCCCTTTCTTCTTTTCTTCTATTCGTTGCAACTCACTCTCTTGAACTTTTATCTTATACTTCTTGCTACAAGCACAATCTATATATTTCGTTTCGCTATATTGTTGGCTCTCTCGCTTTCTCTTTTTATTGCCCGTCATTTGCCATGTTTCTTTCTTATATTTAGCAATTATTTTACTTCGTCCCGTAATTTTCAATTCTCCTGCCCCTGGCCGTGACATTACTGTCATGTCCCTATGACAATAATCGTTTGGAGGTTTGTCATTGGTTAAATATATTTCAATACTTTAACGTTTCCGCTACCGGACTCCTATGTGAACAGGCCCTACCTGAAATTTAATGATAAGATTAAAATTGTAAATTATATTATATTATAAATATATAATTTGCTTATTTATTTACAGAGAATATTTCATTGCGTTTGAAAAATGGTAAATCAACCGAAAAGGATTATGCGTGGTCAATATTGTTCCAAAAGAGAGAAATCGATATTTTGGCGGAAAAATGGCCTTATGAAAAATTTTTTTTTTGCTCCGGCGTTGACGCCAAACATATATGACTTTGTTTAAGTAACAACCACCGATTGCATGGGAATGGTTGCAAAATGGCGTTCTCCTTTGTGGTTTGATTGAAAATCCTTATTGAGCAGCATTTGATGTGCCTGAGTTGTTCGTTTCAAGCTTCAGTGCTTAGTATAAATTATGATTTTTTTTTACTGCATAAATTTGGATAAGAATTCTTTTTTTCCAGAACGACGATTCTATGGAAACGCATAAAGGACTGTTGGATTTGCTGAGAATGCCTGGTTTACGAAGAACAACATTATTCCTCTTCTTTATTTGGTATTATTTATCTATGGAAAAAATCACACATATTTCTATAAATTAAATTAACTTTATTTACATTTTGAAAGCAGAAAGGGCGTCGCGGCATTACAAGCCCCAAAACATTGCAGAATTTAGCTTATCACTTTGATATCGAGAAAATATAAATAAATAAATAAATGAGAACAGATGTAAAATAATTACAAGATAAAAAGAACTTTTTATATACCATGTTTTTAAATTTTCTGTTGAATCATATAAACTTGACAATTCTATGTATTAATTAATACTTTTTAAAATTTTTTGAGAATTATCCCATCAACTTGAAAGAAAACAAGTAATATATAAAAAAAAATTTTGAAGTCAATTCCTACTTAGGTCAACAAAGAAAAATTTGAGTGTGAACTAATAGTAGGAATTGAAAAAAAGGATTGCCTGCCAGAACCTTGCCTACTGTGCGAGATTAGGTGGGGGGGAAAGAGAGAGAAAAAGTTTGTCAGGTTGGGGATTCGATCCCCAACGGGGAACCCCAGGACGGGAGAAGCCCGCGATACCGCAGTGCTACCGTTTACACAGTAACAAGAGGGAAATTACTATTCAAGAGCAAGAGACGCTCTAGGTCTAAAACTAAAATCGATTAATTAAATTTAATTAATGAATTAATATTTGAAAACATTGTATTAACATCAAGTGTCATCCACTACAAGTTTTAAAAAATGTATTTGAACTTGAGTGGATGAATAAAAAGTACTTTTATTAACGATTGAAAATTTGAACTATATATGGTCTAAAACTAAAATTGCTTAATTAAATTTAATTAATGAATTAATATTTGAAAAAACTGTATTAACATCAAGTGTCCTCCACTACAAGTTTAATAAAATGTATTTGAACTTGAGTGGAGGAATAAAAAGTACTTTTATTAACGATTGAAAATTTGAACAAGATACATATAGAGAGAGTGTGAACTAATAGTAGGAACTGAATGAAGTTAATTGGAAGTTAACTTGCGTTTAACTTTTCGTTCCCGTCCCGGCGATAGATGGCTGCACCAGTCTACAAAACAAAATTAATTGAAAATGAATTTAATTCTGCTTAAAGATGACTAAAAGTATTAAAATAATGCATTGTCATCGTGTTCTGAGCTATTCTAAAAGTTTCAAATATCTAGCTAGTCGGGAGGTTAGATAAAAATGGATTGCAAGATTTATACCGGACAAACACACACACAAACAAGAAAGCGAGTTATTAAAAACATGGTAAAAAATTACTCATTCATCATATAGACCGGACATAGTCCACCTGACTTCGACCTTTTTCCCGAGTTGAAAGAACCTTTGCGCAGTCAACGTTTTTCCACCTTAGATAGAAAAACTTACTTCAGCTGTTCCCCGAGACATTAGAGGACTCGACAAAAAGTAGCATGCTGCAAGGAATAAAAAATATTCCTAGATGTTGGGACTCTGTTATTGAGAATCAGGGGGATTATGTAGAAGGACTGTAGAAGAAATTGTCAGAAATCAAATAGGTATAAAAGAACTAATTCAGTGTGCACTATTTTTGAAATGACCTTCGTATGATGTAATTCTATTTATCTTCCAGTAATCTTTGATTGATTCAGCTTATAGAATGAACTGCCTATGCATTGATTTTTACTTCATTTATTTTAGGTTCACCAATTCCTTGATTTACTTCGGTCTGTCTTTTAATACCAATGAACTCTCAGGAAATCCATTCATCAACTTTGCACTCTCTGGAGCCATGGAATTCCCAGCGGGCTTTTTGACTACATTCGTTGTTATTTATGTGGGAAGAAAACGTCCTCTAGCAGCGTCTATGATATTTGGTGGAGTTTTCTGCCTCGTTCTATACCTTATTCCTATAGGTACCTTCTCTCCTAATCTTCTGTGTTTTCTGTCTAAATTAGGCTGTAGTTTTGGTTAGATAATAATAATAGCAATTCTTAACTTCATCACTTTTCAGGGGAAATATCTCGCCAAATTTGGCAAGTCTAACTTTGTTTGTAGGTTTAATAACGATCAATAGATGGCGCCACGATTATATGCATATATTGTATAGATGTACAATCATATTAATGATTAGTATGTGCAGTAGCCTTAAAAGAAATTAATAAACAAGATGCAAAAAAAATGTCAGGTAGTCTCTTCTAACAAAACTATCGTGTGTTATTAACGTAGGATTACTCATCGTTGCTTACCTCTTTTGTATGTATATACAGTGGACGCTCGTTAATTCGAACTCGAAGGTTCTCAGAAAAAAGTTCGAACTATCCGAAATTCGAATTATCCGATGTTCAGAGAAAATATATAACTTTAAATGTGTATCACTGAAGAAGAAACTCTCCTAGTATGTATAACCCCAGAAGATATATTATACTATGTTATCTAAAGTTAAACATATTAAAAAGCAATACAGACTTACATTAATCATAAAATGAAGCAGAAGATATGCAGTATAAAGTAAACTTTTATTAAAAATATGAATTACACTGGGGAAAAACTGTAAAATTGATGTTTGGTTCTGTTTATGATGCCTACATTGTTCAGCCAGCTTCTCGATTTGAAGTAAACATTTCAATTTATTTTCAGAGGAAGGTTCCATCTAAATAAATGCTTTCAGAGTTTTAATAGAGTCCATTATGTCTTTGACCATTATGGCCCCATTAGAAATATCTTCGGGCAGGTAAGTAGAGAAAAGCCCTGGCAGTTTCCTACCGAAATTAGTGCATACGTCTTCGATTACATCAGAGTTTTGTCCACATACAGTTTGATAAGAAATATTGTGCCTTGACTTAAATCGAGAAAGCCATCCATCACTGCATTTAAAATCTTCAATACCCATTCGAAAATTAATCTTTAAAAATTCACCAAAAATCAGAAAAGATTCGAAAAAGATTTCATTTTAAAGGAATTTTTAGGATCTTTCTCGTGGTATAAATTTTATAACCCTCAAATTATTATTTTAAATGCAAACTTAAAAAATGTTACTAAAACAGCTTAAAAATTTAATTTAAAAAAATCTAAGAAGAATTTTTCAAAAATCTCTCTTAGTGCATCCCTACACTATAAGAAGAATCGCTATGCAAAATTTCAGCCCTTTAGGTCCAGCGGTTTGGTCTGTGCGTTGTATGTCAGTCAGAGAGTCAGTTACGGAACTGTTATATATATATATATAGATATATGTATGTGTTATATATCTACACTCTTAGATAACAAAAGTTTTTTAAAAATGACGCACCAAGAAGGAGTTATCCGAATGGGACGAAAATCGGTAGATTTGATGTACATGTACAGAAAAACAAATGATTACAATTTGAGAAAAATTGGATGATTTATTCAAGAGAAAAGCCTTTGCAAAGTGAAAAGTCAATAACGCGTCGGTCAACCCCTGGACCTTATGCAAGATGTTATTCGGCTCGGCATTGATTGATAGAAGTGGCGGATGTCCTCCTGCGGGATGTCGTGCCGAATTCTGTCCAATTGGCTCGTTAGATCGTCAAAATCCCGAGCGGGTTGGAAGGCCCTGCCCATAAAGCTCCGTGCTCAATGGAGGAGAGATCAGGCGACCTTGCTGGCCAAGGTAGCGTTCGGCAAGCACGAAGACTAGCAGTAGAAAGTCTCGCCGTGTGCGGGCGGTCAATATCTTGCTGAAACGTAAGCCCAGGATGGCGTGATATTAAGGGCAACACAACGGGGCGTAGACTATCGTTGACGTACCGCTGTGCTGCAAGGGTGCCGCGGATGACAACCAAGGGGGTCCTGCTATGAAATGAAATGGCACTCCAGACCATCACTCCTGGTTATCGGCCCGTATGGCGGAAGACAGTTAGGTTGGTATCCCACCGCTGTCCTGGGCGTCTCCAAACACGTATTCGCTGGTCATTGGGATTCAATACAAAGCGGGACTCATCACTGAAGACAATTCTACTCCAGTCAGTGACTTTCCATGTCGAATGTGTCCGACACCACTGCAAACGGGCTTGTCGATGTACAGAAGTCAATGGTAGTCTGGGCAAGGGGCGCCGTAAGCTCAGTCCCCTTTCTCTGAGCCGCCTATGAATGGTCCTTACGGTTTCACGTACGATCTATGATAATGATGAATCTGGGGCTGTGAGTGCCACTCTGACGATTGCTCAGTCCTCACGTTCAGTCTTTTCTCTAGGCCGATCGCATCCTTCTTGACGCTGTGTTCGGCCATGGTTCACCCATTCCTGCCAACATCGTCTAATAGTGGCATCGCTCCTATCCAAATGTCGAGCGATTCGCCGATTAGACCAACCGGCTTCTTTGAGCCCAACTACACGTCCACTCTCAAATGCTGATATCTGCCCATATTGTTCGCGCACCTGTATGCGAGGCATAGTTACTGTCTACCTGAGTACACGGGATGAAATTCGCAAAGAATTTATGACCTGGAATCGAAATTTCTCCTCTTTAATATCCTGCCAGTTGTACAGTTAGGATGCGCTGCAGCGTCACATGTTCAATCATTGGCCACCAAACTTTAAAATTTTGCATTTTCCTTCGAAACCTATATGCATATCAATTTGTGTCCACTTTGCATTACCCCTTCTTGGTGCGTCGTCTTTTTTTGTCCAAGGGTGTATGTATCTACACTGCTGGCCACTGTAAATGCAACACCCTGAAGGAAACATACAAATAACATGAAATTTACAACATGCATTAGCGGAGGTGAGATATGCAAATGATTAGAATTTCAGCGCAGACCCACATCACGCGCGCCTGTGGCGCCACTGCAAAGCGTTATTTAAGGCTTGGAGATTTCGACGATTTCAAGTTCAGCAATTGTGTTTTTCTTGTGGTTTTTTCAAAAAACGATCAATTATGCCTCGTCGAAAACAGCGATCATCTTTTCATCAAGTATCCGAGTTCGACAGAGGAAGGATAGTGGCCTACCGAGATTGTGGATTATCTTTCAGGGAAATCGGTAGTCGTGTTGGACGAAACCAAACAACTGTAATGCGGATATGTGATCGTTGGATGCAGGAGGGTACGACGGACCGGCGTGTTCGATCGCATCCACCTCAGAGCACGACTTCACGTGATGACAGGCAAATTGTGCGCATGGCAGTGACGGATCGCTCAGTCACATCACGAACCATAGCACAGCACATGCAGTTTGTAACGCATCATCCAGTGTCTGCGCGTACCATTCGACGCCGTTTACAGCAGAGTGGTCTGTCCGCAAGACATCCATTGTTTTGTCTACCCTTGACGCAGAACCAGAGACGTCTCCGGCGCCAATGGTGCGATGACAGAAGGATGTGGACGGCAGAATGGAATGAAATTGTCTTTACTGACGAGTCACGCTTCTGTCTGCAAAACCACGATGGTCGCATTCGAGTCTGGAGACACCGTGAAGAGAGAATGCTGAACAGCTGCGTTATGCACCGCCACACTGGTGCTGCACCGGGTATTATGGTATGGAGCGGTATTGGATATCACTCTCGCACACCTCTAGTACGCATGGCCGGTACTTTAAACAGCCAGCACTACATCTCCGAGGTGTTGGAGCCCGTTGTCTTTCCTTACATTCAGGGCTTGCCCAGAGCCATATTTCAACAGGATAATGCGCGACCACACGTGGTACGCATTGTCCAACGGTTCTTCGTCAATCGCCAGATTGACTTGCTTCCCTGACCGCCTCGCTCTCCGGATCTTTCGCCGATAGAAAACATGTGGTCCATGGTTTCCCTACGATTGACCCAGATTCCATCCCCAGCTGCCACAGCAGATCAACTTTGGCAACGTGTGGAAGCTGCTTGGTCTGCTGTACCCCAAGAACTCATCCAAAGTCTCTTTGAATCAATGCCGAGGCGTGTGGCAGCGGTGATCTCCAACAATGGCGGCTACTCTGGCTACTGATTTTGGCAGGAACCACACTTCACAGAAGTCTATAAATTTAATCATTTGATACTTGGTCAACATGTTATCTACAAAATAAATTTTGTTGTGATATCTCTTGTCTTTCTTGGTGTTGCAATTTGGGTGGCCAGCAGTGTATATATATGTACGTATATAGATATAGATATATATATGAACGTATATGTATATAGATAGGTATGTAAAAATTTTGACGCATTTTGATACTTTTCTGATTAACTGCTTGCCCAAGCAATACAGACTGGGTTTGGCACGCAGCTAAAATTATAACTCGCGACGACGGACGGTTTTAGCGTCTGAAATTTTGCTTTCCGGAGGACCGTTATGGAGGAACGTAATCCTGCATTAAAAGTATAAAAAGAAAAAGCTGCATTGGAGATTTTAAATACGCACTAAGTGTTATTTAGTAAATTCATTTTTTTTCCTTTCCTCTGTTAAGGCGACAATGGACCTTCAGATTGACAAAAATATCTCCCGAAAACGATTTTTTTTTTCTTTCAGAAAATGATTCTGTAACTCATCAGCTTTCAATTAAAAAAAGTATGTTGATCCGATCTCTATTAACAGAGTTATAAGTATTTTTTTTCAAACGTAAACAATGGAAATGTTAGTCAAATTAAAATGCCATTTTCTCAAAACAAGTTTTCATGTCGTTTTGGTAAGTTCAAAATGATCCATGCGTCATAATTTTACTGGAATTGTCATAAAATTTCATAAAATGATTATTTATATATGTTAGAATAAAACTTAGTAATCAATGCATTATACTATTTTAAAACAAATTAAAATTTTTACAATAAAAAAGTTTTTTTGATAAAATTTTGCATAAAATGACCTATTTTTATCGATTTCTTTTCTAGTTTTTATAAATATGACTGTAAATCAAATATTGCTACCAAATTTTATTATAACTATATAAAGCTAGCTTAAGAGAGAAATTTAGATATCTGAGACAAAAATTAATGCGCATGGAGCATTTTTAAATAGAATAATTAACAAACTGATTTTAATTAATATCTTAATTAATTACATTCTGATTTTTTTTTTTAATTTAGAATTTCCATCTCTAAACAACACTGTATAACTATACAAAATTTCATAGCAATTGGTTAGTAAATAAATAAAAAGTTTTTCATGGTCCATTGCCGCCTTAAACGTCGCCAAGCAATCGGCTGTTTCACTTGTTTTATTGAACATTTTAGCGAACTCGAAATGGCAAAAACACAAATCTGACAGTGATAATAATAGCACATTATCACTAATAATATGTGATGCCCCATGCACTAATTTATCGACATTCGCCAAGAATTAGAGTAAACCTAAAAAAATCGTCAAATGGTGTTTCAGAAGAGAGTGTGTTCAAGAAGAGAGTGTGTTCTGAAGAGAGGTGTTCAAGAGCAGAAGAGAAACCTAACGGTGCAACAGGCATTTTTCGATTAACGTTCTTAACAGAAAACTGTTCATCAGTTAAATACGAACTAATTTACTGAACTGAATTTTAACAACCCTCTTTTTTCCCCTAGATATTCCCGAGACAATAGTAGCGGCGGCCATGATTGGTAAGTTTTGTGTAACCTGTGGTTTCTGCATACTGTATGTGTTCACCGCCGAGCAATTTCCTACCGTCGTGCGAAACATCGGACTAGGCTTGTCGACGGTGTTCGAAGGTGTTGGTTCCACTGTAGCTCCTTTTATTAGAGAACTTGTAAGTAATAATCCAAGTTGCTTTGTAAGTTACATTTTTTGTAATAAATTTGTGATGGTACTTTCCCATTATACTTACCTGTCGCCAAGCTCTCGGCGAACTATGACTCTTGGCGAGGAAAAACCGTTCTCATATATGAATGCAGAGCCGGGATTTGATCTCCGGAACATCTACAGTAAAACCTCCTTTATCCGGATCTCCAGATAATCCGGATCAGATTTGTAGGCTTTTTTTTATTTAGTGTTCACATTAGATAATAAGTTTTAACTACGATAGCAATAACGTAACTACAAGTACGCCAAATATTCGCTTTTTAGTTTGATTCAATGTACAGTTCCTGCATAGATTGTACAATAAATTATGGTAATAAAATGCTTTTTGTCGAGTTTAAGAAAGCTTTACTAGACTTACCAATTCTTTGTTAAGAAATGATGTAAAAACTTATTTTTACCATGTTTTTATTAACTCGCTTTCTTGTTTGTTTGCGTGTGTGTTTGTCCAGTACAAATCTTGCAATCGATTTTTAAATAACTTCCCGACTAGCTAGACATTTGAAACTTTTAGAATAGCTCAGAACACGATGACAATGCATTTTCTTAATACTTTTAGTCATCTTTAAGCAGGATTAAATTCATTTTCAGTTAATTTTGTTTTATAGACTGGTGCAGCCATCTATCGGCCGGGATAGGAACGAAAAGTTAAACGCAAGTTCCAATTAACTTCATTTTCTTTCTAGTTGATGGGATAATTCATCAAAAAAATTTTTAAAAAGTATTTATTAATACATAGAATTGTCAAATTTATATGATTCAACGGAAAATTTAAAAACAGGGTATATAAAAGTTCTTTTTATCTTGAAATTATTAGTTTGGTTCAATGTACAGTTCCTGTATAGATTGTACAATAAATTATGGCAGTAAAATGCTTTTTGCTGAGATTAAGAAAGCTTTGCTAAACTTACCAATTCTTTGTTAAGAAATGGTGTGAAAAATTATTTTTACAATGTTTTTACTAACTCTTCGCCTTGTTTGTTTGTTTGTTTGTTTGTTTGTGTGTTTGTCCAGTACAAATCTTGCAATCGATTTTTTACTAACTCCCTGACTAGCTAGACATTTGAAACTATTGACAACAGAAAATTTAAAAACATGGTATATAAAAAGTTCTTTTTATCTTGTAATAATTATATTTTTTAATGTTTTGTAAACAATACTATGCAATTTTGTTACAAAACATACTTTTTTATCGTAATAAATGGCAAGTCTACTGAGTTGAGGATTTTGTTTTGCTTAATACTCATATTACCCGGATTATCCGGATTTTCGATTATCCGGATTGCCTATGGTCCCAGTTAGTCCGGATAAACGTGGTTTTACTGTACTTACAAATCGCGGGCGCAATCACCACGTTACTAACAAAACAATTTTATTTAAATGTACGTAAGAAGTGAACAAAAATGTACATGAAAATGAAATTTAAAGATTATTTAAAATTTGTTTTCTGATGAATCTCAGTCCATTTCTTACATACACTGAAATAGAGTTGTTTTGTCTACTTCTTATGTACACTTCTTTATGTAAACGAAATTCCCGCATAAAATGAATAGCGATATATATATTGTTCCTTTTTCCTGCTTTCGATAGGATTAAATAAAATCTTTTCAGAAAGTGCACACAAAATAAATTTATTCTGTAAACTCTTCAGGCGCATACACAAATTCAAACAGAAAACACGTAACAACTGTCTTCTATACAGCAGAAAACTCTAAAAACACAAGTCAGGATAATAGAGTCTTCAATACAATACACGCCTAACGCACTTTCAATACATTCAATTCTCAGCAGAAAAGAACACTCAGTTCCAATGTCAATGTCAGGTATATTTATAGACTTCCAAAACGCCCCCTATTGCTCAGCCGGCTAGATATCTCTTGAAGCTTCTAGGAAGGTCTAGACGGCAAGTTGGCGACCATTTGGCGCCATATCACCAAATTTGGCGATAAAAATAAGTCACCAAATCCATCGCCAATTTGGCGATAACTCTTATATTTGGCTAGATTACCATAGCCTCGTAAAATTCATAACAATATTATATGCCACCGAAAGCAGAAGTGTAGCTTGCAAAGAACAATGTGATGTGAACATTAAGCGATAAAGCGTTATATTTTTTTATTCTATTCCACTGAGGGTTTTTTCTTTTTCTTTTTTTAACTTTAAAATGCAGTTCGCAAAAGTGGAAATGTGTGAAAAGGGAATATTATATTCTATTCATTTTATTTAATTGGCGACATTTTGCGTAACATTGGCGACTTTTCGGTATAATGGGGACGTACCCTTTTGATTTTGTTTAATTCTTGGGAAGGAAATAATTTAACGCTTTTCTTCATTCATTGCCTTTGAAGTGGTTATGGCATATTTGCTTTTGAAGTGGTTATGGCATAGTAAGATTTCACAGGCAATCGTTTTGCATCTTCGAAGTTATGAAAGGTAGTCATAAGTTATTCACAAAACGATAATACATCAGGTAAGTTTAATTAAATTTTGTAGCTATTAACAAAATCAGTGGGAAGAGTTCCGTATCCTGTGCTGCTTGGCGCCAAATCGCAGTTTTATCAACCTACGCCATTTTCTCGCCGTCACGAATTATCAAGGATGGAACGGATCTCGCATAACTTCAGTTGCAACTGCCATTAAACCAAAAATGGGAATTCCCAAAAGTTATTCTGTAAACAAATGCATCATTTTAAGAGAAGAATCTATTTTAAAGAAAATAACCTTGTCAAATTCTTAATAACTTTATTTTGTAATCATAATGGACTCTGCATTGAAATTTAGAAATATTAATCTTAAACAACATAAAAAAATAGAAATCTTAAAGGAAATTTAAGAACTTTTGGACCGCAAACAAGTAGCCTGTGTTGAAATTTTCATTGAAACCACAAAACGAAATTAAATTTGAGACAAAATTTTAAAAAAATAAACCATTAACTGAGGAAATTTAAAAAATCTTTGAGAATTAATAACAAAACGCTTAACAATCGTTACAAGAACAAGGACAGCATAAAGAATTTTCCTCCAGTTCTATAAATTCCATATTAGAAGTTGGTGGGTATTTGTAAAACGAAAGCAAAAAATTTTCGTGAGTGCATCCCTGAAAGGTATTTTAAAGTTTAAAAAAATTCTTATCAACAGGAATTATGAAGCCACCGGAACAGGACGGAAAATTAGAATCACTAGGAAGAAAACCTACATCAGTTGCAAAAGGCCTCCTCTGAATTAATGATTGAAAACCAGGTTAAAATGAAAAAAAATAATTCAAAAGAAGGGAAGCATGGCGAAAAAATAAATTGGCAGAAACAATGAGACTTCCGTCCCCAGGTGAAATGACCGGTAAATAACAAGATCGTCGACTTGATAACGGTTGAAATTACCACGTGATAAAAAATTAAATTAAAAACTAGTTGCTTACTGAGTAGCATTCTATTTAATTAACTTTGAATTCATAATATTCATCCTGGAAACATGAATGATTTTCGATGCTGGATAACTTTAGGTGCTTATCAGTTGTTTTTCTATTTACTCTCAAGGAGATTATGTTGTTTACGAACGCGTTAGCACTTAACTATACCATTTTTTAGGATATTCTAAATAAATTTCATTTGTTTAATAGCATCTTTCATAAGAGAACTTGTGGGTAATATCTATAGCTGTAGCGGAAGCGTTAAAGGTATTGAAATATATTTAACCAATGACAAACCTCCAAACGATTAGCAACGAAATTTTTTAACACCTATGATTGGTTTATTTCGGTCTCGGCGCCAAGCGGAAGCGTTAAAGTATTGAAATATATTTAACCAATGACAAACCTCCAAACGATTTGGAACGAAATTTTTAATGCCTATACTTAGTTTATTTCAGTCTCAGCACCATCTTTCCTTTGACGCTTCCGCTACCGGACTCCTATGAGAACAGGCCCTAAGTGTAAAGTAATTGTAAATCGTGTAAATATTTGCACCTCGTGCCCTATTGCGTATTAACGCATTGCTTACCATTTTAACGTTTCCATTTGGCAGGCGCACGCTACTCATCCCGCCATTCCACAGCTCCTATTCGGCATCTTGTCTCTCGCTGGTGGCGCCCTGGTCGTGTTTCTGCCAGAGACCAACAACCAAATCGTGCCCGACACTCTGGAAGATGTCGTTGAAACGTCTAGGTAAGTAAATAAGACATGTTTTGAAGTAAATTGACTGATATCAACAAATGGACGTGATCTTTACCGACAGACTTGCCGTGGGAGTAGCGACACATTGAAAAGATAGTATCTGCATGCTCCTTAGAATACCGCCTCTAAACGGAAAATTTCGGTACATAGACCGCCAGAAATCGGAGCATTTTTCGCCAGAACATTGTTACATAATACCTCTGATATTAATGCGTTTAGTGTCTCTTAAGGTTAGTGATCTTTGATACGTTATTCGTTTGATACGTTATTCGTTTTATACATTGATACGTTATTCGTTTTATTCTAAATTTTGGCGAACTCGAAAAAGGTAGAAACGAAAATCTGTCAAAGGGATAACCATAACAACATAGTGCTAAAAGGAATTGTTAATTCTTTTATTCTTAAAAAATCACAATAAGTTGACATTTATGTTATATACTGCTAGGTTCTTAAACTCATCAGAGTCATAAACATTTATGACATTCACTTACTTGCTGCTGAGACGGTACATTTTTGACGCATTCAAATGCCAAACGAGAGAATGAAATATTTCGTCGCGAACGCTTTTTAAGCAGAAAATACGAGACGGAAAAATACGTCTCAAACGTTAAAATTGTGACATAATATACATGTTTTTGCAAAATAAATTTTAATATAAAATGTTTTAAAAAATAGTTTTAATATTCTTATCATAAACTTAAATATAATTGAATGTAAAAAAAAAATAGACTATTGAAAAATTTAAATTTAAAGAAGGATGCGCTCTCTATTTCAATATTCACATACCTGTGAAAAATTAAGATAATTTAAAAAATTGGTTTCGCAAATCTGTTATTAGCAAAATGAGATCAGAATTCTCCATAGCTTAACATGGGGAATGGAGATCTGCTCTGTGCACTCGTTCGCCGCTTCAACTAGTCGAAATAAAGTGAATCCAAACCCTCAACTGTTTTATGTTAGAAACTAGCTGAAGTACCCGGCGTTGCCCGATTTTCAAAAAATAATGTGCTATGTTTTAATCTGAAATATCATCTATATCTGTACAAAATTTCAGCTCAATTGAAGCAATACTTTTTCACTTATAAAGGAACAAACATAGGCTTATTCGAAATAATCAATAAATATCACAGTTTCAATGAAACACACTAATTTTTGAATAAAGTTCAATAATTCAAGTTCGATTTAAGCAAATTGTGCATAAAATGGTACATAAATTCAAAAGCATAAAGTTTATAAGTTAAATAAAGTTCTGTAATATTATACCAATAAATTTCCAGTTGATAGCCAATAAATTATAAATTTTTTTTTACCTTAAATGTCCAATGAAAAACGTAGTACCAAATGTAATTTTCTTCAATAAACCCTTAAACGTTGCCAATTTCAAAAATCCGTTTTGTATTTATCAATACCTCCTCCACTTGAATCTTTAAAATATTAAATGTTCTACTGATAATAAATGAAAATGTAGTTTGATGTGTTGCTATGGTTACTTGACTATGGTTGACAAAGAAAATTCAAATGTTAAATGTTTTACTGATAATAAATGAAAATATCGTTTGATGTGTTGCTGTGGTTACTTGACTATGGTTGACAAAGGAAAAGTTGTAAAAGTGAAGCATCAGATCAACATTTAGTCCCCTAACTTTCTTTATACTGATCAGATATACATAATATATAGCCTATGTCCATCTGGAATAATGTGCCTTTCGAATAGTGAAACAATTTTTCAAATAGGTGCAGTGGTTCCGGAGATTACCCTCCACATACAAAATCCCCTCTCTCCCTTTATATATTAGTATAGATGTGAAACTAAAGAAATAAACGAAACACTTACAGCTAAATACTAACACATTACAGCTTAAAAAAATTACTGTTTCGGATTTTAAATACGTACCAAGTTGTTCATTATTAAATTCCTAATATTTTCTGCCTTTGTAAACGTCGCCAATACATTCCATATACTCGTTTTATTACAAGTTTTTGGCGAAGGAAAAAAAAGGCAGGACCGCAAATCTGTCAAAGTGATAACAATAAGTCAAAGTGATAAAAATAAGCAAAAGATACGATATCAGCTAAACGTTGCAAGCAGCGCCAAATATCTAAACCGCATATTCTGATATTTTACTCGCAGCTCTCGTATTGCATGCTTAGTCAGTTTGTTTATTTTAAAAGTAACGGTGCAGTTTCAATATGTGTTTAGCATTTACATCGCAGCTTTGAAAACACACAATTAACTTTTATTTTAAAAAGCCCATTCTGGAGTCAAATTAGGGGCTACAAACATTTTTCAGTGTAGAAATATTGAATAGAGAATAATTTAAATGACGCGTTTATGAGAAAGATTAAAAATTAGACATTATCCTTACAGTATTATTGGTACTTTTACAGGCATTTTTCAGTGTAGAAATATTGAATAGAGAATATTTCTACAGTGAAATGAACTATGAGATCTGCATGTATCTATACTCGTCTTTGAATAAGTCATTTCTATTTTTTGCAGGTCAAACGAAAAAAAGCACGAGACCTCGAAGAACAGTGCAGTTATAACTAATTACAATGAGTAAAGAACGATTTTTGTTCAATTTATGGTTCCTTGTGTATTAGTCTTCCTTGAATTATATGTATTTTGGACTATTTAAGTAAAAATATACATTTTCCAAATTGTGCTGTAATTTAGCTACGGGGGAAACCTCTACAGATCTGATTCGTAGGCAAGAAGAATGTGGATCAAGAAGGCATTTCCTGAGAATTTTGACGCAAAAAAATTTCAGGTAGTCTCTTCTGACGAAACTACCGCGGGTTATTAACGTAGGATGACTTATTGTTGGTTAGCTTTTTGTTGTTGTTGCTGTTGTTACAACGTAGGATTACGTTCCTCCATAACGGTCCTGCGGAAAGGGAAATTTCAGACGCTAAAACTGTCCGTCCTTCCATCCTCGCGAGTTATAATTTTGGCAGCGCGTCAAACCCAATCTATCGCTTGGACAAGTTAAGCAGAAAAGTACCAAGATGCATCAAAATATTGACATACATATATGTATGTATATACATACGTGCATGTATGTAGATACATATATACATACAAAAGAGGTAAGCAACGATTATTTAATCCTACGTTAATAACCCGTGGTAGCTTCGTTAGAAGAGAGTGCTGATTTTTTTTTTTTTAAACTCGTTTTGGTACCTTTCTGTTTAACTGTTTACTGGTACCGGTTTTGGCATGCTGCCAAAATTATGACTCTGAATTTTCGTACAGGAGGACCGGTATTGAGGAACGTAATACTACGTTAAAATACGAATTTATGAAATCTGATTTCTATTTTAATATTCGGTATGGAAAAATGGCTCTTGACGAACACCAGCTTGAATTAATTCCGTTAGATTTGGGAAGACATAAGCTTTCTTTTATTATTTATTTTTTTTCCAATGCGGTGACACTTGTCGTGAGACATTCGCCTATACTACGCCGCAATTTTACTGCCCATTTTATTGTGGGGGCACCATATAGGCGGGCAGCATTACCCCCTATGAAGGGACGACACGAACGGAGGCATTTTTCGTGGCGCGACGCCAGGATTCGATCTGAGCACCCTCAGCACCGAAAACCAGCGCGCTGTACCACTGCGCCGCCACAATCCTAGCTTTCTTTTATACGAATTTATGAAATCTGAATTCTATAGGATGAGCCAGAAACTCGTAAAAACTTTAAAAATTCATAAAAAAGGAAGAAATTATGATAAAGGAGTGTAGTTTTCAAGAAACGGTTCACAAGGAAGTCGGATTTTCTTTAGCAGCAAAATAAAAATTAGTTAAAGAAGTCACCGTTTGAAGGCGCTGGTGACCCGAAACACAATGAACAGGATAACAGTACGTTCCATTAATTTATTCTTGCTGTAACAATTGTTCATAAAGACCTCCAGAACATTTTACGACACAACTAAGGCGACTCTTAACAGCTTGACCAACAACGCCTGGTCGTGTATTGATAACATTCTGAAAGCGAGTGAGAAATCCTCGTGTATCACGGTCTTTTATTGCAAGATTGATTTTCATAATTCTGCTGAATCTTTCGCATGTCAGCGCCATATACCGGTGACTTTTTTAACAAAGTTTTTTTTCATTGCTGCTAAAAAAAATCCGACTTCCTTGTGAGCCCTTTCTTGCAAACTGCACTTCTTTATCATAATTTCTTCCCCTTTTATGAATTTTTAAAATTTTAACGAACTTTTGGCTCACCCTATATTTTATTATTCAGCATGGAAAAAATGGATCTTGAATATTAGCTTGAATTAATTCCGTAAGATTTGGGATGTCAGAAGCTTACTTTTAAAATTTTTATTTACTCCTTGATTTATTGTAATATCATGTGAATTATTTTGTACATTTGTATGGTTTCTAGCTAAGGTCCTAGATGTCCGAACTGGCGGATCAAGCATTTTGTTGCCCACTGTCGCCAAGTGAAGTCGCCATTTGATCTGATTCTCACTGAAGCGTTCTTTTCTCGTTCAGTCTTTCATTAAATGACCTGTTTGTTTAGAAACTTTTAAACTGAGTTTTTAAAAGCTCATTGGAGAAGGAAATTTTTAATCATGAACTTCCTCTGCTTTAAATTCGAATTATACCTTCAGTAAAGTTTATAACGCATAAATAGTTCGTTTGAAGACATTTTACTTTGAATTATTCTTTGACGTATATGCATGCAACATATGGCTAAGAGAGAAAGATTATCGACGAGGAGTAATAATAAGATATTTTGGGTGACTATTCATTAAGACATGCTTTAAAATGTGTCATACCCATATTACTGATTGAAATACTGTATTTTTCGAACCTTAAGACGCACCTTTTAACTCTTTGAGGAGCGTCGTTTGCGCAGTGCAAACGCCTAAATCTAGTCTCTTTTTCACTTGCATTCAATGTATTCCAGTTAAATGAGCAGAAAAATGGTTAGTACTGCCATCTGTTATCAGTTTAAAGAAGTAAAAACATTTTGCAACCTTTAATTGGAAAAATTTTAGTGCATCTTATGGACCGAAAGTAACAACAAAATAAAACGAATATTTTATTATATATATTTTTTATTACATATATATTTTTTTATCCTTATTAAGTAAGTAATTGAAAATATCTTTCTATACCTAACAAAATACAAAATATTATTTTCTAAAAATCCTTCCATAAATTGGAGGTACGTCTTATCGTTCGGTACGTCCTATAGTCCGAAAAATACCTTTTGCCTTTTTTCCTTTGTTTTTCTCAATCGAATCTGACAAGAAATAGGTTACATAGGGGCCCTAGTCTCGGGACATACGAAAATTTCGTCGGGCGAAAATGGCGTCATCGTGAAGTATATTTAGGGATACGTAATTTTCGTATTTACGAAATAGATGCGAGGGAATGCGAAATTTGCCAATACGAGCGAATAAATGTGAAAATTATTTTATCACTACTTTTCGGCGAAAACTCTGTGATAAACGGCTTTTTAAGCGAAATCTATATATATATATAAATGAATGTTTGTTTGTTTGTTTGTTCGTATTTTATGCGCTGCCGTACCGTTCATCCGATTGCGATGAAACTTGGTCAACTTATTGCTTGAACTTGCGCGAAGGTTATAGACTATTTTCCTCCCGCTACGACGTTCCATTCCCGAATTATGTTAGAGCAAGTTTGCGCGGTATCAACGCATATTGAAAATATCCAAAAAAATCGCCAAATTTCCCAGTACATGATATGGGACTTCTCCCCGGATATTTTTGTTCAAAGCCATTGTAACATTTCATTGTTGTCAATTAAATTATAACATGCCCGTAAAAATAAATAGACATGAATTAAAAACGTGATTTATTCATATATTGGAGCATGCAAGAATGAATTTGATATATTATTTTCATGTACGTGGCAACGCCGGAATGTTTCTTTTTAAAAATGAAAATATAAGGATGGAAAGTCATTCATTTTCAATGAATGTGTTATCTATCCATTTTATGAATTGAAACTATCCCAAGCTACCTGTTCAAACTCAAATATACTGCAGGACACGTTGACTTAGCTAGAAAAACGTGCGTTTAGCCTTGACGCGATGATTTATATAACTGAAATGACATTGAAACATAGCAGATGATTTAGTTTTGAGAAAGAATTACAAATATGAAATACGTGTATATTATAATTAAGAAAGTCTGAAAGTGGCATTGAAACGTAGCAGACGATTTAGTTTTGAGAAAGAATTCCGAGCATGAAATACGTGTATATTCTTTTTCTGTAATAATTATCAGATTTGCTGTGTTTTAATTTTGAATATGATCTCAATCCATTCAAACATTATTGATTCTTTTTCTATAATAATAAATCCATTCAAACGTTATTGACTAGCTGTAAATTAATGCTTTAAAATGCCCAAAAAGAGGAGAGCAACTTTTAATCCTGCAGAAGTAAGGGGAAAATGTCAAAGATTGTTGAGAAATGAGCAATGTGATGAAAAAAAAAACAGAAGAGCGCGAAGCCAACAGAGTTCGAAATGCAGTTAGACGCACACAAGAATGTGAAGAAAAAACGTTCCCAAGAGTTCGAAGATGACAGAATTCGAATTGTAGTGATCCTAATCAGTGAGATTGATGAAGAAACTTTTAACGCGTCGAACATACGATTGTCTTCGAGCTTCAACATCGAAAGGAGAGGAAAGCGGTGACCGTGAGGTTTAACGTTGCGCAGAAGCGATGCGGGGTGGAAAAGGTCTTCGTTCGGCTTTCTGTCAGTGCAATGGTGACCGTTCAGGAGAAAGCTCGAGCGGTGGTTGTTTGCGATAAACACGACTGTAATTGCTCTGAACTGTTTTAACAGATTTGTACTCCACTAACCATAACACACATTGAGCTTTCTCCTGAACGATCGCTATTGCACTGGCGGAAAGCCGAACGAAGACCTCTTCCACCTCGCATCGCTTCTGCGCAACGTTCAACGTCACGGTTGCGCACCAGTTACACTTATAAATCTTGGGAACTTGACAAGTTGTTTGAAAAGACTATTATTACGTTTGCTCAATTTATTTTAGAATTATGAGCTTTCGAAATGTGTCCAACCTTTTTCGACGACCCTGTATTTTATCTCGTTTTGTGGAATGAGATGAGAGATTCAATTTCTTATTCCCTAACTTTGTGTTATATCCTTTTGTGGTTTGTACTTTTTTTCAATTCCTACTATTAGTTCACACTCTCCCTATATTTATATATCTTGTTCAAATTTTCAATCGTTAATAAAATACTTTTTATTCATCTACTCAAGTTCAAATACATTTTTTTAAAACTTGTAGTGGATGACACTTGATGTTAATACAGTTTTTCAAATATTAATTCACTAATTAAATTTAATTAATTAATTTTAGTTTTATATGGGAGAAAAAAATTTCTCGGCAATAATGGTGTTCACAGAATCGAGCCGATGTCAGTGCAATTCCCCGCCAAACGCAATTCCCCGCGAAAAAGTAACTAAAATAAAATTTTTCTTTGTTGACCTAAGTAGGAATTGACTTAAACTTTTTTTTTTATATTACGTGTTTCATCCTGAATCCTCCAATTCCCCTATTTGTTGCCTTTTAAAGTATTCTTCAGTGCATTATAATATTCTCGGGTGGATTTCTATATTGCGAGGTAAACAATCAACGGAAATGAACCAAGGCCGCTTAATATCAGGACAAATGGAATTTTCGCTGTGCGAAAAGGGCGTTATCGGAGTCGTATATTCTTAATCAACATTACTGCTATTAAGGCAGTTGTACGCAGTATGTCACGTCTCAAGTCGGGCAAAAACGAAGAGCAAAATGTTTGTTGTTAAGTGTACCAACCCTATTAGATTCGCTGACCTCAATGTTTACCTACGGAGAAAACGTGTCCAAGGATTGCTGACTTCGATTGAAAGATTTTTTTTAATTGTACTTCGTAATAAAGAAAGAAATTTGACACCTTGCGGCAGTTTTCGTTTTAAAAAAATTGCAAATAATATTTTAAAATTTAAATTTTTCGGGGAAAAATTCTGGTATAGTGTGTTTTAAACGCTCTTCAATTCCTTTGGTGGACGCAATTTATAAAATGAATCGTGTTGCAAGGTGCATTAAAGTTCAGGCTATCTGAAAATACAATTTTTATTACCATGTTTTTATTAACTTGCTTTCTTGTTTGTGTGTGTTGTGTGTTTGTCCAGTACAAATCTTGCAATCGATTTTTAACTAACTTCCCGACTAGCTAGACATTTGAAACTTTTAGAATAGATCAGAACACGATGACAATGCATTTTTTTAATACTTTTAGCCATCTTTAAGTAGTTTTTTTACCATGTTTTTATTATTTTCAGTTAATTTCGTTTTGTAGACTGGTGCAGCCATCTGTAGGCCGGGACGGGAACGAAAGGTTAAACGAAAGTTAACTTCCAATTAACTTCATTTTCTTTCAAGTTGATGCGATAATTCATCAAAAAAATTTTTTTAAAAAAGTATTTATTAATGCATAGAATTGTTAAGTTTATATGATGCAACAGAAAATTTAAAAACATGTTATATAAAAATTTCTTTTTATTTTGTAATTATTATTGGATTATCGGCATTTAAGTAGCTGTCAATAGTAGACAAATTTTCTCCACAGGTTAACATTGAGGTGAGTGAATCCAGTAGGATTAGTACACAGCAATCTTAACCCTTCAGTGGGCGCTCCCATGTACAGAGTGCAACATTTTCGTAATTTTTAATGGTTTGTTTTTACATGTAAGATTTGAATGTTCTAAGCATTTTCCATTTATAGCTACACCCTTTCTAATGCAGGTCTGATTTTCCGACCCTTGTATTTCTTTCCGTTCATTGGTAGTCGTGATTTAACAGTAGTAAACCAACGATTATACTAGTACTGGAATTTATCCCTGAAGGACGCACTGTGAACAAAGAACTCTATGTACTGGTCTCCTCTGAGGAGAAGATCCCTGGAAGACCAGTCACTCAGGAAGGGTTCATTTTTGATGAGGGATGGAAAGTGACAAAAAGTGAGAGTCAACGGGAAATCATCCCTTCCTTTGGCCATAGCCCAGGATGTGGTGAGGAAAGGGTCGTCGTCAAACGACATTTACCCCAAGTAACAGCTGTCAATTCAACAACAGGTGTTTTTTTCTGCCGGATGTTAATGGTTCATGTCTAAAGAGCGATAAATACTTCTCATGACTACTAGTCGTGGGGTATTGATTATTCCCGACCCCTCATTCCGAGATTCGACTTCCCCGTGGCAGCAATCTTAAAACCGGTCCCAGGTCTCTTCTCTCCAGAGGTAGACAGTAGCCATCCTGCGTCGTTTGCGTAAGTCGTTCCGGAAGAAGAGACCAAAATTGTGGGCTGAGCAGTCATGGGTGCTTTTGCATGACAGCGCTCATGCACACCGATCCCTCCTCGTCCCTGACTTTCTTGCGAAAACGGAAACAACTGTTTTGCCACATGCTCCATTACTCCTCTGATCTCGCCCCCTGAGACTTCAGCCTATTTCCTGAACCGGCAAGTCACTAGCAGGGTCGTCGATTTCAATCTGCAGATGAAGTTAAAAGTGCATCGCAGGCTGGATGAAAGGGCATGGCTAAAAATGGATTCCAGAAATTTTTCAATGATCTTTACAAGCGATGGCAAAAGTGTGTTGTTGCGCAAGGGTCTTATTTCGAAGGAGGATGCGTTTCAGCAATTTTATTGATAATACTTTTTAAGTTATAGACTCAGTCCGGGAACTTTTGAATCCTACTACGTAATACGACAAAAACAGGAGTTGATGTACCCGTTCAAATGTGCAGCTATGACACGGTATCCCACATATCACGAAGATGGACAGTCTCTTTATTTGTTAGATTTTTGGACATAATAGGAATCCATTTGCAAGTTGTCCTTAGATCCAAAAAACCGGACAGTTTTGAAATAAGGCGATTGTATCTGCATTCTTTGGCCTTTAATATTATATATATATATATATATATATATATATATATATATATATATATATATATATATATATATATATATATATATATATATATATATATATATATATATACTATATATATATATATATATATATATACTAGCGGCCCGTCCCAACTTTGTCCGGGTTGAACAATTATCTATCTTAAGTAGATATTAGGTATGTATAATTTTTTTTAAAACTTCATGGTATACCACATTTTTTGCTTCGTTTTTCTGAGTTTTTAAAATAAATTGATTCTTCGCATTTCCTGACCTAGAGAGACCAACATATAATTGTCCATGAGTAAAGCAATCTTCCCGTATGTCAAGTCCAATATATTTGTATGTTTGACCTTGGGATTTGTTGATGGTGGTGGCAAAAGAAATTTTTATTGGAAACTGCAACGTCAGGCACTGAATTGTGTCCGGAGCCACCCGCATGCCGATTTTGTACGATTTGGCCCCATAGCCTATCCGTTACAGAGTCCGCATACAAAAAGCACGAAAAAAAAACACCAAAAAATGGCAAAAAAAAGAATTTAATATCTTTTTTAAAATTAAAATTCAAAAATCCGGCTACGTCAGGCACTGAATCGTGTCCGGGGCCACCCGCGTGCCGATTTTGGTACGATTCGGCCCCATAGTCTCGCTGTCAGCGAGGACAGCCGCGGAAGCTGTCGAAATAAGCAACTTTTAGGGACAAAATCATTAAAACATTAATTAAAATACTCCGAGGCCCGATTTTCAAACAATAATATGCCTATGTTTTAATCTGAACTTTCAACTATATCTATACAAAATTTCAGCCCATTGAAGTAATACTTTTTCACTTATAAAGGAATAAACTTAGGGCTATTCGAAATAATAAATTTCACAGTTTCAGTGGAACACACTGATTTTGAAATAAAGTTCAATAATTCAAGTTCGATTTACGCAAATTGTGCATAAAATTGTACATAAATTCGAAAACAAAGTTTATAAGTTAAATAAAGTTCTGTAATATTATACCAATAAATTTCCAGTTGATAGCCTATAAATTGTAAATCTTTATTTACCTTAAATGTCCAATAAAAAGGCGTATTTCCAAATGTAATTTTCTTCATTAAACCCTTAAACGTTGCCAATTTCAAAAATCCTTTTTGTATTTATCAATACTTCCTCCACTTGAATCTTTAAAATATTAAATGTTTTATTGATAATAAATGAAAATGTAGTTTGATGTGTTGCTATGGTTACTTGACGATAGTTGACAGAGAAAATGCAAATGTTAAATGTTTTACTGATAATAAATGAAAATATTATTTGATGTGTTGCTATGGTTACTTGACTATGGTTGACAAAGGGAAAGTTATAAAGGTGAAGCATCAGCTCAACATTTAGGCCCCTAACTTTGTTTCTACAGATCAGCATACATAATATATAGCCTATGTCCATCTGGAATAATGTACCTTTCAATTAGTGAAAGAATTTTTCAAATAGGTGCTGTGGTTACGGAGATCAGCCTCCACATACAAAATCCGCTCTCTCTCTTTATATATTAGTATAGATATAGATATCACTATTATAAACATTTTATATCTTGTCATAAATCGTAGAATTATTATTTTCAATTTGAAAAAAAAAGTTAATTACAAAAGGAACAATCAAGGTTGAAAGTGATGTTGCACTTTGTGCCACGCGCGCCTGCTGGTAATTTATAAATTGGCGTGCCCCCTGAAGGGATAAATGCATAGATTACTCAACGTCCGCCATTATTATTTTCGGATGTACGAGAGAAAAAACAGGCCTACGAGCTGTCTGCAAGCCGTAAGTTTTGACCACGTGACGTACGTATTTACGAAAGAAAACCTTTCGCTGTTCGTTCTGCATATCTCTCTTCACCCTTTAGCGTAAATATATGCGAGAGGGAGGAGACTTACCGAAAGCTAAGTGTTTGATCGGAATAGGGGCCTTAAACTCGTAGAGAAACATATACCAGAATTCCAGGTTGTAAACGCATGAGATCGGTTTTCAGCCCTCCGTGTCCTTCGGTGACGGTCATGAAAATGTCTTATTTTACAAATGTACGTCATGATTATGCATTTTCGCACGGCGAAAGTTTCGTATGCCCCAAGATCATAGCCACAAATATCGGACAAGGTAAGTTCAAAATTATGTTTTTACTAGCTGAAAACCCGCACTTCGCTACAGAGTACATTCAAATTAAATACAACGGTCAATATATGCAATTAATACCAATATATATATATATATATATATATATATATATATATATAATTAGTACGACGATTAATGTATACAATTGATGTAAAAAGAACAAAAAAAATATATTTTAAAAATATTTTAAGGGATATTTTTATGGACAAAATAATGTAGAAGAAAATATTCAAATTAAATCTAATAGGACATACTAAATAATATAGTACAGTTAATATAGTACATTTTCAGGGACATAATATCTTTTACTGTATTTTAATATTTTTTTGGATAATGTCCAATCGTCTGCCGTATTAGCAAGAAATTTTTTTTTTGTCTATTTAGTTGTTATGCACGTGACGATAAATTTATTTAAAGTACCAGAAAAAGAAATCACGTGAACAGCATTTAATAAATTAAATTCTAAAATTAATCTTTAAAAATTCACCAAAAATCAGAAAATGGAGGTAAAGATTCGAAAAATTAAAGTAATTTTTATGATCTTTCTCGTGATATAAATTTTATAACCCTCAAATTATTATTTTAAATTTAAACTTTAAAAAAGTTACTAAAATAGCTTCGAAATTTAATTTAAAAAAATCTAAGAAGAATTTTTCAAAAATCTTTCTTAGTGCACCCCTACACTATAAGAAAAATCGCCATGCAAAATTTCAGCCTTTTAGGTCCAGCGGTTTGGTCTGTGTGTTGTACGTCAGTCAGTGAGTCAGTCAGTTACGGAACTGTTTTATATATAGAGATAGATTAGTTTTGTTTCGTCATTGATAAAAACTGTACTTTCGCCTTTTGTTTACAGAGATAACGATATTTTATTGTTATGTAGCTGAATTTTATTATTTTGTTTTTATACCGAATATTTTTCGGTACAAAAACAAAATAATAAAATTCAGCTTGTTAGGAGTTACCACAGCTTTGTATCGGGGGTTTAGCATTCTTTTGAGGAGCTTTTCTTAAAATGCACTCGGGTCGTTTTGTTTGCGATTGTCAGTAAATTTTTGGCGTTCGCATGCTTAATTCTAACCATTCTTCCGTGTACGCACATGACGAAATGACGAGAGTATGGTCAACACTTAAGGCTGCTGTGTACCTATTGGATTCGCTCCCCTGAATGTTAACCTATGGAGAAGATGTGTCCAAGGAATGACGACTTGGATTGAAAGATTTGTGTTCAAAATTGTACTCCGTAATAGAGAAAGAAATTTTACACCTTGGGGCATTTTTTTGTTTAAAAAAATGCAAATAAATTTTAAAATTTAAAGGATTCGGGGGGGGGGGGGGGAATCTGCTCTAGTGTGTGTGAAACGCTCTTAAATTTCTTTGGTGGACGAAATTTATAAAATGAATCTTGTTGCAAGGTGCAGAAAAGTTAAGGCTATCTGAAAATACCAATTTTTATTGGATTATCGGCATTTATGGAGAAGTCAATAGTAGACACATTTTCTTCATAGGTTAACATTGAGGTGAGCGAATCCAATAGGGTTAGTACACGCAGCAGCTTTAACGCACCCTTGGTTTGTCCTAGGCAAGGTGATGTACGTTTTTATGCTCACCACATTCCCATCATATTGTTTTTATTAGTAGTAGCGTATGGTTCAGGAAGTAAACACCGAATACACGATGTAACAAAAAAAGAAATTTAATTAACGTATAAAGAAAAACTTAAAAAGAACAGAACACTCGCAACACTTTTATTGAGGTGGAACATATAATTTCTACTCATGAAGCTACAGAAGGAGGCGCAGCTCAGTGTTAAAAATGTGTCTCCCTTTTTAGAGGGCGCTCGCGTGCTCAGGCGGGCGGCTTAGACACGGACAACCATACGCTTTAATATGGATTTTTCGTATTTTTCCTAGCGAAAACAAGTTGTTTTATTTTAGTGCGTATTTAATATGAATTTATTTATTCAATTTAACAATTTTTTATTTTCATTCAAAATCTTTATTTCAAGTGTTTTTTTTTGCTACAATTCAATAAAATTCTTAAAGGAAATGAGTAAATAAACTTTTTCAGAATAATTGTGTATTGGTTTCAGAATAAATTAGTTCAGAATTCTGTAATAATTTAATAATTAAGGAAATGAAATTACAGAAAAGAATTGTGAAGAAAGTTTATCATTGTTCATAATCTCTTATGGAAAAAAATTGTGAGAAATAATACTGATTAACCAAAACACACACACACACATAGTAATATAAGAATATTTTTATTTCCAGATAAGTATGAATAATACATCATATATAACAGGCCTTTAAAAAAAAAGCAACATTTTCTATCAATCCCAAATAAATTCTTATCAGGACTAATAAAATAGGAAGTCAATTCAGTATTTAATCAGACAATACTTTAAAATATCTTCCTTTGGGGAAAAAAAAAATCAGTCAAAGCATCTCAGATTACACTTTCAAAAACTGGAGGTATAATCGTCAAGTTGGTAAATTACAGAATACAAATTTTTTCAGCAAATTAAAAAGAAAAAAACAAATAACTTTGACTAGGACAAATCAGCTATATTTTTGAATTTTCACAAAGTACGCATTTAATTGCATAAGCAGATTTTGTACGCAGATTTTGCATAAGCATTTATAGTAACATTGTTTATCATACAATGGAAAATTATTTACTTATCAACTAACTTAAATAGTGATTAAATTCAATATTATGGTTCCAGCATTGTCAGGAATTACCTTCAAGTTGGTAAATTATCAATTACAAATATTTTCAGCAAATTAAAAAGAAAAAATCCTCAAATAACATTCATAAGGACAAATCAGCTATATTTTCGCATTTTCACAAAGTATGGGTTTCATTGTAGTCACAGTAAAAAGATAGGAAAATATTAATTTTTTAAAAAATTATACTCAACAGATTTTGCATAAGCATTTATAGTAACAACATTATTTATCACACAATGAAAACTTATTTACTTATCAACTAACTTAATAGTGATAAAATTCAATATTAAGAAAAGTTAACTGGAAATATTTTATTTCTGTGCACAATTAAAAAAATGATGGCTTTTGTTCAGACGTGTAGCTCAATTTGCCATAACCACAAAATATATTGAATAGAAGAAAAGTATTTCATAATTATAAAGAACTGAAATTAACAACATACACTATTAATACATTATTATAAAATAAAAATTAAATGTGTGATATACAATTTACTATAGATAAATTTGATCAAAACAATAAGTAAAGTTCAAGAACAAATGTTACCACCCAATGAAACAGATTAAAATTAAACTTACACTGATTCAGCATTTTTGCAAATTACTAAATCATTAACACGCTGTAGTAAAAATGACAGGCTTTCAATATCATGCACATCAACATCCAGTGATATTTCTATATTTCCCAAAAAAATCTGAAATTCGAAAAGCAGTGTACTTCAATTTCTATTATTAGTAATATTTTATGATTAAAATCAATATGCATTAATTCATTATGTCATGTATTCTTAAAGTAAAGAAATCTGTTTAAAAAGTACTTATGATTACATTAATCAACACAACAATTGGAAACAACTGTTCATTACTTTTATATCTAATAGTTAAGGTGGAAGTAATATACTTAGAATATTATTTTACACCATTTAACATTTTAAAATTAACCATTAACCATTTTGCAATTTAAACTTTTTTAAACAATAATATTCTGTACATACTTTTACAGATGAATCCTGACAAATAATGACTCGTCGCTCACAAGAATATTTAGAATTCCATTTTGAACATATCAGATACTCTTGAGTAGATACTACTGTCCACCATGAATCTGGTTTTTGTATATTTTCTAAATGAATCAAAAATGTAGAATAATAATTTTGCTGTTGTTCAGCTTCTGTATGAGATTCAACATCTGTACTTATATTAGGCCTTTTGTTTTTTTCAAATGAAGAATGACGAGGAGCTGGAGCTTTTCTCTTGCATGTTCTAACAGACAGATATTTTGGTAAATTTGGGAATAATGTTGGTACAGAACCTGCTTTTAAAAGAGGTGACCCTCTCTCAAGAGTAAATATTGTTCCATCAGTGAGTTTAGTCACATATGACCTTTCTATACACTCTTTTTCAAAATGCAACTCACAGAGCTTGTCACGATTACTGAAAACTTTGTCTTTTCTGGGGATGGCTTTTTGCCATTTCTCCAAAAGTTCACTATCCTGGAATGAGTAGAATTGAAATGAACAACAAACACAATCAATATATATTTATAAAATGAAAATTGTATGCTTGGTATAAAATTCACTCTCTGATAACTTGTTACATACCACAAACATATCAAATGAATTACAATCGCTAATGAAGGTAAATTTGTAATTAAAAATTTGAAAACCATCAAAAACTAATGCTTCATTATATACGTAAGTATCGTACATCTTTTATTGATGAGCTATTTCCTTTAGAGCAATAGTATGAGTAATTATTTACATCTTTTTACATACAATAGAGCTTTGTGAACACGTGATGATTATTTTTGATGGGATATAGGGATGATTGAAAAATAAAACACGCTTATTTCCAGCAGAACTTAAGATGTCTTAACTTTGCGTTCACTTAAAACACAGCAGCGGTACTTTTCTCTCATTATTATACATCTTATATTAACACAAAACAATAATAATGTTTTTACCTTAGAAGCAGCAAATATACTAGGATTTCTCTGTCCAGTTTCTTTATTTCTTTTTAAGACTGATCTATAGCCAGTAGAACAACCCGGGGCAAAACACGTGTTTGGCATATTTCTCCACGCATAATAAATTTAAAAATTTATAAAACAACTTTCACCACCACGCCGTATAACTCAATGTAAAATAGTCACTTCGATCGCATGTCGCGTCCTCTACCGGTGAGCGACAACAATCGGTTCATTTTTCGAAAAATTCCCCATTGAAGCTTCCGCTCCTTCTGTAGCTTCATGTTTCTACTCTTTAAAAACCCACACGATAGAAAAACAATGATGCCACACCAGTTGAGCGAAATCTTCACTCGACGTATTTACCGAAGACACGCCCACCGAAAGTGATGACGTCAAACTCCGGCTAATTTCAATACGGCCGCGGATGTACGGTGAGAAAAATCAACAGTTTTATTGAAGTCGATGTTCAGAGAGTGTGTTTGATAGTCGTCACATTTTGTGTTGAACAGGCGTTTTAGTATAAGGGCCTGTTCACACAGGAGTCCGTTGCGTTGCGTTAAGGAAAAGATGACGTTGAGACGAACATAAACCAATCATAGGCGTTAAAAATTTCATTGCTAATCGTTTGGAGGCATATGATTGGTTTATTTTCGTCTCAACGTCATCTTTTCCTTAACGCAACGTAACGGACTCCTATGTGAACAGGCCCTAATACTGTACTCAGAATTCTGACAATCGTTTAATCGACGAAGAACTTTTTTAAAAATGTTCTTAGGATACAGTTGAAAACGTTTTCACTTTGTTCGGAATATAAAATGACAACTAGTGTGATTCGAACAAAGATTGTTCATAAGATGTTCGAAACATTGTCATGCTGATCGTAATAGGATGTGGAATATTGTATATTGTAATATGTAGCTGGCGGTTTCTGTGACAACCTCAAACTTACATTCTGCCGAATGGCAACAGGAAAGAATAAAATTCCGTGAGAAAGCAAAAAAAAAATAGAATGGTTATATGTAGATTATGTTGTTTCTTTTCTTTGTGTTCGTTTTAATAGAATGTTTTAATGAATAATGGATTTCACGAGTCCCTTGAATGGATATAATCTAGAATTGTCGCTTAACTATTGAATAACTAAGAACTATTGCTAAAAATTGGCGATACCTCTTCCCTTGTGATTCAAGCACTACTTTAAAAGCCAGGTTTTAGGGGTAACTAAGCATTTAAGATGAACGGAAAAGGAACTGAATATTGACGGATTAATACATACATATCTGTCAAAAGTAATGGGGCTATTCAGGTAATATGCTGTTTATTGACTTGAATTTATTTTATGTCTTGAGTTTTTAACATAAATGTATACGCACTCCTTGGTTACCTTTATACTCCACCGTTTTACTATTCCATTATGGCCTCTTTGTTTAGATATCTGATATATACAGTGGCTCCCATAAGTGTTCGTACACTTAAGATTTTCAATGAAAAAGGGATCTATCCATTGATTAAAATGAATATTTCAGAATGGGTATTTAATAGTAAGATCTATAATCTATTCTTAACAAAACTACATGAAATATTTTGAAAATATAGTAAAACTTTATTTTTAAGAAACCAACAATCCAAAAGTAACAAAAACTTTATCTCACAAAAGTCATCGTACAGTTGTAAAAAGTCTCTACATATTAGTAAATATTCTAATTTTTCGTTAAATTAATATTTAGTAGGATATCCTTTAGCATCCACAACAGCTTTTAAACGTCTGGGAATAGATTGCTTTAGTTCTTTTGTAATTTTTGCATCAATGTTCATCCATTCTTCCATCATAATTGTTTTTAGTTCGCTTTTCGTGTGAATGTCGTGTTTTCGTACTCGAACCTCCAGTTCTCTCCAAATATGTTCTATGGGGTTTAAATATGGCGATTGAGGTGGTGTTTTCAAAACTTGCGGACAATTATAGAGACACCAGATAAGAACGTTGAGAGCCGTGTGCTTAGGATCGTTATCTTGATAAAAAACAAAGTTGTTTCCAATACCCAAATTTTGAGCTGATAATTTTAAATTGTCTCTTAAAATATTTATAAAAACAGCATGATTCATTATGCCATCAATAAATACCAAATTCCCTAGTCCTGATGCTGACATGAACCCCCACACAAGGATACCTCCACCGGCATGCTTAACTGTTCCTACTAAGTTCTTGGGTTCCTCATTTTTTTCTTCTCCATACAATTATACGCCCATCAGCACCAAAAATGTTCATCGGCAAATAAGATGTTATTCCAATAGGTTTGGGGCTTATTTATCATTGATAGTGCGAAGGGAAGCCTAAACTTTCTGTTTTTCTCACTCACAAAAAAATTTCTATGGTCAGAACGCCCATGTAATCCAGCTGTTCTGAGAACTCGTCGAACAGTTTCAGGTGAAATTGAAGTAGAAAATGTTTCATTGAATTCTGCAGAAACTTTTACAGCACTCAAACGTGAATTTTTCACAAATTTTCTAATTATAAATCTCTGATCACGTTTTGTTAACTTAGCCGGAAGGCCTTTTCTTACCTTGTTTTCGATCCAATTTTCTTCTTTAAAGCCTTTTTTCACATACTGCACAGTAGAATGGGATAAATTAAGTAATTTAGCAATATTCCGAACTCATTTACCACTACTATGAAAAATAATCAATTTTCGAATGCTGTTTGTTGTTTCTTTACGACTACGAGCCATTTTTAAATAATAAATAGAATATTATGGAGTTGGCAAGCAAAAATTAAAGCCAAACGATATTTTAAATGCCACCACAATTCAAAAATAAAAATAAAGCGCTAGACGATAATTTTAATTATGAATTTATCCGAAAATATTTCAGTGTACGATGACTTTTGTGAGATAAAGTTTTTGTTACTTTTGGATTATTGGTTTCTTAAAAATAAAGTTTTGCTATGTTTTCAAAATATTTCATGTAGTTTTGTTAAGAATAGATTATAGATCTTATTATTAAATACCCATTCTGAAATATTCATTTTAATTAATGGATAGACCCCTATTTCATTGAAATTCGTAAGTGTACGAACACTTTTGAGTGCCACTGTAAAATCAGTAAGAAAGTAACTCATTACCCTGAATGTTAATCCTATATGTATAAACTAGCTGAATACTCGTGCTTCGCTACGGAGTACATTCAAATTAAATACAACGGTCAATGTATGCAATTAATGCCATATAAAAGCAAAAAAAATATATTTATAAAAAAATCGTAACGGATATTTTTATAGACAAGATAATGTAGAAGAAAATATTCAAATTAAATCTAGTAGAACATACTAAAAAATGTAGTACAGTTTGAGCATTTATTTTACTGTATTTTAATATTTTTTTGGATAATGTCCAATTGTCTCCCGCATTAGCAAAAAAAATTTTTTTTGTCTATTTCGTTGTTATGCACGTGACGCAAAAATTAGTTTAAAGTATCACAATAAGAAAAGAAACAACGTGATCAGCATTTAATAAAGTAAATTCTAAAAATTAATCTTTAAAAATTGACTAAAAATCAGACAAGGGAGGTAAAGATTCGAAAAAGATTTCATTTTGAAGGAATTTTTATGATCCTTTCTCGTGATATAAATTTTATAACCCCCGGATTATTATTTTAAATGCAAACTTTAAAAACTGCTACAAAAACAGCTTAAAAATTTAATTTAAAAAAATCTAAGACGAATTTTTCAAAAATCTTTCTTAGTGCACCCCTACACTATAAGAAGAATCACCATGCAAAATTTCAGCTTTTTAGGTCCAGCGGTTTCGTCTGTGCGTTATCTGTCAGTCAGTCACGGAACTGTTTTCCCTGTTAAAAACTAAAATGTCCTCACACATCTTCTCAGACGCTTTGTTTTGTTTCAAAGTTATTCTAAAGAAAATGTTTTCATGATGATTGGTATCGAATTTTATTTTCAGCTTAAGGTATCTGCCTACTTTCGGGGCAAATTTTTTAACAAATAATTACAAGATAAAAACTTTTTATATATCATGTTTTTAAATTTTCTGTTGAATCATATAAACTTGACAATTCTATGTATTAATAAATACAGTGGAATCTCGATCTATTGTTTTTCAAGGGACCGATTGAAATGAACGATAGATGCGGAAACATAACAAAGCAATATGATCGTTGGGACTGGATAAAATGAACGGTACATATGGAAAAACGATGGATCCGAAAACGATCGATCGAGATTCCACTGTACTTTTTAAATTTTTTTTGATGAATTATCCCATCAACCTGAAAGAAAATGAAGTTAGTTGGAAGTTAACTTGCGTTTAACTTTTCGTTCCCGTACCGGCCGATAGATGGCTGCACTAGTCTACAAAGCAAAATTAACTGAAAATAACTGAAAATTAATTTAATTATGCTTGAAGATGGCTAAAAGTATTAAAATAATACATTGTAATCGTGTTCTGAGCTATTCCAAAAGTTTCAAATATCTAGCTAGTCGGGAAGTTAGTTAAAAATCGATTGCAAGATTTGAACTGGACAAACACACAAACAAACAAGAAAGCGAGTTAATAAAAATGCGCAAAAAATATACAGTACTTATTAAATAAGTATATTTCTAGTTCAAATAGAATGTACAATCATGAATACAAATAGAATTTTGGTAAAAATTTCATAACATTTTAAAACAGAGGGAATTTTTTTTATAAATTTTTAGTACAATTGAGTGCCTACGCCAGAGAGTTACCCTCCATTCAACTCAATATACTTTAATTTCATTTATACTATATACTACTGTGACACCTATCTATGTTCTGAAGTAAAAGTTTTACAATGTTTCCAAAAAGCACTAAAATATACCAAAAAAGTGAGAAAAAAAAACTGATTTTTTTAAAATTACACAGGCCAACAGTGGTTTTGGAGCAGGGATATTTGGAGCTGATCTCATATGAATTTCATGCCCTGAATTTAAATATGGCATTAGTTTTTGCGTAGGAGCTCAAATTTCTAAGATATAACATTTTAGTGAAATATGCGTTAAACTATTTTAAGATAAATCCATGGATCAAATAAAGAAATCTAAACACGGATTTTTTTTATTATTAATTTTTTTAAATGTTAAAGGAACATAAAAATCATAGAGAATATTGCAGTAGTACTTATCTAATTACAAAGAGAAAGAATGAGAGAAAAGGTCCTCGATGAAACCGACGAGTCACTGAACACTTCGAAAACTTTTTTTCCGTGATATTCTTGAATGTCACGGAATTGTCTTGAATGCGACATTCTTGAATGTATTTTGGAACAGTCCCTTTTTTAAACTCCAGCAGTAATCTGCCATCATGCGCGTATCCCATCTTCCTTGGTAGCAGTCCTGCATAGTTTTAATTTCCTGATGAAATATTTCACCTTGTTCCTCACTGGTGTCTCCTAAATTTTCAGGAAAACGGTCTGAGTGGCTGTGTAAGTGCACCTTAATGCTCATGTTACACCCGAGGGATCTGAAACTGTTTAGCAACTCGTTTACTAGTTCAACACACTTTTCAGCTTTGCGTTTGTCCAAAAAATTTCCGACAACTGCAACAAATGAAATCTAGGCTTTTCGCTCAGCCTTATTCATGGAATTTACGAAGGCAGGATCCTTAATGATTTGTCTTATTTGTGGGCCGTCAAATATTCCTGCTTTAATTTTTTCCGTACTCAACTCAGGCATCCCCCCCCCTCCCCTATGTATGCAAAGCATGATTCGATCCTATCAAGAGCCTTTACAAACTACTTCATTAGTCTTGGTTCACTCGAGCGATCCGGTGTCGTCGCGGCACTGCAGTTGCGATCAGGAGTATAATAGAGTTGAAGTAACCGACGACGCCTACGTCCGTTTGAGTCGGTTAGTTCAACTGTATGTACTCCTGATCGCAACTGCGGTGCCGCAACGACACCGGATCGCTCGTGTGCACCGAGCCAAAGGCCCAACTTGATATGCAACTTGATATGCAGTGGACGAAAGATGATTTGTTGAGTGTGCAATTGGTAGTGAACCATATTTGTTCCCATTGTGTAGAAGGACACATTTCAAACTTCGCCTTGGGCTGTCATTAAATTGGCGCCAATCATCTGGAAAATATTCCGGAAGAGCCATTTTTCCCAGGCGTCCTCTAAGATCGTGACAAAATATAAAATTGTCTTCTTGAGAGAATAAGGGTAGCAGAACCTTTTCTCTTGTACGATAAAAGGTAATATTGGTTCCTTGTTCAAGAAAATTTTTGTTGTTCAACCTGGAAGCCAGTAATTCAGAAGCTTCTTTTGACAGGTTGAGATCTCTGGTGAGGTCATTTAATCCATCCTGGTTGAAACGTTGAGAAATTGATGACATCCCCTCATAATCATTGTCACCTTCATTAGTAACAAAAAGGTGGTCAGAGGGACAATGCTCGTCCTCACAGAGCTCTGGTAGCTGGTGAAACAATGGCATCGGCACTTCCTCTGAGTGAGGTATAGGGAGTCTTGCAGAGACTAAATCAGGATAAGTCCGCTTGCTACGATTGTTTGACCGATTCTATTAATATTTACTAGTCAGAAATAAGTTATCGAAGTGGTTTTGGGGTTCTCTCCAAACCATCGGTGCACTGAAATCTAGACTTTTCCTTTTCCCGGTACTACAGTATCGTATATGTTCTGTGCAAGTTTTACAGACCAGATGCGGTGTTCAGGTTTTATCCTGATCACAAAAGCCTAACACCAAAGTATCCAGGATAAGCTCTCTTTGAAAAGTCACTGACAGTTTTTCTGTTTTCTTTTAACGTGCATTCTCTGTATATGTAGCAAAACACATCAGGATGACTTACGCAAGTTCTGCTTGAACTCCATTTTATTTCCATTCTTCAACACAAATACAACAATCTACAACACAGTACGTTTTAGGTTAACTTTATAACAACTCTTTCCTAAACAGAAATATCACGCGAGGCGCACTTCGATCTACCCTGCACGGCGAGCACTCACAAACTAACCTCAACTCTAGTTGAAACGTTGAAGGTCACTACAGTTACCTGACAGGCAATCCTTATTTTTTCTAGCGGCTTTTCCTGGAACTAACTGGACAGCAGACGGTTAATAAGCAGGATTAAATCACCCATACTTGACTGTATTGAATACGAAAAAACGTTTATAGATAAGTGGATGTATCTAAAAATGTAGAGCTGATTGAGAAAAAACTTATTTCATATTCAGATTCAGCGCCCTAAATATAGCTAAAATCAGTTCTAAAATCCTAGGCACCAAAAAAAAATTTTCGTAGGCCTGTGGTATCTTTTTATAAGTGCAGGTACGTGTAGAATGATTTGTACCCTTTTAAAAACTTAAGATCTGAAATGTCCACTTCCGTATGAACCTGCTGACCTTCCTTGACGCGTGAACGTGCGACTTTTAAAAGAGGAGACTCCTTTAATAATAAAATAACACCTTATTAGGATAACGTTGGAACATGACCGCTATGATCTTGTTATTTCTATATCTGCTGTCTTTTTACATTTTGCAGCGCTCACAGAGCCATCTCTTGGCGAGCAAAATAGCTTTAACAGATTCAATTAACACATATAGCTTACCTTACAAGTCAAAATACAGTTAGTAATATGTTGAACACTATTGCAAAGTTTCATTGAAACACTATCGAAAACTTTTCAAATTCTAGCTTTCTCGTTTACAACAGTAACTAAAAAATGAGTTTCGAAATTTTGCACCAGAAAAGCCATTTCAACTTAGGCAGCCACCTTAAACGTAATTAAGCATTCTCAATTTAGCTAGTAACTTTAAATTGAGATCTCGTATTTCAATGTTCAAGGCTTATGCTATTTTCTAAAATATCGGTATTTTTAACATTTGTTGGTAAAAGCCCAGAGAACAGCCATTAGCTTGTATAAATATTTTTTTTTTTGTGAACTACTAAATACAACCAAATTGCTGGCCCTCTATAGTTAAGAACTGAACTTGTATGTGCATTAGGGCGTATAAATAGAAAGTCAGGGACTTTACTTGGTTTAAAAAAGATACAGCGGGTTATAAGTTAGATTTTGAATTTTGCAGTTTTAACCCATGGCTAGAATCTCGATTTTTAAAGTAGGATTACGTTCCTCCATAACGGTCTTTCAGAAAGCAAAATTTCAGATGTCCTGCGTCGCGAGTTATCATTTTGGCATCGCGTCAAACCCAGTCTGTATTGTTTGGGGCAAGCAGTAAACAGTTAAACAAAAAAGTACCAAAATACGCCGAAATTTTGACGTATATATACATACCTATATACACACATACGTACATATATAGAGATACAAAAGAGGTAAGCAACGATAAGTAATCCTAATTTAATAACCCGCGGTAGTTTCGTTAGAGGAGTCTACTTGAATTAATTTTTTTATAATTAAATACAGTGAAAATTAGTTAACTGCAATATTTTTATTACCAATTTTGTACTCATTTCTACAATACAAATAGATTTTTTTTTCAACCAACGATTCCTGGAAAATGAACAATCACGTAATAATGATTTCATAGTGGCAAGTATATCTCCCAAATTATACTGACTGATTCACGCACATCCACTAAAAAAACAAAACAACCCTTACAGTTGCTGATTTGTTGCCAGTTTTTCTAGATATAGACCTTCCCTTTTCGGTTACCTATTCGATTATCTTCGATTGCGGTTACTTACAAATTCCATCATCTATCTATCTAAGATGAGACGTTACAAACATATATGTAAATATATTATTAAATGAAAAATGTCTTTAACTTGAACTTTATCTAAAGCTTTTTTGGGGATGAGGAGGGGGGAGCTCCTTCTGTTTTCATGTTAGAGATAGTGGACACGCAAAACCTTTTTAAATTTCACTCTCCAACGACTTTGAAATATCGATGAAACGTACCAGCTTTTACAGAGGACACATAAGAAACATTTCCGTAAGCATCATAATAAAGTAACGAATTCATTTGACGATATTGGCAACAAAATGACCGATGCGTCAGTTTGGATGTCTAGGAGCCTCGAGGCTGTTGTATACTAACCCTATAGAATTCGCCCACCTCAATGTTAACCTATGGAGAAAATGTATTCAAGGACTGCCGACTTGGATTCAAAGTTTTTTTTTAAAATGGTACCCCTTAATACAGAAAGAATTTTTACACCTTAAGGCACTATTTCTTTTTTTAAAACGAAATGGAAATAATAGTTTAAAATTTAAATTATTCGGGGGAAAATATCTGGTCTAGTGTGTTTGAAACGCTCGTCTATTCCTTTGGTGGACGAAATGTATAAAATGAATCGTGTTGCAAGGTGCAGAAAAGTTCAGGCTATCTGAAAATACCATTTTTATTGGATTATCAGCATTTATGGAGCTGAAAATAGTAGACATATTTTCTCCATGGGTTAAAACATTAAGGTGGGCGACTCCAATAGGGTTAGAACACAGCAGCCTTAACACTTTGAGCATCATAGACATGAATGAATGTCTCAGTATAGCCAGCGCTTGTTGACCAGAGAATATGAATGAATTTCCAATCGTATCGCTAAAGCACGTGTCCTTGTCGAATCAACGCATGCGAACTGTTTCTCGCAGTAAAAACCTTTTTTGTAAGAGTTTATTAACACTGGATTGAGATAATGATAAGAATTGGAATAAGAACAATTTTCAACAAGATTTTTTTGTAAAAAATTTGTCATTATTTCTGCCAAACACGTATTTTCAACGTTTTCGCTTAATAAACGTAGGCATTTATTATTTTTTTTAATATTCCGGCAAAGCACGCATTTTTCTAAACCAATAAGAACTTTTCGCTACGATGTACGTGAGGAACAACGATAAGATCTGTATAAAACACTCAACCGGGTCATCATAGTCGCCATATAACTTCTTCAAAACTTTAAAAACAAATGTTTTTAAATGTCGTCTGCAGACTTGCGATCGCTACAATCCTACGCAATGTACTCCGGCAAAAACGGATAGATCTGCGTAAAACGACAGATCCGCAAGATGTTAAGTTAATAGAAGGAAATAAAACCCTATCTCACTAAGCTCTGACCAAAGAGAACATTTACAGACTAAGTCCATTTTTGGTCCATCTAAACCAGTGATTCGCAATTTTTTTTCGACCATGACCCACTTTCTTTAGATAAGAAATCACTCGACCCTTATGAGAAATTTTGGGCAGTACAAAATTTTTTAAAATATCAGCAAAATGTTAACAAAAATAGAAAAAAGAAATAAGCAAGTTTTGACAAACTATTTTTTAAATGTACGAACTGTAGATTTTGGATATGTATTTACTTTGCATAATAACAATAAAAAAATGTTTAGCTTACCTTCTATGTATACTTGTTTTTCACCAATCTCATGTGGCTAAAACTTCCTATTTAATACGTAATATTATTTCATTTAGGTAAAACTGAACAAAATTCAAAATTAAAAGAGCATGATTTCAAAACTATTAGCTTATTTTAAAAAATATTTCAACTAAATAATTCAGTGTGATATAAACGTACCGCTGATCTAAACCACGGAGATTTTCAGCTCCAAAGGTTTTACAACCATTCCAGATGACGGGATTAAATGCAACTTGTCTCTTGACTCTTTATTGTTATGCGTCATACTTAAGCGGAAATGAAAGAAATGCCTAACAAGATTTGATTCTATATTTATAGAATTTTGTTATAAACGTGACATAAAAACAAGTTTCTGAAAGAAACGCGAGTGATTGGAAATCGTGCATGGCTTATAATATTGCAAATGAAAATTGACAAAGAACTGACTACCTGTTTTAACCTAACTACTGACTTCCAGATGGTCAAAGCTCAACTGATTAGGAAATTAAAGCTTCAATTCAAAGGACTAAGAACTGATTGAAAACAAATATTGCAGACGCAACTAATGTAACTAAAACACTCCTACTTGCAACTCAGATTATGTCAATCTCGCACTTTCGCTATCTACTTACGGATATGGTAAGAAGTTTCACTTTCAAAGCACAAGTTTTTTTTTTCTTTTCTTTTCTTTTCT